>CAJQZP010000160.1:6172500-6642500 GCA_907164705.1 Parnassius apollo | reverse complement strand
CGTGTGTGTATGCGCGTGCGTGTGCATGCGTGCGTGCGGTGTATGTGCGTGCATGTGTGTTCGTCTGAGTGCGTTTTTGTGTGTATGTGCGTGCGTGTGCTTTCGTGCGGGTGTGTGTGCGTGCATGTGTCTTCGTCTGAGTGCGTGTTTGTGTGTGTATGTGCGTGCGTGTGCTAGCGTGCGGGTGTGTGCGCGTGCGTGCGTGTTTGTCTGAGTGTGTGTGTGTGTTATGTGAGTGTGCGTGTGTGTGCGCGCGTGTGTGTGTACCCAGAAAACGGAGGCGGAGAATGGAGACGTGGAGGCGGAGGTGAATGCAGCGTAGTATGTGGTGAAGGCGGAGGAGAGGAATTTGTGGTGAAGTCGGAGATAGTGGAAACGGGGAATTGTGTTGGAGGCGGAAATAATAGTGACGGCGCGTGGTGGTGGCGGCGGAGGGAGCGGAGTTTATTGTTGAGGCGGATGGAGCAGAGTTTATGGTGGAGGCGGAGGTAGCGGAGGTGGAGAACGAAAGCTTAGAGAGGGGTGCGGTGATAGATGTGGAGGCGTAGGTGGCAGAGGTGTTGGTGGGTGCACTCGAGTGCAGTAAAGTGGTTACCGCGTGAGGGTAAGTGAGGCTCATATAAAGGACAGTTGGGTACAGCGAAAAACAGTGTGGCTGGTATGTGGATATCGATACTGCTCCTAACGATGTTACTACGAGGTTATTAATTTTTCCGAATATCAGCTTGGATGCCTATTGGTACTAGAGACAAAATGAAAAGAACTTTTGTTTTGTGACGGTTTCATCATAACTAACAAAGCAAACCCAAACTCGGCATACCTAGTTCTACTAGTCCACGTGTTAACAGTGTTAGTTACCGAAGTACACCTTCAGGTCACTTCAGCAAGTCCGGAGGTAAGGACTCATCATAACTAACAAAACGTGCCCAAACTCAGCACACCCAGCTCCTAGTCCAAGAGTTCCACTAGTAATCCCGAATTACATTTTGAGGTCACTCCATCAAGACCGGAGGTAAGGTCTCATGATAATATCTCATGTAATAGTTCGATTTTATATCTATCAATTTTGTAAACGCGTCCTTAAAAATCTTGATTATGAAGATGTAGAAAACATGTTAACTGGTTTATGGTAAACACACACACACACACACACACATACACACACACACACACACACACACACACACACACACACACACACACACACACACACGTACACACACAAACACGCAAGCGCGTGCGCAAACATGAACACATGCGCACACGCACAAACGCATACACACACACTCACACACGCACACACACAAACACAACAGTGCACACACGCACACACGCACACCCATTCACACACACACACACACACAGACACACACACACACACACACACACACACACACACACACACACACACACACACACACACACACACACAGCACGCAAACACGCACTCAGACGAATCACTTCTGCTACATGAAGGGACGTTGTCGAGTAATTCGTTAAAAAAGTCGTTTATTTCGACCAAACTTAAAACTATTTACCTAATTTTAAAACTACATATAAGACAGGCCGGATTAGTCAGCACTTGCACCATATGACAATGGTTCAGGTACTGACTTCAAACCTGTCAGAAAATGCCCTCAGGATACCATTGGAACTGGCCCGCACCCTACGCACCAGGGATGTGCATCGTTTACGCATGGTGGTGTAGAAACAATCCACACGCGCATCCGCGAACATACCCGGCGCATTACAATAACGAGGTAGACCAAACAGCACCCCAGAATGCATTACATAACACGCATTTAATCTGTAGTTTGTACCGCCAAAGACACGAAACGGCAACGTCACGGCTGCATACAGCCAATCTGATCGTTTATCTTATCGTTTGCTGTGCTCTGATTGGCTCATTTAAATCGGATCAAAATTTTCCGTAACCATCGCAAGGTGGATTTGTATATCGGATCAACTTCGCCAACGCTAGCAAACAGTCTCTTGAGTGCAGATGTCGATCCGGTCGGAGCCACATTAGTTACCAGAGATGCATATTGGATCAACAAAAGGCGCCGGATCAACATGCATTTTCGGATCAACAAAGTGCTCGCGTGAAGTCGCGTCTGATCAACATTTACCGTAAAGAGATCTATATATATATATATAGCTAATACAATATAATAGTATATAGCGAATAGCAACTGATGATCTCTGTATCCTTTCTTTTGGATAATATGGACAATAATGCTCAAACTGATGCTATATATATCGACTTTCGGAAAGCCATCGATAAGGTAGACCATGAACTACTATTAAAGAAAATTGTCTATAATGGCATACGGGGTAATCTATTATATGTATGTAGGTTTTCGTCATAAATTATGAACAGAAGCCAAAAAGTAGTTATCAATGGGTTTCAATCTCAGAGTATTCATGTGACTTCAGGCGTGCCACAGGGGGCCATCCTTGGTCCATATTCATTTATCATTTTTATTGATATACGACAGTGTTTTCACTACTGTAACTTTTTGTTGTATGCGGAAGACTTAAATATTTATAAATTTATAACATCTATATCTGCATTCTAATACAACAAGATTTGGACATACTTTGTGAATACTGCAATGACAGTAAATTGCATTTGAGCCTGTCCAGATGTAGTTATATAAATTTTTCAAAAAACAACATATTGTACATTATAGCTATTTTCTTTTTAATGTCTTATTAAACAAAGTCACATCTTTGCGTGATTTAGTTATCTTATTGGATAATAATTTGCATTTGGACATCCATATTGACAAAATTGTTAAAAAAAGCCTTTCAAATGTATGGTCTTGTGATGAGGTCATCTAAGAACTTTAAAAAACCCTGTACGTATCTTTATCTTTATAAAGTCTTGTTACGCTCCCAAAACCCTCTGTACAATAAGTATGTTGACTTAATTGAAAATTTGCAGTGTAAATATCTGCATTCCTTGCACTACAGGTGTTATGGCATATATACGTCATATTATCGGTTGTTGAATAGTTACCAGCTGCATTCTCTTCAGTTTAGGCTAAAACTTGATTAATAGTAAATTTGACTTGGCCAACAGATTATGTTATATTTTCCCAAGAACAGGTCAGAGGCGGGAGGTGCGCATTCGTAATTTGTTCGCAACTGCCAAATGTCGTACTAAAGCAGGCAGGTCGAATGATTGATATCTATCCTCATAACTTTGTTGACTTTGATATATTCCATCTTTCTGAGTTTCAGTTCAAGCGTTACATCTGTAATATACTTAACACTTTTTAGTGGCTTATTTTAACCATTGTTTTTTTTACTTTTTTTTCGTTATGTTGCTGTTTAGGTTTAGATGGATACTTTTTATTACACACCACTTAAAGGATAGATAGTGTATGGAATAAAATGTACAGTTGCACAGTTTTTAACAGCAATCTCTCCTAGGCCATCTTTATAAATAGGTTTATTGTGACTATGTTTTGATAACGATTAACTTTGATATTACGTGCTATTACTAGTACTGGCATGTGTTCACCTTTAATTAAGTACATACTTTAATATTACTATAATAACGTTATACGTAGGTGTTTACATCCTATTGCTGGTGATTGTACCTAACTACGTACTCAAGATCAGCTGTTGTTGCTTAGCATCTAATCGCGTCCTATAATTTATGTTTATGTTCAAGTTTGTTAATATGTAGATAATGTATTTGACTACATATTTATTCTCATTATTACATAGGCTAACATTATTTTATGTAACATTATACTTTGTAGTTGTTTACTATTCCTAATAAAGAGAAAAAAAAACTTTTTAATTTAAATATTATGATGATTTACACAATTAAAAATATAGTAATATTCACATAAATGCGTTCGCAAGATTTTTTTATTGTAACACACGAGAGTCATAGTTAATCATAGACCAGGCGCTCATTTGGTATGGTGTTTTTCTTTGCAACTTAGCTCAAGAAAACAAACTTACAACAAACTCATCTGTATATGTAGTAGTATCAGTATAGGTGCACTTTAACTAATAAAGAAACACCAGTACCCAGTACGCTGCATTGCTATTAAACATTAGGGAAGTTATACAATAGAGCAACGACGAACAACGCATTTCAAAGTGAATATTAGCAGAAGCAATTTAGAAATTAAGCAATTTAGAAATGCATCGTTTTAAAATCTTATCTTAATGTTGTCGAGGCCACTTTGTTGATGACTATTACGGAACGATATTTGCAGAAGGACTGTAGTGCACCTCGCTATGCTTCCCGGCATACGCTATCTCGCTGGGAGGCGTCTATATGTCACTCGCCCTCCACTCCGATTGATATAAAAATTAGTTACCCAGATAGGATTGATATATCTGGATTGGCTAAGTTGACTTTGCGTAGTCGTTAACACGATTATAAAATTAGTTATTAAAGTCAGTTTATAAAAACTGAAAAATTTAACGAAATGAAGTCACGTGACATTCACGACATATATCTCATATGTTATTATTCGTAGGTCTAGTAGTCTTGAGGGCTGCTAATGATAGTAGTCCAAAGTTCTAATCTCGGGTCAGGCCTAAAATCAGCTATTTGGGTTTTCTGTTAAAAAATTCTCAGGGCAGTCCGGAGTCAGTAAATTGGCGATGCTTCACTCCCATCGTCCCATGTACTACATGTAAGTATGTAGGTGACACCTGTGCTGCGAACACACTTTGGCACTATCCTGTCCTGCACAGATGGCTAGTCTCCATCGGTACTGGCCGCCGTGACTGAAATCCGGCCTGGAGGACATTACTTACTTATATATTTGCTATTTATTTTTATCGAATTGCTCTGGTGATTAAATAAATATATATATTTATTTATTCAACTTATAATTTTACGGTTACACCCTTTGTCTATATCATTTATTACATCTATGTTACGTTAATGTGGGTGTAATTTTCAGAGGCGATAACGCATCTTCGTTTTGATTCTCCTAATCGACGATAGGTGTAGATGTTTATGGGCCGCAGTACCCACTTATCATCCGGTGGTTTTGTGCTGACTTATCACCCTTAATCTATTAAGTAAACCTTAAATTCATAATGTAATATATATTTTTTCTTCGAGTCTTTGTTAGCAAGCAATGCTTATAAATACTCTAAGAAAAAAACTATACAAGAATATTGGTGATAATTTTCAAAAATGTTTATGCAACTTAATTTTATTACAAGAACAACTCGTACCAATATTTTAATGCGATTATGCATAAGAGGAAGTTGAAGACTTACTTTGCTGCCAACCGTGCTTGTTCATGAACATGTTTGACGACTTAGGAATTAGTTTCTCGACCATATTTTTGATGCAACTCAAAATATCTTTGGTTGATGTAATTATATAAATACATGGTTATGCTCATATAAGCTTGCCACATTAATTATTCTCTTGTAATGGAATGTTATTCAAATACAAAATTAGAAACATTATAAGAACTAATTTTTAATCAAGTTAAAAATAAACGAGAATAATTTCTTTCATTTCTATGTTTATTTTATTCCGTATATGTATTCTAGTGTATTACTTCACGCTTTTAATTTATTACATTCTCTCAAATTTGACTGCTGAACATAAGCCTCCCCCATAGAATGTCTCAGACGGAGATCGTAGTAATACTATTCGAGATCCGGTACTAATAAAATTGTGAAATAGCAATTATAAATGCTGGTTTACGTGCTGGGTAGTAATGATCTAATCCTAATCGCTTCATACACCTCTCAGAAATGAGAGTAGACCTATGTCCAGCCTTAGAACGTGTACAGGCTATATTTAAACTTTTGTTGGAGTAACTAAACTTTTCTACGAAAAATAACTATTGACGCGCAATTCATGTTGATTTTCCAAAAGTACGGTGTAATTGCCAATTGCGGCAACCAATTTGCATGTGACCTCTAAAGTCTTCATAAACTGGGAAGTAAACACGACGACCGAATGTAATTTACCTATTATCATGGAGGGTCAGTATGTCCCCCGGGCGGCGGCGCGCCGGCGGTCTCTCAATTGTGTCAATTGACCAACCACCTTTTAGGGCCCTATTTGTAGTTAACATTTATGATAAACTTCGTTTAAAATCTAAAAAACGTAATAGTCGCCGCGAATATTCATCGAGCTTTTACATTTAGCGACAGAAGTTTCTTTTATTGAATATTCATTGGTTCGATGAAAACTTTACAACTTGCCGGCTACGCTCTAATGGATTCCGCCTACGAAAATTTATGTAAGTTTAGTTCATCGACGTTTGGACGAGAACTTACTATATGACTTCAAATATATATACCGGATATTGTCAATTTTACTGTACCTACATTTTTACTGGTGACCGGACTCCTCTTCTGCTTAGCAGTACGTATGTACCATACGTAGTGCCACCTATTCCTGGCGCCAAACAGTAGTGCTTGCATTACTCTGTTCTGGTTGGTATCTGAAGGATATAGAGAGCCAGTATAACTACATTCTCATTATGGACACTGTGGGTTCGATACCCGTCGGCACCAAAGAAATTGCTAATTACAATTTTAAGGGCTGATTTACCACGTGCTCGGGGGTGAAGGAAAACATCGTGAGGAAACCTGCATGACTGATAAATAAAATAAAATATTTCGAAAACATATGAAGTTCGCCAACATGCATGGGGGCAGCGCAGTGGACACTTCCTTACCCCAAAACTCTCTCAGAAATGAGAGGGGACCTGTGCCCAGCAGTGGGACGTATATAGGCTGTAACTTATGGATTTCTTCCTGCTAACAACTCAAAATTTTTAGAAAGTGCAGTTGCCAATCCACCTGCTAAGCGTGCAACAACTATATAATCAAATGATTCATACCATTATATTATTTGTTAACATAGGCCTTTCTCATTATAAGATGCCTATGTTAATAGTAGAATTTTAATAAATTGTAACGACGACATAAGGGCCAAATAAATAGCCCTTAATATAGGGATATTTTTCCTAAAAAACAATTGACTGTAAAGTATTTTTTTGTACTGGTAATTTATTTTAAAATATGATTTAGTAAAAGTAAAATTTCAATTTTCCCTTCAAACTCCAGCCTCCAAATTCGGGCTTTCAATTAGATTGATAGTAATAAAACTTTCGGTAGAACTAAGAGCATTTATGAAAAAAAACTTTTAGACAGCTTTTTCTGAAAGAAATGTGCTGGAAGTGAAAATTTTAAATTGGAGGAATAAGCGAATTACGTATAAATAGTTTCAACACTCATTGCAAACAGCAGACTGAATTGAGATGTGTTCACTCTGAATATTCATCTTTTTATGAACACATTCGCGTAAGGACGATTTTTTCACGTTGGGTGCACGCCGATGGTCACAAGAATGCTGCGTAGGATGGTATCGTAAAGTGAGTCCAGCACCTGTCGTTTCTGAGTGTTTTTAAACAGAGAAGAGTCTGCCACGCAGCTTAAAATAAATGATGCGCAACTTTACGTGTCCTTGATATAATTATTTATGATTTGATATATACAATATGTAACGTAATTAACAAGAAACTCAGACACCCCAATTAGTATATTATGTTATAATCATAATACATACACTGAATTTTTAGTTAAACATTTTTATGCACTGATTATTTATCAAATTAGTTATACTAATTCCGGAAGAATGTTGTGGTCACAGTACAAATCCACGAACGCAAAGACTTTAACGTGCTTGAAATAAATTTCATTTTCCTTTATTTTTATTGAATGACAGAATACAAATAAAACTGCACTTTTAAAAGTCTTAATGCCTTGAGTTACGGTCCATTTCAGTTTGTTTTGGCTGTACAGGTTTAGTGTGACTGTAAATTACGTAGTTTCAATTAATTTTGGGATAAAAGAATTATCTATATTAAAAATGATATAAATCGATTCAGTAAACGATACAGAGGTGAGCGAAATTATACGTGTTGTATATTTTCGCTCACCTCTGCATCACTGTCTGAGTAGTCATCATTGTGACCGTTATCATCACTGCTAATTTCCGTCGTAAAATAGAACATGGATTTATTTAGACATTTAAATTATTCCATTGACAAGTGTCCATATTTTAAATAAATTTATAAAAGTAATTATGAATTAAATAGATTTGGTAGTACTAAGACTCAGTTACGAAATTTATGATTGTTGTCATGTCTCTTTTCAGAATAAGATCACAGCAAAATAGCCTTTCCAAAAATAAAGAAAGTTACGGGCGCAGCATATATATTGTACTCATTTACATAGCATTGGGGACACTGTCAATACGCCGAGAACCTATTTCTTAAGATATGTTTATCACGTCACAGCCATTGAATGTTAGGGTCTATATCTTTCTACACAAAAGTATAAAGGATTAAATAGATTCATGAACCTTTATTATTTGCTTTGTAACATACGCATTTATTTATACTAGCTGTGCCCGCGATTTCGTTCACTATTTGAATCAGATTTGGTTCACAATTTATGAGCTTAACTTTTTTGCGCGGATCTGTAATTATTTTCCTAAAATATATAAAGTAGCCTAAGTAACTTCTTATAATATCAGCGATTAACGATTAGTAAAACTCCTGTCAAATTAGGTCCAGCAGTTTAGGATCTTAGCCGCAATAAACAGACAGTCAGAATATTTTTTTAAATTGTGTTTTGTACCGTATATACAAGTACGTACGTAGGTGGACGCACGTTACTTGTCGTAAAATTCTCCCCTGTTTGGTAACATTTGAGGGAAGTAAGGTAATGTTTACATATTTACACATTGTACTACTAGATACAAAGCGGCCGGTTTTTGTTTACTGATTTATTATGTTGTATTCTAAAGAATCCGAAGGCGTTATTAGTATAAATACTACTGCAAAATAACTCCATATAAATTGTTGACATATAAATTGTTGTAGAGTGAAAATTTTTGAATTAATCTACAATCCATTAAAGTTACTCGTCTCGCTTTCGTTATTTGGATAGACGCCAAATAACTTCTGGGTAATACTGCGAAACGTTATATGATTGACTACTTAGCCGTCTTATAAGATCTCTTAACACAACCCAGTAAATGCTTCTCTGCTGCTGTTATAATTATAAATGATGTTTCCTAACTACTTGAGACCAACTTCGAATATGTAAAATTTAAATCATTGGAATATTTTTTCTCCCATTTGGAGTAATAATTGGTTTCAGATAACATATTATAAGAAACAATTACATTACAACCAGACCGAAAACCAATAATATGTGTCTTTGCACGAATGTTGACTGAAATCCGACCCGTCCGACTAATAATGTTTCACCCCTTGGAATCGGAGAGGAACAGAATTTGTCAGATAATATGACTGAATACACTGTTTATTTTCATAATTAAAGAACTTATTATCATTAATAATGTAATCATTAGTAAGGAAAATCTTTATTGTTTTTATGACATACATGTTACAACATAAGTGTTACAACTTAGAAACGAAAATATGTTTAATGTAAAAAACGTCGACTAGTGATATTTTGAAGATAAAATCTACATAAATAGTAGTTGAACGGCCGAATGGCTGGCAAACAATGCTTTCACTATGTTGTTTTTTTTTACAGTGCAAATATAAAATTTATTAATAACTTGAACACATATATTTTGCATTTACATATTTTGCAATAACAAAATTGTTTATCCCAACTTTAAGTGCTGATGTGCTTGATCGTGTTCTGCGGTACAGTGCGAGTTAAATAAGAAAAGGAACGTCAATAACCTCGAATGATCGCGATCTGTCAACTGTCACTTGTCAAAAGTACGGCTTGTAAAAAGTTTTGTTTTCCACTTTATTTAACCGAGTCTTAGTATTACCAAATTTATTTAATTCATAATTATTTTTATAAATTTATATAAAATATGGAAACTAGTCAGTGGAATATTTTAAATACCTTAATAAATACATGTTCTATTCTATAAAGGAAAGCAGCAGTGATGATAACGATCACAATAATGACTACTCAGACAGTGATGCAGAGATGAGCGAAATTGAAATGCTAAATGCAGATTTATACCTTTTGTTCATGGTTATTTTATAGATAAATATAATTTCAAAAATATTGGTTTTGCGCACCCTACCCAACTGATTGGGCTAGGTCAGTACTATTATGATTTGCATCGCAAAATACCTGTTCATATCGAAGACATTTAAAGTAGCGCATCATTTATTTTAAACTGCGTGGCGGACTCTTCTCTGTTCAAAAACACTCGAGACGACAGCCGCCCGACTCATCCCACGCGGCATTCATGTGACCATCGGCGTGCACCCAACGCGAAAATATCCTCCTCACGCGAAGGTGTTCATAAAAGTCTGATGAACATTCAGAGTGAACACTTCCCGATCCAGTCTGCTGTTTGCAATAAGTGCTGAACCTAATTTATACGTTATTCGCCTATTCCTTCACTTTAAAATTTTCACTTCCAGCAAGCACATTTCTTTCAGAAAAAGCCGTCGAAACGTTTTTTTTCATAAATGGTCTCTTAAGTCTACTGAAAGCTTTATTACTATCAAATTAATTCGAAGCCCGAAATTGAAGACTGGAGGTTGAAGGGAAAATTTAAACTTTACTTTTACTAAATAAAATTTTAAAAAGAAATTGCCAGTACAAAAATACTTTACTGTCAATGGTTTTGTAGGAAAAAGATGCCTATATTAATGGCTATTTATTTAGCCCTTACATCATCATTACAATTTATCAAAATTTTACTATTAACATAGGCCTCTCATAATGAGAAAGGCCTATGTTAACAAGTTATATAATCATATAAATCTTCTTAATTGTTCCACGTGGATTGGCAACTGCCCTTTCTAAAAATTTTGAGTTGTTAATAGGAAGAAATCCGTTTCTTACTTATCTTATTTAATTGTATTTTGTACCGTTTCTTTTTTCCTTTTTCGTACTTTCAAATGCGTTTAATAAAAAGTTGTTATTTTGGTATTACAAACATACACTTTAATTATATTTATCTGTATATGAGTAAATATATAAAAAGAAAATTCAATAATATATTTTCTCATAGAAGTTATATTTATTGCGCTGACATATAAATATATAATATTATTACACAAAATAGTATTTACAATAGCCATAAAGATATATTGCATACATTGACATGTTTATTCTAAAAAAAATATGAAAAATCTATGTAGGGTAATTATATGTAGTGTAAATGGAAAACTGTTGGAAACTTTTTTAAATTCATGAATGTGACTTTATCTCTTGAATATTAAGTGCAAGTGTTAGGGAGGTTCCGCCATTAGTAGCTTAGGTAGGTAAGAGTAAACGCGTTGTTCTGATACTCGTATGAATCAGTTATATAATAATAGAAACAGGCGTTAATTTGTAAAATTTCATAACATTTAAGATGCTTATAATTAACTAGCTAAGATCCTTGTAAAAAAATAAAATAATAGTGATACCTAGTTTGAAAGGCACTTTCCGTACTCCCTCGATTGCGTGTTCTATCCCCATCACAACTAATCCTAACCTAACTAATGAATAGCTAGCTGTCAATCATCGCAGATTCTATTTCACTTGAAGGTGCCTTATCGACGGGGTTTTACCTTTCCGAATGGAGTTCGTATTTCAAACATTTAAGTTAAAATTAAATAAAATTCTCAATACATTTATGAAAGAACAAATCTAAAAGAGTTTTGATAATATTTAATACGTAATTTTTTTATACAACTACTGAAACTGGAAAGTTCGGAAAGTCGGTCTTCAAAACAAAATATTCACTCGTAATTTAGCTCTGGTCCGTCTCCTGCTGGTGGTGACTTCGGGTACGGATACCTTCCATGTAGGCCTTAGGTAAAATCGGCTTGATTTGATCCCACATTTGACACCAATTGTTACGAGCTTGGGGTTCCAGACAATAAAAATTGCCGAGTGAATTACCAAATTTGACACTTAAACTACAGAACACTAATTACGTAGGTTACTCAATAAGTTTTGAGATTCTTGAAATTTAAAAATGGACCGCACCCGTGTTTTATGTTTCTAAACAGCAAACTTATTTAAAAATAAAACTCCATAAGCCAATTTCTAAATATAAAAAAAAAACAAAGTTCTATTAATTTTCCTGCAACGCTTCCTGTGCTTTTCATTTAAAACGATGGATCTTAACCGTGAGCATGCTCGCTATGATCCATTATAATTTTAAATTTGGTTTAACCGAACAGCATAAGGGGACTCAGCTTCATCACGCGCTACAATGTTTAGTTAGTTTGCTGAATTCAAAAGTGGTAAAATTAATCTTAAAGGTGACCAAAGAACCGGAGCCCCTCAAACAGCAGAAATGGCAGAAAAAGTATGAACTACTGAAATGTTGGTGCAAGAAGACCCACGAATCACATATACGGACATCGAAAAGATTGTAGGCATTAGTTTGGGGTGCATTTATACCATCCTATATAACATCTTGGAGTGAGGAACTTTGTTATCGATGGATCCCTCATTTGCTCTCCGAAAGCGAAAAACAGGCTCGTGTGGATTTGTGCCACGAAATGCGTCTACGTTTTGAAAACGGGGCATCTAAGCGAGTTTCAGAAATTGTTACTGGTGACGAGATATGGATCTATCAATATGATCCACAAAATAAAAGGCAATCATCGGTATGAGTCTACTCAGGAGGACAGTTACCGACAAAACTGCAAAGACCTGGCAACGTCGGAAAAAAAATGTTTTTTTTTCGCGGAGCAGACATTTGTCAAAGTTAATGCTGGAAAATTGTAGGTCAGTTAACTTTGAATGGTATACTGCAGTTGTATTACCCAAAGCTTATTAAACTGTGCGGGGGAGAAAACCAAAGATCGGGCTTCGGGGAATCATGCTGCATTACGATAACGCTTCTTCATATACCTCCCTTAGAACAAAAGCATTTATTGAGAAATATGGTGTTAAAACTCTAAGTCACCCAACCTACAGCTCTAACCTTGTGATTTCTTTTTGTTTCCAAGAATCAAAGAAAAAATAAAAGGAAAATTTTTTAAGCGTCGAAGAAGCCGTGGCTGCCTACAAAGGAGCGATTTCTGACTTGTCAGATCAAGATTGGCAAAAGTGTTTTCAGAGTTGGTTTAGGCGAATGGAACTTTGTACAGAGCATGATGGAGAATATTTTAAAAAGATGTAAAATAAATATTTATAGTATCTAGAAACTTTTCGTGTATCTCAAAACTTATTGAGTGTCCTACGTACAACTTAAAACCACACTAATAACAAAACACAATTGTACTGATCACTTTAGTTCACAGTTGTATCGCTTCGAAGCATTTGCTTGTATTGCCAATTCTATACCGACTCGGATCGCGTTCTATACTGGCCTTATGTAGGGCCTGAGATAGTTCCAGAACCTTCTAATGCAGAAACATCTAGAATTTTCGAGTATATATCGGTCACGACTAGACTAGACTAGGTGTCGATAGTTGTGGAAAGTTCTTACATGAAAATTTCTAGAAGGAACTTGACTCTCCTAGATCTGCTACTCGATACCAGAAGACGTTAGTGGTAACTAGTGTCGCCATGTACCAGGCATTAGTTGTGGCGCACAACAGTATTATGTATGACGTAAATAATGAAAGTCATAATATGAGAGACTATATTAAACTGACCGGTTAAAGTTATAATTTGATAGTTCATGCAAAACATGACTTATGAGTACATGGCATCCATTTTGATTATATTGACGATTTTGTCACTTCATAATAATAGTGTCCCTGAAACTTAATTTCAGCCTTGGATAGGAATATTAATGTGGCATTTGAAAGTTTAAAATAATTAGCAATATTAATATTCGATATTAGTCGAAAATATATTGTTTAATTATAATATGCTTTGAATTATATAAAAATATGTTGGCCTCCTTTGTAAGCTGTTAAGTTTTTTTTAATAAAAAAAGTGACTCACTTACAGACCACCTGATAATAAGTAGCTACTGCAGTCCATGAACTCCTGCAATAAACTTTAAATGAAGAAGACTACTAGTGCATTGTCATTTCAGATTAGGATGGAATGCCTAACAGTCTGTAATTATATTGACTCTATGTACTCTTTAGACTAGAACTCACCAGTGTGAATACTACTGGTTGGTGACATAAATATGTAAGAGGGTGGTACCTAACCAGAACAACCAACAGAAAAATGAATCTTAGCACCTGGAAGTGCTACAGTTAACTCTGTATACATTATATGCTACTCATACTTACGTAGTATCCTCTTGAATTATAATAAAACTGAATAGCTATAGACATACCAAATAGGTATCTTATTGCACAGTTGGTCATTCTGGGCGACTTTAACGTCTGTCACCAAAACTGGCTGTTCCCATACCAGAAGACCGACCATGCTAGAAGAGTAGCGTGGTAATCCGCCTTGACGCTAGGTCTTTCTAAGCTGGTAAATGAACCGAGGGTACCCGACCGACTATATGGTCACACAGTTTTTGTTTTTTTTTTTTTTTTTTTCGGTTTTCTATCTTTTTTTTTTTGGTTTTTTGTCGCTTACGACCCAATCGTATAGGCCTTCTGCTAACTACCAAACCAGATAGGCATGTAGTACAAGTTACCTCCTCTTTCGGTACATCTGATCCGTCTAGTGAAATCTGTGTCGTCATTATCGCCACCTGCTTACATGTCCCAAGGTGTTCGACGAATATGGCGGTATAAGTCAGGTGATTTGGGTAAGATGCGATATTTTTTTGCATGCAATCCTTGGCGGAAGATTTGGTTCTATTCTACGAACCCATCGACCTGCGCGGATGCGACAACCGATGAGTTGAGTCAGGCTATGGAGTATTTGGAGTATTTTATCCTCTTTTTTGACGCTTCCATCGGTAGAAAAGCTCGCCCATGGTTTAACGCTGAATGCAGCCAAGCTGAAAAGAGCAAGAATTTAGCGTACCTATTCTTAGTTGACGCTCGAAATCACAAAGCTTCAGATATCAGCTCTAAAAAGTTAACTATCACCTAGGCCACCAAGTCCTACCAAAAAGCATTACGAAAAGCTAGTATCGATCGCATTAAATATATTGACGCAAAACTTTCTGGCAGTCCATCCGGCACTGGAATTCTTAGGTCTCTCGTTAAAGCGGCCAATATAAACTTCTGTCGGCTTACACTGCCTCCGTTGGTAAAACCAGATGGCATACTCTCTTTGCCTGCAATTCACGTTTGAAATTACCTTACTGAGAGACCTATATGTCGGAGGTTCGTAGTATAAATAAGAAGGTTTTTAAAACTTTGCGGTGTCGACGTAAATAAAGCTAGTGGACCCGATGGTATACCAGCTATAGTTCTAACTTGTGTAGCTGAGTTGTCTCCTATGCTGACAAGGATGTTCCGCCTCTCATTTAGGACTGGAATAGTGTTAAAATCCTGGAGGCTGGTCCTCTTGCAGCCTGTTCCAAAAAAAGGCAGCTGTGTTGACTCGGCCAGTTATCGTCCAATCCCAATTCGTCCAACCTCCATAGTCCATGCTCTGCAAGAATATCGAGCGTATATTGAACGCCTGCTTAATGGTGATGGGATTGGGCAAAAATAATAATGGATTAAATTGGTAAACTGAGATTTATTTATAATCTAGTTAGCACAAAAAAAAAACAGTTGACATAAGAGAATTATAATACGGCTGTACAGAATGATATAAAACAAGGCATAGACAGTTGCTCCAACTAGTGAGCTATTTAGATAACTATGACAACTTACATTGTTTGGTTTATACCAGTTCTAACACCTGCCCTTAAACCAAACAATCTGTAGTACAAGATTTTTTACACATATAAAATGTTTATCTTTACTTAAACATTTAGTTAGGACATCTGCTGGCATATTTTCAGTAGATAAGTATTTTAACATTATAATTTTATCTTCTACAATTTGTCGCACAAAATGATGTTTAATATCAATGTGTTTACTACGGCTATGATTAACACAACTTTTACAAATGTTCGGTGCTGACTGACTGTCATTGAACAAAGTTACTGATAAATGTTTACCTAAACATTTATAAAGACGGCTTCTAAGAAATTTAGCCTCCTTTACTCAAAAAATTTAGCCTTCACACAATGCCATATATTCAGCTTCGGTGCTTGATAGGGCCACAGTTCTTTATTTTCGGCTTTCCCATGATACTGCTGAATTTCCCAATTTAAATACATAACCAGTATATGAGCGACGGTCTAGCTGATTAGAAGCCCAATCTGCATCTACATATCCTGTAACACTTAATGAGGATTTTTCATATACTATGTTATAATTTTCTTTTTTAATAGTCCCTTTTAAATATCGCATTACATGTTTGGCTGCTTTCCGGTGTGTATCAGAATGACAGTTATTAAATTGCCTGACTAGGCTTGCTGCATGCATAATATCTGGTCTAGTACAGCGTTGCTCCCACTAGACTTCTATACTTGGAATCCGTATCAGTTTGGTCTCCTTTCTCAAGCTTTATGCCACATTGTAGAGGTGTACTTACAGGCTTACAATCAGTCATATTAAATTAATCTAATACCTTCTGTATATAGTTTTTCTAATCCAATGTAATTTGATTTTGTCTTTGATTTAATCTCATTCCTAATACATGTGTAGCTCGGCCAAGATCTTTTGTTTCAAACCTTTTCATCAGTTTCTCCTTGAGTACTTTCTTTTCTGGTGTATCTTTACTTATAATTAAAATGTCATCGACATACAAAGCTAATATAATTATATTTCCTGAGTTGTCTGATTTAATGTAAACACAAGGCTCACTGAGTGTTTTTCTAAACTGAAGATCTGTCAAAGCATTATATATCTTGTCATACCATGCCTTTGAGGCTTGCTTAAGCCCATATATAGCTTTATGGAGTTTAAATACATGGTTTTCTTTACCATTTATCTTGTATCCATATGGCTGCTCCATGTAAACAGTCTCTTGCAAATCACCGTTCAAGAATGCTGTCTTAACATCCATGTGATCAATGTATAAGTTTAGATTTACTGCCAGGGCAATCATTGTACGTATAGTAGAACATCGTACCACAGGTAAGTAGGTTTCCTTGTAGTCAATCCCGTATTCCTTTTTTTTGCGGATGGAAAATCATCTAATGACGCCTTTCGCTCTGGGTGGAGCGTAAGGGAGTGTCAAACTTTTACTGACTAAAAACCATCCGTGTTCCTTCAGTGCCTTTACGTTCCGGAGCCGTATAACCTTTTGCTACAAGACGTGCTTTATACCGATGTAACTGACCTTCTGGTCCTAGTTTCTTCTTGAAAACTCACTTACAGCGCACAGCCTTCTTCTCTTCAGGCAGTAATGTCAAACTCCAAGCCTTATTTTTCTCGAATGATTTATATTCATCTTCAATAGCTTCCCTGCAGTGTTCCTTTTCAGGTTTTGATAATGCTTCCTCAATTGTCTTTGGTTCTCCATCATGAGTTGTTGAATTACAGTATTCACACTTTCATCAATGTCTTCATAATAACTAGAATCTTGATCTTGAGTCATGTCTGGATTCCATGTGACATCATTGGTGTCATGCATGGAGCTGGAGTCAGAAATAGTTGAATTAGTTGTGATCGAGTCGAATAACTCTGTAGTAGGCGAGGAATCAACATTGTTATCATCATTAATTAGTTCTCACAACATTTTCTATTCCATCATTAAAATTTATTTGACAATCAGTGGTTATTCTGATTCATTTTTAAGTCTTTATACATCATTCCTTCCAAGAAGCACACATCTCTAGATTTAATGCATTTGGAGAGATTTTAGGGATCAATTAGTCTGTATCCTTTTGACTCATTACAATATCCTACAAAAATGTTTTCTCTCTCTACAAAATTGTTTACTCTTTGCATCTAGTTTCTTACGCCTCTCATCAGGGATCATTGCATAAGCAACACAGCCAAATATTCTCAGAATTTGTAAATCAACTTTACAACCATACCATTTTTCTTCTGGTGTGGTTCCTCTTACCGCTTTACTTGGTGATTTATTCTTGATAAAGATTGCTGTATTCAAAGCCTCAGCCCAGAATCTGTGGTCCATACCCGCATCTTGTGGCATACATCGTCCGGCCTCCATAATCGTGCGATTTGCTCTTTCCGCAACTCCGTTCTGTTGTGGAGAGTAGGGTACAGTCGTCTGGTGCATGATGCCATGCTCTTGAAGGAATGTCTGGAAATGTTTATTCACATATTCACGACCATTATCTGTTCTTATCATCTTTATTTTCAAATTAGTTTGATTTTCTACAAAACTTTTAAAGATCTTGAATACAGACAGAACTTCATCTTTACTTTTAATAAAATAACCAAATGTCATCCTTGTATAGTCATCTATAAATGTTAATAGATACTTGGCACCACTAAATGACGAAACTGACATAGGCCCACATAAATCAGAATGTATGAGACATAATTTCTCAGTGGCTCGACTATAGGATTGTTTTGAGAATGGTATTCTGCTCTGCTTCCTTTCAATACACGCCGCACAAGGATTATTTTTACTGTAAGTGTAATTAATTCCACCTGCCATACCTTGTTTCAGTAAATCCACACTTCGCTTGTTCAGGTGTCCGAGTCTCCGATGCCAAATCCCCTGATTGCTTCGCTTCACACAAATTCATAGCTTCTGTGCATTTCCCATCCATGGACTGGATCTGTGGCTCGACCAAAGCCACTGTTTGACATGTCGCAGCCAGCTCATGACTATTTGTTGATTGTTGACTCACTGTGCCCAGTTTATAGACACCATTCACCTTTGTAGCACTTGCAACTGGCATTTTTCCGCAATAATCATTACACTTTTCAATGTCAAAGTGAATTTCAAGTCCCTTCGAAGCTATTTTGCCTACGGAAATAAGGTTTGATGACAGTCCTGGCACAAAAATAACCTCATTTAATTTTGCAACTTTAAATTGTCCTTTCAACAATAATTCCACTTCACCATGACTTCACTATGCATTTTCTGATTGAACTGCAACTAACCGCGGAGTGTCCACAACATAATTTTTAATAGATTTTTGTTGTTTGTCATGTGACAAGTAGCGCCGGAGTCGAGCATTCGAGTCAATGTTCACAGCTAGTGCTGTTAATAATGTTCCGTACCACGCTTTTTTTTCACTTTCACCCCGTTTATTAATGTTTTTATCGTTCGTTTTAGTTAGACAGTTTTTAGCAAAGTGATTTGGTTTCTTGCAAATGTAGCACTTTGGATGTTTGTTGACCCTTTTTGTGAAAGACTTGTTTATAAACATCGCACCTTCACTCTTGTCGAAGTCTCTACGTAAATTTTCTTGTAATAATTTACTTTTCACTGTTTCACTGCACAATTTAATGTTCGAATTTTCTAAAGCCATGATAAGCGGAACATAGTCTGAGGGTAAACCGCTTATCATTAACACTGACAGAAAATCATCATCTAATGGAGCGTTTATGTCTCGTAATTGTTGATCCAAGTCCGTGATTCTCAAGATATATGCTACCATGTCACTAAATTGTTCCAATTTTAATCCAAATAACGTGCGTAAGAATCCAAGACGACGACAGAGCCACCGACGACAACACAGTGGCATAATTTCTAACGTGGGAAAAAAGACGAGGGTTGAACCATCAAACAGATCTTTGCTAGTACCCGTAGCTGTTTACGGTTGTCATTGACAATGGGAACACCAGGTGCAGATTCTTCGATGCAATCCCATAAATCTTCATGGACTAAATACATCCGCATCATAAACTTCCAGTTTCCCTAGTTAGGTATTCCACTAAGCTTTTCAAAATTGACTGAAATTCCGTAACTTGTTGCTGTTGAAGATAATGGCGCCGGCACTGGCACGTCGTCCCCACGCGACATCGCGTCTTTCTGGAATGTTACGATCTTTAGAAAATAAATATTTACGCATACTTATTTATAGCGTAATATGGGCCCATAACCTGATGGGATTGGGCGAAAATAACAATGGATTAAATTGGTAAACTGAGATTTATTTATAATCTAGTTAGCACAAAAAAACAGTTGACACAAGAGTAAGTATTATACGGCTGTACAGAATGACATAAAACAAGGCATAGACAGTAGCTCCAACTAGTGAGCTATTTAGATAACTATGACAACTTACATTGTTTGGTTTATACCAGTTCTAACAAATGGCATACCTAGAATAGAATGACCTCCTTAGAGACCCACAATGCAGATTACGTCGAAATCGGTCAACTTTCTGACGTATGCTACACGTATGGCAGTGAGGCACTCGATAACAGTGGAGAAGCACTTGCTGTTTCCCTTGATGTCTCGAAGACCTTTGACAGAGCTTGGCACGCTAGCCTTTAAAATAAGCGTACGGCATACGTTATCCTCTGGTCTGACTAACTGGGTACAAGATTTCCTGAGTGAACCGTCTCTCCGGGTCGATGGCTGCTCATCCGTTTCTGTGGCGACTAACGCCGGTATTCCTCAGGGGTCTCTTCTCTCCGTAACTCTCTTTATGATGCATATTAATGATCTGCTTGTGCCCGGTATCTATAGGTACGAATATGATAGCACAGTTGTTGAGAAGTACCAACCAAGTCCTTGAGCTAGACGGTATCAAATCCAGTCCGAAAGAGAAGCCATGGTTTAAGCGTATGAATCTCATACTACAGGCCGTTTTAGAATGGGGCAATGCCAATCTTGTGAAATTCAACGCCACCAAAACACAAGTGTATCTCTTAACTGCTGATGCTGCCAAATGTCATCCAGCAGCTTTGAACTTAATGTAAAAGCGGCCTAAGAGGTTTTTTGGTGATCCAAATTTGATTAATACTATTCCTATCAGCCTCAAACACCACCACACAGGCACAATGTAGCGAGACTTTCGATTTTCTAAAGGATGCATTTTGGAGAGTGTGCGAAGGAATTGCATAATTTAATTCCTCTCTCTACCTTCCTTATTGACTTACCACACATTCGATCCAAATGGTTTACTACATCGTTCTCATGCGTACATTAAAGGAAAGGAATAAGTTGCCATCATCTGTTTCCATCCGATTATAATCTGGTTGTTTTCAAGGTAAGAGTGAATAGGCTTTTATTAAGTCAGTGAGCTTCACCATCTTAGGTTACACCAACACCATCAGATGAGATTGTAGTTAAGCGCTGGCTTAGAATAATATAATATAAAAAACATATTCAACTATCAAGAAGCTGTATTAAATGCAAACTGTGGATAGATATTATAGATATTGGATATTGTACCATATACTATTCATATATAGATATTTTTATAGCCCACTTCTAGTCCGCCGCGTTGATTCAGTGTATGCTTTGGCGGACTTTACATGTTCTTCAAATTAATATTATTTCTTAGACACGCTATCTTTCTCATGACCTTATGTTTCACCACAAAGCACGTGGTAAATTAGTATGTCAATTTCATTGATTCCGGCGGGGATTGAACCTGGATTATACTGTTTTATGTAAGATATTATAAAGCCAATAAAATGCGAGTCCGAAGCCGAAACTTTAGTAGGATGTGTGGCCCTCTGGTGCTCATGCTCTCAAATAGTGACTTTGCTGACTCCGTTAAACGTTGGAAACATATGAGTTTCCACTGCTACCTTTCATCAATCATCTTATCAATTTAATTTATATTATAAAGAAAGTATGCAATTAAATTATGAACTGTCTTGTGAAATTTCTGTTGTCTAAGAAATCCAAAAATAATTTTAATCATTGTTGATTAAAATTATTTTTGATAGCTATGATTAAAATTAAAATTATTTTGATTTTGATTAATGATTAAAATTATTTTTGAAATTACAAGTAAAAAGTGAAATACCTGGAGGCAAAGGTTATTTGATTCATAATTAAATAAATATAAAAGGATTGATGATACTTTTAATTCTGTGTAATTTATTTACTTCGAACATTTTATATCTTATTGGGAGGTTCGATTTTTAAACCTACGACAGACATCCAAGGTGAACACTATTAGAGTGTAATTTATAACTAGTTTGATCCTCAACATCATCCTCTTCAAACAAAATAAACATGTTGGTTGTCGATGGCATAACAATCTCAATGATATTCGAGCATTCTAAAGTCCAATGTTGAAGCAGGCCACATATTGAACATCACTAGTAAAAACTTATTTTACTTATGTTTTAAATGGTTCTTAATTGAACTAAGATGCACACGCGTTCAAAAGATGGTCTTGGCAGAGATATTAAATAACAAGAGATAAATATAAGTGAGTGTAGAACCCGAAGCAATTCAGCAATTAATTAAGTTATAAATAAAATAAATTATATCAGCAATCAAAATAATTGCAATTTACAATTTTCCTGGTACTGGCGGGTATTCAGCCTAACAACTAGAATAGAAAAGGAACTAGTAATTTATTAAAAAAATATAGAAATCTGCGGTGATAAGTTCCAAACTATAATTCGTAATTTAGAATATTCCAACCCTTAGTAATTGAATTAGAGCAATGGAAAACTGATTTAAATTCCAGAAGTTCACTCTTTTCTAAGAAAACCGACGAAAGTAACTAAATTTGAGAAATTTACGTTACGTCCCATCAAATGTTTGTTTGCCAATGCTTGAATTTTATAACTGTATTCTTTAAATTGTATTAGATAAATAATTTCCTTTTATAATGAATTAGTTAGTCAACCCGTGTCTCAGTTCAGTTTCTACTTTTAACGCTTGCAACAAATACTTGTCTATTGTTGCCATAAAAATGGATGATAATATGCACAGCAGCTTAACAGTGTGTATTTAAACCCAAAGAAAGTTTACCATTACTTTAACGTTATACATTTCTAAGATATACATTTAATGAATCACTCATAAAGAAAATATATAACACAGTTAATTTAAGACAAAAATGTCTGTCTTAATATTTTTAGTTTTATTTATAAGCTTTAAATGTAATATTTCACATTAAATATAAAATAGCCGTAATAGGCCTAGTTATTTTAATGGTTCCCTCCGTAGAATTATATTTGATCCCAAAGTAATAATTATTACAACAAATGTTGAAATTCTTCTTGCTTATAAGTGCTTTGTTAAAAATCTACACGAAGTTATTTGATTTTATTTGACCCTCTTCCTAAAGCCAACTTTAATTTCACTTATATTAATGACACATAGTATTTGGGCTCCCGGTTAAATGAATTAAAGTTGTTAAATATATATTGATTATCTCTAGTAAAACAATTTATCACTATGTTGAAAATCTAGTCAAGCAACACGTCGTATAACATCTACCTATCTTATCTGTAATATAACTTCTACTTAATATAAATTATTTATTTGCCGGTGATAAAGTATTAAGTTTTAAGGAGATTCGGTTTTTTTGTTACATATGATTTAATACACACAAAAGTACACTTTGTTTTAAATTTTTTTAAGTTATTTTGTGGCACAAAAATTTTAAAGTATCGCTCCTTCCTTATTAGATCTATTGTAGTATGCTGCTATGCTAACAAAGAAAATTGGCTATTTATTCGGCTTTAAAACAACCCAAGGATGGGATCATAAAAAGGGTACAATACCTAGTATTAGCTAGTAAGTACATAAACTCTCATGCACGAGGACACACACTCTCCAATTGTTCCAAAACTTCAGAACTTGATGTTCAAGAAGTAACTGATGGTGAACAAAGTTCTACGAGTATTAAATTTTATGTTAGTGGCGAACGCTTTTTAATTTTTACTGACAACTTCCGTTTCCTTAGATTGTTACTAAATGTTGCAGATAATTGTTAGTGGTAAAATAAATAATAAATATTAGTGGTAATATAAATCAGTTCGTGGGCATTCTTCTTTTAAAGATACATGCTAGTGTCTATATACGAGCTACTTATTATCAGACAGGTTGATTGTGAGCTCCATTATTTTTTTATTATTACGGGTCATTAAAAGCCTATTGAGTAAAATATTGCATAAGATTCGTGAAGTTAAAAAAATGAAGTAATTAATTTTTCAAACGACTTTAAAAAAGTGATTATTTATTTCTCAATTCGACGGTATTTTTTACGTGTGTTATGATGATTCTTTATATTTGAAAGTTGATGCTTGTTATGTGGTCCCATAAAAGTTTGATCAAGATCTGACCTGTAGTTTTTGAGTTATCATTAATAATGCGTAGATATTAAATTGACTTGGACTATATTGATGATATTCTTATTTTATTTATATTGAAATCAGTTGTACAAAACATAACATAATTTTACCAGTTTTGTTGAGATCATGAGAACATAACATATAAATGTGTAGTATAAATATATTCATACCATCTGGATGATTGGCGGTCTACCACTGTGCGATTTAGAAGAAGCTTTCTTCCTCGCACAACTTCAAGGAAGTCATGCGAGTTGTGTGTGTGTCAACTACCACCAGCGATTTTTCCGGACGGGATGACTTAGGGGCCTTCAAGAAAAGAGCCTACTCTTTTTTAAAAGGCCGGCAACACATCTGCAATTCCCCTGGTGTTGCAGACTTGCTGTTCATGAGAGGCGGTAGTGAATTACCATCAAGTGAGCCGCATTTTTTGCCTCCTCTCCCATAAAAAAATGTTAAAATTTTCCAGTGGGATCAAAATCAAAGTTCGTTAGTCATATTTAAATGTTCTACATTAGTTTAGTTGTTTAAGACGCTTCAAGGTGATGTGTTGTATTTCCTACTTAAAAACCTTTAACCTTTCATTCATCACAACTTGCAGTAGTTCTGATGTGTTCAATACATAACCTTTTTCCAATTACACAATCACAGTGTTTCAAATTCAATTATCGTAGAATTAAGTTCCAATATCTGTTTCTTAAAACAAAATAAAAGATAATATGATGACAAAAATGAGTTCGATAAGATTTTGAATTATATCTCATTGAAAGATAATTAACAAAACCTAAAAATATAAATTCACCACATTTTCATTTTTAAAAGCAGAGACAATTACAGTTATAGACAATAGCCAACAGAACACTGCGATTAACTATTTTGATCATAAAGTACAGCCGCATGCTGAGTCTCTACGTGAATTATTTCTTCTTATTCATTTTGTATCTCGCTGTTTGTGCTTTTATTTTGCGTCTATAAATATTTATTTATCAATAACGACTGTATATTTTTTAAATTACTAATAAAAGGAAAGGTTTTAAAAATAATGTAATGTAGAAAATTTATTTATAATAAAAGCTCTTGCCATAACAACCACAACCACAGTAGTATAATATTTTGAATTGTCATGTTATCAGCAAGATACTGCTGCCGATCTCCTGTTTCATTTCCCTCTGTCACATCTAATGACACGCACGGAATAATTAAGATTACTATGAACAAATTCCCGTGTAGTGGCGGTTAAGGATATCCCCTACCCCATATCTTCCCGTGGGTGTCGTAAAAGGCGACAGAGGGAAACAGGCAGGAGATGGGCAGCAGCATTTTCCTGATAACAGAAACTGTACGACAAAAAAAACTGCGGTTGCCAACCCGCTCGCCAAGCGTGGCAACTATGGCAATATACCACCATGAACAATTACACAAATAGACGGCCCCCAGTCCCCGGCGGCCCCGCTATTCCTGGCTACGGTGGCGACCATGGTAACGGCGGGGCAGGGGGTGCTAAGAATCTCCGGTGGAGGTTCGGTTGCCACCTACGACGACTCGACCTGGCAACATTTAACGCACGCACCCTGAGGACTGACGAGAAGATCCTGGAGCTGGAAGAAGAGATAGACAAGTTGCGCTGGAATATTACAGGATTATCTGAGGTCCGAAGAGAGGAGGAGGACACGGTGATTTTCGAATCCGGCAACTTGTTCTATCACCGGGAGGGCGACCATCTGTCCCAAGGAGGTGTCGGATTTATCGTCCACAAGTCTCTCGTCAACAACGTTGTAAAGATTGGGACTGTGTCGATGAGGGTCGCGTACCTGATACTCAGAATCACCAAACGGTATTCGCTGAAGGTCATACAGGTTTACGCACCAACCTCGGCACATCCCGATGAGGAGGAGGTGGAGAAAATGTATGAGGATATTTCCAAAGCCATGCACTCCTCCAAAACCCACTACACGGTTTTGATGGGAGACTTCAACGCAAAACTAGGCACAAGATAAAACGGTGAGCTGAAGTTAGGGAAATTCGGAGTAGGGCAACGGAACCGAAGGGGCCAGCAGCTGGCTGACTTTATGGAGAAAGAGGGACTCTTTATGATGAACTCTTTCTTCCAGAAGCGGTCCCACAGGAAGTGGACCTGGTCGAGCCCCGACGGTTCGACAAAAAATGAGATTGACTTCATTATGACGACCAGACGCCAACTGTTCAGTGATGTCTCAGTGATCGCAAGGGTAAAAACTGGCAGCGATCATCGAATGGTCAGAGGCACACTGAACCTTTTTTTTTGCGGATGGAAAATCATCTAATGACGCCTTTCGCTCTGGGTGGAGCGTAAGGGAGTGTCAGACTTTTACTGACTAAAAACCCTCCGTTTTCTTTCAGTGCCCTTACGTTCCGAGCCGCGGTATCTCCTTCGAACAGCCCGCAGCCCCGGCAGGCGTTGGCCCTTGCGGGCCCCTTTACGCTGCTGACAGCTCTTTGAGGCGCGCGTGGAACAAAACGCGCCGTCGACACGGCCTCCTCAAAGAGGGATCTTATCGCCGCTATAGTAGCATGCCCAGCACGGGGTTGCGACAGTCGCTCTCTCCATGTCGCCATGAGATCGTGCCGGAAGTCTATCCGCTGCGCGACAACTTGCCGCGGCAGCGGGGTTTCCCCGGGCATAGTGCCTCCGCGCGCCATTCGTGCAGGCGCGGGAGGACTATCGCCTCCAGATCCCATGGCGGCAATCCGGCAAGGAGGCTCGCCGCCTCGCGGGAGATCGTGCGGTAGCCGCGAACCATTTTCACGGCAACCACCCTTTGGGGCACGTTCAGGTGGTGGACGGCAAGCCGCGCCAAACCACGCGCAGACACCGGGGCACTGTAAAGGGCCATGGACCGCACGATCCCCGTGTAGAGCCTCCGGCAGGAGGCGTTTGGCCCCACCAGGTTCGGCAGGAGCTGCCTGAAGGCAGCCCCGGTCCGTTCCAGTTTGGGATCCAAACGTCGGAAGTGCTCAACGAAGTTCCATCGGCCGTCGAGGACGAGTCCTAGGTACTTCAGCGTCGACTCGACGCCGATGGATACCCCTCCTACCATCACTGAGGATCCCGGTGGTGGCCTGTTCCGAGGACCATGGAAGTGCATGGCCTCGGAGTTGTATAGAGCCACCTCGAGACCCAGTTGCCTAATCCTCTCAACGACTATCGCAACCCCGCGTGTCATAGTTTCCGCCGCCGCCTCGTACGACCCCCCCTTGTGCCAGTACCAGCGTGTCGTCAGCGTAGCAAACTGCGCTGACACCGGTAGGGAGGTCGGCGCGCAGCACCCAGTCGTAACCGATGTTCCACAGAGGTGGCCCCAGAACCGAACCCTGTGGGACACCGCACGACATCTCTCGCCAGTTCCACTCACCGTTGCGACCGGGGTAGATGACAGCCCTGTCCGTCAGATAGTCCCCGACTATACGACGGAGATAGGTCGGCACCCGGTGATACCGGAGTGCCTCCCTAATGCAGCTCCAGGGCATGGAGTTGAAGGCGTTGGCGATGTCGAGAGACACCGCCAAGACAACTCCCCCTCTGGCCACTGCATCCCCCATCGTGAGGGCGCTCACGCGCATGATGGCGTCCACCGTAGAGCGCCTCTTGCGGAAACCAAACTGGTGTTCCGCAAGATCCGGCCCCGTTCCCGCAAGGTGCTCGGCGAGGCGGTTTGCAATAACTATTTCAAAGAGCTTGCCCACCTCGTCGAGCAGCACCACGGGCCGGTATGCGGACGGAGAGTCCGCAGGGCGCCCCGGCTTCCGAATGAGGACCAACTTCCCCGTCTTCCAACGAAGCGGGAATTGGCCTCTCTCCAAGCATGCGCATAGGAGCCCCTCCAGTCGGGGCCCGAGAGCCTCCCAGGCCAGGACCCAAGTTTTTCCAGGCAAGCCATCGGGTCCTGGGGCGGTATTCCTGGTCTTGAGCCTACGTACCGCCACTCTCAGGTCTACCCCGGTCCCTTCCGGGATGTCGTCGTCGTCGTCTGGTGGACCGCTTCCGGCACCGCAGGTGGCGGAGCCATAGGCGGGGGCGGATGTTCCCCTCGCGCAGGGAACAAAGCGCTAACCACGTCCTCCACGAGCTGGAGCCGGAGACTCTGCGTCAGCTGGGGGGCCCAGGTGCGGAGTTTATCCCGCACCATCTTGTAAGGGCGCCCCCACGGATCTCTGTCGAGAGTCTCCAGCATCTCCTCACGGGCGCGATCCCGGGCCTGCAGGACAGCTTCCCGGAGGGCGGTCTTTGCCGCTCTGTATCCCTCGTACAGCTACGCCTCAATGGCTACCGCATTCGGTGGACGAATGCGGAGCCCGGCAGGGGGGCCTCGCGCAGAGACGTCAGCTCAAGCGACCACCAATACACCTGACGCCGGGCGCTTCCTGGCCGGACGCGGGGCATTGCCACGTCACATATCTCGGACATGGCCTCCTGGAACCACCCTGCCTCATCATTGACGTCGGTAGGCCTGTCCGGTGATGACACCCAGGCCTGCACGATCGAGGCTTCCAGGAGGAGCTCCCGGTCCAGCTGCTTCAGCGCCCAACGCGGACCACTCGGGGCCTGTTGGACTGGCGCGATCGAGGGCTGGGTGGAGACGTAAAACCGGATGTACCGGTGGTCGGAGTAGGTCTCCACCCCCTCCATGACACGCCAGTCAATGGCACGCGGCGACAGAGCGGGGCTAGCGAACGAGATGTCCACCACCGACTCGCCCCGCATCCGCACACACGTGGGAACAGAACCCCGATTTAGGACGACCAGGCCTGTCTCCAGAGCCCAGTCTTCCACCATCCTACCCCGCACATCTGTACGACGAGAACCCCAAGCCAAGTTCTTGGCATTGAAGTCCCCGAGGACAACTACGGGGAGGGGATAACGACCGCTCTCAGCTCTGCAAGAGAGTTGTGGAGCTCGGCGAGAGATCGGTTCGGGGAGAAGTACACCCCCACAACGACAAACTCCCCGAACCGCGCTGCTACGCACCCCTGACCCCTCCTGACACCTTCAAGGGTCGGGGTACCGGCGGCGGCCGAAGAGATGATGGCAACTGAGCCCTTAAGGTCCGCCACCCAGTCCTCCCTAGGCCAGACAAAATACGGCTCAGCGACCACAACGATGTTAATCGACCACTGCGCCATGCTCTGGAGCAACAGATCCTGAGCGCAGGCGCAGTGGTTGATATTCGCCTGGATGAAGCTTAATGGGGCCGTTATAGGCATTCCATTTCAGCTTCCTCCACGGGGGGCCCCTCTTCGGGCGGCGGGGGCGCGGCGGCGGCGGCGGCGACAGTGTCAGCGGTGGCGGCGGCAGTTGCGGCCGCGGCGGAGGCCACAGAGGCGGTGGCGGCGGAGGGCCCACCCCTACCCGCGGCCTTGGCCTTGGCGGGTGGCACGCAGGCCTTGCTTCCGGCCCGGTGATCGGCTGGCTTGCCTGTCGCCGCACATGCATCACAGTGCGGCGTGGCGCAGCAGGTCGCCGATATGTGTCCGGGCTGACAGCAGCGGAAGCAAGGGCCACTGCGGTCAACCTCCGAGGCGCATCTCACTGATACGTGGTGCCCCACGAGACAGTGATAGCACCTCAGAGGTCTGGGCTCCAGCAGCTTAACCTGCGCTGAGACCCAGCCCACCAGAAGCCTTCGGCCCTCCACTATGGTTTTGGCCGCCGTAACAGGGCAGTACACCGTGGCGGCATGCATACCCTGTTTGTCCGGGCGTATGGCGCCTGACCTGACCTGGTCCGTAGTGCACCCCCCGGACCTGGCGACGGCGGCCATCAACTCCTCCTCCGATACCGAGTCGTCCAGACCCATGATGCGCAGGTCTGCGCATCTGACGGGCCTGGACACTCGGGCCTCGTCCGCGTCCAGAGACGCTCTGAGCTTCGCAGCCAGAGCGTCCGCGGTCGCGCCACTGGATTCCCCGGGGACCTCCAGCATACGGGCCCCCGTCTGGGTGACTTTGAGCCGGAGGCCCCCGGTGATCCCGAGCTCCCCGAGATCCATCCGCCTCCTTCGCCTTCGCGACCAGATCGCGGTAGGTAACGCCCTTCTTTTCCACGTCCGGCTGTAGTGTAATCACTACAGCTGCGGTCTTCAGAGCGCGGAGCCTAGCCACGATTTTGCGCGCCCTGAACTGGCGCTGCCGCTCCTGCTCTTTGGCCTTTTTGGCTGCCTTCTTCCCCTTCTTTTTGTCCCCGACCACCTGCCAACCGGCTTCAGCTGCGGGAGGTGTAGGGAGCTGGGGGGGGCGGTGACGGCGGCGGTGACGGCGGCGGCAGCTGGCTTGCCGCTGGCGCTGGCACATTCGCCGCAGGCACTGGGGCTGGTGCAGCCACCACCTGTGCTGCCGGCTTGCCCTTTTTCGCCTTCTTCTTGCCTCTCTTTCCCGTCGCCGGTTTAGCCGGAGCCGGTTCAGCCGGTACCGGTTTTGCCGGAGCCGACTTTTCAGGGGGGGAGGGGCAACTTCAGCCACGCCCAAGGGCTGGCTGGACGTCCCCGGCCTGGATGCGGCAGCCGTGGCCGCCGCGTACGAGACCGTTGCCGGCCTCGCCGCCGTCTTGTTTGCCCCAAGGGGGGGCGCAGGACGATGCCCTCCAGCACGGAGAACCGGTGCTGGAAGGCAGCCAGCTCCTGCCGGACCAGGTTCAGAACCTGGTTCTCCACCAGCACGGGCTGGCTTGGGCGCTGCGTCTGGGGCGCCGCGCGAGAGGCAGGCTCACGTAGACTGGCCAGGTCTGCGCGGAGCTTCTCGTTCTCCTTCTGGAGAGTCTCCATGGCGGACGTCAGGCGGGCCACGTCCGCCCGCAGCTTCGCCACCTCGTCCGCATTAGGCCCGGCCCCAACAAAGTTGGCCTCCGCAGCCGCCATGATGGAGGCGGAGGCCCCAGGAATGGCCTTGAACTTCGAGGAGGGCTTTTGCTTGTAGGCCACGACCTTGATCGCAGCCTCCACCACCTTTACGAATCTGGCCTTACGCTCCACCTCGGAGCCGCCAGTCACACTCGTCTCTTCACCTGATACCCGAGCCGTATCGCCCGGGTGGCGCCCCTCCTCGGCAAGCTTTGCCGCTCGTTCGGCCCTCTGATTGGCAGAGAGCCCCCTTCCCTTGCCTCTCAGCCCGCCCCGCCTGTTGGTGGGGATTTTTCCGGGCCAAAACCTCCTCTTCACCGGATGACGGCCCCTGGTCGCCATCCCGCCTGGACCGCTTGCGGAAGAACTTACTGGTCTCCGCGGTCCTAGGCCCCACGCGTCGGGAGCTCTCTGAGCCTCCCACGCTGCTCGATGACTCTCTCTCCGCATCGTTCCTCCTCTCCTCTACGTTGCCGTTGCCGGCGGTTTTGGTTTTTTGTTGTTGATTTTCCTTGAGTTTTTCACGAGTATGGGGGAATTAAAGGTCCACCTTAGCAGAGACCCCTGTACCAAGGTAAGCAGATTTAGAGGATTTACAGGTTTGCAGGGTCCTGCAGGTACCCCTGGCGAGGAGCGCACTAGCGGCTGATTTGTTCATAGAACCCCGTCAGCCATCCATCCACTCGCGGTGCGTCGCCGCTTGGGATTCGGAGTAACTTTTTATAGAGGTTTTCTCCCTCGCAGTCCGGGCGATTAAGCCAAGACCCTAGGTCCCTATCAAAGCCGCGAGACTTGATCCACGACACTTCGATACTGGGATTACGAGACCGGCGGTGACAGCAAAGGATGAATCCTTCACTGTCTGCCCGGAGGCAGGGCAAGTGCACACCGAGCCCGCCCTCGCTCCTCTGCTATGCCCTCTGCTGATCAGAGGGTCACGCGGAGGAACGCACTGTTGGTTCGGGACGGACCCCACCCATGTCAGAATCATTAGCCATGGCAGCAACATTCCCCAAGGAATAAGAATTTCTTCTCATTTCTCGAGGAAGATTACCGCCGCGCCCAGTGTTCACTGGCCCAGTAGCTGCTCTTCCCTCCAGACGTATCGAAAGAGACCCGCAACTACCAGGCACACGTGGAGGACTTCTGACTTCGCACCCCAGGCACACTGAACCTAAACGTTAAGTTGGAGAGGTCTCGTCTAATGAAGTCAACGCTCCGTCCCCCACGTGCTCTAATCCAGAATCCCGAAACTTTTCAGCTATAGTTACGTAACCGCTTTTAGTGCCTACAAGATTGCAATGCAGTGGACGATATGAATGACGTGGTGTCCATGCGGTCGGAGCTAAGTTCTGCAAGACCCGCCGCAGAAGAACACAAAAACTCTCCGATCACACTCTTAATCTCATGGCTGTTAGACGGGAGATGAGGCTGCAATCGTCAACAGATTTGACAGCATACAGGCAACTGAACAGACAGATCTCCAAATGCATGCGGCGAGACTTACGCAACTTTAATACTGCTCGTATTAAAGAAGCGATCGCGCGGAACCAGGGCTCCAAATTCTTTGCCAGAGATCTATCTGCCAGTAAGAGCCAACTGTCAAAGCTGAAGACTGAGTGTGGCAGCATCGTTTCCGGGACACCTGAGATTTTGAGTGAGATTGAGAGGTTCTATGGGCAGCAACATCATCGTTGGAGCTACACGCAAGTGTGAGTAACGATCCAAGAGGAAGTCTTATCTGACACTACTCCGATGATATCCCGGACGTCAGTCTAAGCGAGATTAGAATGGCTCTGCAGCACCGTAAAAACGGCAGGGCCCCAGGCGAGGATGGAATTACAGCGGAGCTGCTGAAAGCGGGTGGAACACCGGTACTTCAAGTCCTTCAGAAGCTCTTCAATTCCGTCCTCCATGGTAGCACTACTCCAGTGGCGTGGAGCAGAAGTGCGGTGGTCTTGTTCTTTAAGAAAGGCGACAACGCTCTCTTGAAGAACTACAGACCGATTTCCATTCTAAGCCGCGTCTACGTGCTGTTTTCGAGAGTTATTACGAATCGTCTCGCACGCAGACTCGACGACTTCCAGCCTCCCGAACAAGCCGGTTTCCAAAAAGGCTTCAGTACCATAGACCACATACATACCCTGCGGCAGATTGTACTCTAAGAAGACTGTAGAGTACAATCTGCCACTTTGCCTGGCGTATGTGGACTATGAGAAAGCCTTTGATTCCGTCGAAATTTGGGCGGTGCTACAGTCCCTTCAGCGGTGCCAAGTTGACTGTCGGTATATCGAAGTGCTGAAGTGTTTGCACAGTTGGGCTACGATGGCTATCCGAGTACAGAACCAGAGCTCGAAACCTATCCAACTGCAGAGAGGTGTAAGACAGGGTGACGTTATATCCCCGAAACTCTTCACCGCTGCATTGGAAGACGTTTTCAAGCTACTGGACTGGAAAGGATACGGTATTAACATCAATGGCGAGTACATCACTCACCTTCGATTTACCGACGATATAGTCCTTATGGCTGAAACGCTGGAGGACTTAAGCACTATGCTCAATGACCTCAATAGTGCCTCCCAACGGATAGGTCTTAAGATGAACATGGACAAAACCACGGAGCAAATATAAAGAGGAGGTGTTATAATTAGATTTCACTATGTAACAACGCGTGACAATTTGCGGGGTGAGGGGGTATTAAGCGCCGCCCACTTAACTATTTTCCATCTACCGGTAAATAGTAAAACTACTCGAATCGTTCCATATCGATGTTGCAATGTAGTTTAGCTACCTTACGCTTGGTGTGGGATATAAGGGGACGTACTCAGAAATTTCGTACCAGGGAGTATTTATTTCAAGATTAATTTTGTGAATCGTCTTGTAATTACATCTTTTTTCTAAATTGAAATACCGATATTATTATGAAAAAAAAAATCCTACTCCTACTACTACAGTAATCCTAATAATTTCACTAATATTATAAAAGCGAAAGTTTGTGTGTTCTTTCTTTCTGCTTGACCTTATCCCACGCTAATTACGTACTGTAAATGTGTTATTTTTTCACGCTGACTAACGGCTGGACTATTATGTCGTATGTATGTGTCGGTATACTACTTAATATTTCTATGGAAGAACAAGTAATATATAAACATAAACTCGATTAACGCTATCGTAAAGTTATTTAAATTATTTTGTTGCGCTCGCACTCGACATACAGTACTAAATTCTATTTTAAATTAAATTACCCGCAAAAATAACTGTTTTGGTTAGTTGTTGTCGGTTTGATGCCCTATCGTTTTCTATGGTAGCAAAATGCTTAAAACGAATATCTATATATTTTTCAGCTATAGATTTAATTAAAAGTATAATATGATTATCAGTCGGTGATTGGTCAAACATATGATTGACCGATTGTTTGAAATAATCTTGTCCAATAAGAGACTTTAATGTATTCGATACAATTTTATGTTTACTGAAATTGGGAGTATTCAAAGATTGTGATTTAACACAACGTATGCTGCATTCGGTTCGTACGCATATATTTATGACATCTTTAGAAGGAAAAGTAAGGCCACCTTTATTTTTAGTTTTTATCAAATAAAGGTCATCATCATCATAATCATCAGCATATAATTCACGAAGGCAGGTCTCACATTTGATCCTCGAATGTAAATAGTTGACTACATACCCAGAAATATATGCAACAATATGACGGCGCAAATAATGACCTATCATTGTATTTAATTGCGCATCAAATTCTAACAGTAAATCATCAGGCATAGGTTCAACATCCGTGCTATCTAATGATTCCCCGCTCAAGTCATTTTGCAAAATTCGATAACGTTCTGAAGTAATATTAATTTTTTTTACCGAGGATTCATTCAAAATAGAAATATCCTCTAAAGGAATACAATTTCCTCTGAAACCTTCTTTCAGTTCTGCATTTATCAGGGTTTTTTTGTAAGCTTCTTTAAACTGACGTGAGGTTGGATTATTATTTGTCCTCCCATGTGCCCTTATTATCCCAAAAAATAGTTCTAAATGATCTTGCGAAAATTTGTATAGAGTTAGATACTTTAGTATGTTTTCTTTTTCAATCAGGCGGTCATACAAGAAAAGTGTGCTATTGATACATGTTAAAAAACCTATAAAGCCCGTTTTTCGATTTGTAGCGATAACAGGCTTATATTCGTCAGGAGCTACTAGAAAAATTAAGTAATATTAGGCGTATTCCAAATAATCTTTTGTTTTCGAAATATTTTTTTTTTTCAAATAAGGGCTTTTTGAATTTATACTGACACATGTTTCTGGAGTTAAGAATGTCAAAGATATTGTTAATTAGACGGATAAAACTAATTGTAGCCGCCACATTTATGAATTCAATATTACTTTTTTCACAAACTTGGAGTGCGTCGGCTACGCTATTACTAAAAAGCTGACTGGCTAATTTTACTTTCATTCTTTGTTGCTGAAAATGTATATGCTTGTTTCTTAACTTGTTCCCGAGATGGAGGCCTTCAGACTTTTGTAGGTTATTAAGTTTGACGAGATAAGACCATTCGATATAATTGCCCTGATAATCAAGAAACTTATTTTTATTTTCAAAGGCATTGCGCACTAGTTTTAGCATGTGGCATGCGTCGAGGAATACTGCTACTTCGTAGTCAGCACTAGGGTGTTTAAAAGTTGATTTTATTTTCTGAGGATCTAACGAACATCCTAACTTTTTAAGCATAGCAATATTTGCAGCACAACCATCTATCGTAAGTGAAACAACGTCTACACCATTTTCTTGGCATTTGTAGAGGCATTGTTGAACTATTGAGGCCCGTTGTTCTCGGTCATAGAACGAATCAGAAAATAACCCACAGGTAATTTCCACCGTTCTGTTTGAGATACAAGTAACAAAACTAAGGCTTGAGACGCCTGATCCGAGTTATTCTTTTGTACGTCATTAAGCCCGAGATCAACATAACCATGATATTTATTTTCATCCCATTCAACATGCTTCCTAACAGCCATCTCATCCATAATAAGACTACACAAAGCACGTTTACGTGATGAGTTGGTTTTGTGCTTTAATACATTAAAAGCCTCAGCTGTAAATCCAGCTTCACCATTGACACTTTCATACCATTTAGAAATGGTTCTCGGATGCGGTAAGCATGTATCGAAAGTTTTCCTGACGTATGAGTACGCATTTGGCGAAAAATAATGAAGCGTTAAAGCGAATGATCTAAGGGCTGGAGAATATTTCTTTTTCAAAGGAACTTTTTTAATTTTTGATAACTGACGCCCAACCAAGTCTTTCAACTTTACATTTATTGAAGATAAAATTTCGAAATCCTCTCCCTGTAAAAGATGTTTGGTTTCCAATTCTGTAATTAAGGCAGTTAAATTTTGAACCTAAAACAAAAGCGAAACGTACTTAAAGCGTATTACATTTAGAAAAAAAAACATCTTAAAGTTGTATGTGAAGCGAAAGTAGTGTCACTATATAAGCACCTTCTTTTTCAAACGTTTAACTTTCATTTGAAGTCTTCTGATCTTTAGCCCATCTTTTTTCGATTTCCATCGAAGTTGTTCTATCTCTCGCTTTAGCTTCTTCTTTCTAGGGGAATCGTGAAATATTAAAAATTCATTTAAATCACTTGTGGTAGGCCTAGGTGGTGATATTGAGGGCTCTGGTAATTTTCTTTTAATCTATAATATAAAGTATAAAACAACAATATGAAATTAACTCCTTCTACCAAAATAAGAAAACTAGTAAAATACAAAGTGCATCCAAACGAACCGATATATCCAGATTAATACTGGGTAAAGTTCCCTGCTTTAATTTTTTAAAGCCTTTTTTTGTAACTGTGAAGTCGTCATCATTGAAATGGCACGAACAAATCTTTGTATATTTTGTCGGAGTCCAGTCTTTTCTATTAATTTTTGCTATCCATTGCTGTTTAAGATTATCTTCGGATGGAAATCTAGAATATAAAGTAAATAAAATAACCTAGGTGAGCTTTTTAACTAACTGAACTACAACTGTTATAATAGTTGTCTTTCTTAAGAAAAGTTTCAAGGAGACCGAATACTGTACATAAAATATTTAATTTCAAGAAGACTTTATTTTACTAAGGATAAAATGAATATTTCTTGAAGGTTGACTTTTACAAAATGCTAAATATTTAAGTATTTATATACATTGTAGACCTTTCGTAAAAAATCAGCCTAAGTAATATTTCCTTCATTTTAAGCCGTGGGTAACTGGGTAAAATAATTGGATTCTAATTACGGCCCTGTCTTTTTATTTTATTTTTGATTGTTCTTTTACTTGGCGTTAGATGGAGGCCTGTTTTCAAAATGATTATAAAATCTATAAAGGTAGTATTTTGGAGATTAAAAATTCTTTAGGACTGAAACCAACTTCAAAAAAACAATTTCAGCACCATCGTATGATTGTTTTACCAATACTGAGCTCGACTTACCTTTATATTTTTAGTTCACACGACACAAAGTGCTGCCATCTAGTATCGAATATATTTAATTATATTTGAAAGCCGATGCAAAGAGATCTTTCTAGAATTATTTTAAGAAATTAGATATATAATTACTTACACATGAAATGTGATACCATCCATAGCATCAGATCGTCTATCTGAGTAGTTTTTACACGATAAAACACAACACTTCATCCTTTTCTTCTTAATAATACGAAAATACACTGATTTGCAATTTTCGACACCGATGCGCACAGGACCAACGCTGACAGTATACTAACTAAAGCCACGCCCACTGTGATGACGTCAGGACCTAGTTAGAATCACAGTGCACAGTCGCTTAGGCCGTCTCCTCTTTATATTTGCTCCGTGGACAAAACAAAGATTATGTTTAATGTCCATGTCACACCTATGCCGGTAGTTGTTGGGAGCACTATGCTCGAAGTTGTTAACGAGTACGTTTACCTGGGACAAATAGTCCGACTAGTTAAGTCCAACGTCGACCGAGAGGTCAATCGACGGATTCAACTCGGCTGGGCAGCGTTCGGGAAATTTCGACATAGGTATCTTCTCGTCAGGTATACCTCAATCTCTAAAACTAGATTGTACAACCAGTGCGTGTTGCCAGTGATGACTTACGGATCTGAGACGTGGTCCTTCACTGCCGGCCGTATGAGGACGCTCAAGGTCGCTCAGCGGGCTATGGAGAGGGCTATGCTCGGAGTTTCTCTGCGTGATAGACTCAGAAATGAGGATATCCACAGTAAAACCAGAGTGACCGACATAGCCCAACGGATTAGTAAGCTGAAGTGGCAATGGGCCGGCCATATAGCTCGAAGAACCGATAACCGATGGGGAAGAAAGGTTCTCGAGTGGCAGCCTCGTACCGGTAGGCGTAGTGTAGGGCGACCCCCCACTAGATGGAGTAACGACCTGGTAAGATATGCAGGAAGTCGATGGATGCAGGTGGCTCAGGACCGTGCTTTGTGGCATTATTTGGGGAGGCCTATGTTCAGCAGTGGACTTGTGAAGGGTTGTAATGATGATGATGATGAACAATTTATATGAAGCGGAGAGAGCATGGAACACTGTTTTTGTGCATAGCATACATTCTTTTTATAATCACATAGATATAAGTAAAATAAGTCAATATATAATCTCGTGCTCGCCTATTTGCTGTTGCACGTATCTCTAAAGGTTCTGCGTTTCGCCTGGCGAGTGCAGATGGCCGAAGTCCCAATTCCTCCCAACCCCTACCCCGCTATTAATATGGTAGCGGAATTAAATAATATACTACTCCAGAATACCACACCAGCTCCACAGGTAATGAAGAATTCCTCGCTAGGCATCCACGACAAAGCTACTTCACTACTGAGCTTGGGTGCTCAGGCTTCCTCGCGTATTCTGGGAAGGGCAAAACTCCGCTCCAGACAAAAATTACTCGAAGCAAACAGAGCAATAAGACCAAGGCGACCCCTGCCACGCTATCCGTACATTTTTGCAACATCAAGGAACTTATACGTGGTAGAGCCATGCTGCAGTTATATTAGTAGTATAGTTGCAGCACGAATGGGTCGGCTCGACCGGGGAAGGACCACGCTCTCACAGAATACCAGCGTGAAATAGTAGCTTAATGCTGCTGTATTTCGTATGGTAAGTGTAGAGAACCGGAGACCCTTTTTATTGGAAACGAGGCATTCCATCTTAGTCCTCACGGGTGACAACGCATCTGCATTTTGATTCGTAATCGAGGATAGATGTAGATGTCTTTGGGCCACAGCAACCACTTACCATCAGGTGGACTGTGTGCTCGTTTGTCACCCTATCCTATAAAAAAAAAACTTGACTCGAACCTAATCATCATGCACTACTATCTGGAAATGGCGAAGCCTGGCTTGTTCTTTCTGACCGAGACGTAGGTGTCCTTTCCGGCCGATAATTCGTATCTCTCTTACGCGGGCTACAAACTGGAACACTTCTTTTGCTTGGAGCTAAAGTTTGCGTATATTTCAGAGAGAACATCTGTTCTCGACACCTCGGCAGTCTTGAAGGTTTGGATCTGTCCATCCTTTAGCTACGCCTAGACAGTGACGACCGTCCGCCCGCACGTCTACATGTGCCTCTATATGTCCCATAGCGGTAATGTCGTAATAGACCGACATAGCGACTACGTCCATATGGCTACAGATTCCCTGTTGCAGCAGGACCCATCCGCAGAGATCGTGATCCTTGGCGATATTAATCTCAGTTCACGTTTAACCGATACTACAGTGAGATTTGTTAATTACCTGAGATTAGTATATACGACACTATATAAATAAACCCTGTGCGACACGTGACGGTGCCTTAGTTGTCCTGATATGATTATGTTCATTTAATACTTTTCAGAGAATAATATACAAATAAAATACTTTGCCAAAAATAAAATGAAATCTAAATACATGTGGAATACATGCGGTGCGGGCAGCCGACGCGTAAAAATATCTAGACTTCATGACTTGGACCTCCGTTGATCCCAGGTTTCATTTATCAATTAATGATTAGTTGGTTATAAAAAATGATTTAAATCTTACACGTAGTACTCATTGTCCTTTAGGATCGGGCAGGGGTGTTTTTATATTGTATAAAATCTAAAAATGTTAATAGTTATGCTCATTTATCAATAATTTTACATTTTGTGTACAAAACCCCACCAAAGTCGTGTAAAATAACAAAGCGTAGCCGGTCCACTTGACATTCTAAGTTATTACATTTAAGTACAGCATTACACTTCGTCTATAACATTTTTAACGTCATACTGATAAGTAATAGAAAACAATTCTAAGAATCAGCAAAATCATTAAAATACTTGACTTTTACAAGATTTTCATACAGAAAATATAAAATTATTTTTAAAGCGAGTACATGTTCCAATGCATCTGTAAGAACATAAAAAAACGAAATAAATTTAACATAAATGACCTATTTATGACCAGTTTTGTATATGTAAAAAAACGTTTCGTTTTGCGTTACGAATTACGATCAGTTATATAGAGTAAAAAGTGCGGGCCAAAATCTTTACTATATAGCCAATTACTCTTTCTTTAAGATTATAGCCTTAAATGATATGGCCAAAATTTGCCCCAAGCTGTACAAAAATAAGACTATTGGTATTAATTTAAATAAAATAAAAAAGAATTTTGAATAACTATAAACATTTCATAGGAGCTGTTAAAAAATAATCAAGTTTAAAAGTATTTAAAGTGATTTCTTCTCTTTGAAGTCGCTCTATAGCACCTTTAATGTGGTCATATAATACTTAAAAAAATCAGAGTAGAGAAAAAAACAATAGCTAAACTCATAAAAATACTTTATTTATGATATGTATAAAAACAAGCCTTCAATTAATGAATTAATACATCAAAATAATCAAAATACACTAAAGGATAAGCTGTAAAGTGCTCGAAACGTCGGGTATTTTAAAAAGTTAATTATACGCGATAAAATCCGTAAAAACTAGTATTATTTAAACTGCCATATGCTTATGCTGGCTGGCTTATTATTATGAAATATGAAAGTAATTTTGCCAATTAAGTAATATGTGGTATTAGAAAATGGAATAGTACGTATGCAAGTTACATCAAATAATCTATTTGAAACTTTAATTTATGATTATTTTATTATCACAGTTTCAAAACATACTTCACCTGTTCAGCGGTACAATGTCTAAAGTTATCGAATATAACAAACTTTACTTAAATTTTCTTGGCAATTCTAGGCTTAACAACAGAAATTTACTACGTGACCTGCGTTAACATAATAGCATATTATTCAAGAGCATAATAAAATATTTAAAGCTTATAGGCGAATGAATAATATATTATCATTCACCAGATAAATGGTATCTTAACTAAACTGAAACTGTGATTAAATTTATCATTTCTATCACCATACATACTATACAATTTATTTATTGATTACTGTACATTACCAAAAATTACTATTATTTTGAACATGCGAATAGAGTCGATGGACGCTGTTGGCTCAGAACCTTGATTTGTGGCAATTTATAGAGGAGATCTTCGTTCACTTGTGCACCTGTAATGGGTTGTATAGATGACCAGATTATGATGATGATTTTGAGCCTAGTCGGCTGCTATTGCATTAATATCTCTTCAGATCATAAGAGGTAGGATTCAGTCAATAGAGGAAAACTGAAACCGATAGTAATGTTGCGCGCTATAACTAATGTCTGGTACATGACAAATTACCACTAGCGCCATCTAGTACCCAGTAGCAGCACTAGGAGAGTCAAGATCTTTCTAGAAAATTCCAGACTAGAACTTTCTACACCTAGTCAGTCGAGACCGGTATGTAATCGAACATTCTGTGCAGTGGTCGAGATGACGTCATGCCAAGTAAACTGCGCAGGATGCAGCGGTGTTATTATGGAAGACAGCGCATTCATGAGGTGCGCAAAATGTAGGCAATATTTCGATATTATGTGTGCCAATTTTAGTGCGGAAGTATTTGCAACAACGACATCAGAATTTAAAAAGGTGTGGATATGTTTCGAATGCCGTAGCAAAATACCTAATCTTGATAATGATACGACTGCCGTTGGTGATTGTTTGGATGTATCAATGTATACCCCAGATAATATCACGTTTCGAAACGGGAAACGTCCTGCGCAATTAGTGGCGATGAAATGTGACCCTTGTCCCCAAAACATGGCCCCTGTAGTACAAGAAATAAAGCAAATGCAGGACGACTTCGAATCGCGCCTTACCATGAAAATTTGCGCACTATTCAACGGGCAATTTAATGAATTTAAGACTTCGGTATTTGAAAAAAATTGCAATTTAACCAATAAGATTGACAAATTAGAAAAAAATAATCCTAAAAATGGACAAAGATAATAGTGCATCCACGCAGGGATATGCAGCGGCGGTACAGCACCCATTGAACCTAGATAATGGGAAGACTAAGCCGAAAGTAAAATCTGGCCCTCAGGAGAAAAATAAGGGAGCTTCGGGCAAACCTAATCCACCCGCAAAAGTAAACATGGGTGTGTTTAATGCAAAAGTAAACACACCCATCTCTTCTTTAGCGCCAGTTTCAACTTTAGTCTCTGATTCCAACACTTCGATTTTGAGTGTAAGCCGTGAAACAACTGTTGCTCCCCCGGATGGCGTGGAGCAAAAAGAACCGGAAGAATGGATACAGGTGAGACGTAAAACTGGACGCGCTTCGGTGCCTGGCGTGCTTCGCGGTACTGCAGCGCTGGGGGTGACAAAACTGCGTGCATCTGAGAGATGGAGGTACTTGCATCTCTATTATGTTCAAGAGGGTACCACAGTAGAAGAGGTGCGTGCTCATCTCTACTCTATTAGTGGAAATAATGATTGCACAGTGGAAGAACTGAAAGCAAGGGGACGTTACTCATCGTTCAAGCTTGGAGTCCCGTCGAGGATTAGCGAGAGTGTTATGTCACCAAATAATTGGGCTGAAGACATCTGTAAAAAGCCGTGGCGGCAGAACTTTCGTGCCAAGAAAGAAAGTGCGTAACCTATATTTCTGTTATCATAACGTTAGAGGTCTACGTACTAAATCGGATACTTTTAGGAATAATGTGTCTCAATGTAACTTTGATGTTATAGCCTTGACCGAAACCTTTTTGAACAGTTCCGTATTTGATGGCGAATTATTTACTTCCGAATATTTAGTCGTACGTAAAGACCGCACAGGGGACGTCGGGTGGGGAGGAGTGCTCCTTGCTGTACGAAACTGCTATACGGTGCAACAAGTAACTAATGTAGATGCCTATACGTCTGATATGGAATTGCTTTTTGCCATTATTAGTGGAAAAAGTGTTGAAAAGTTTTTATGTTTGTCGTTTATTTGCCTCCTAAATGTAATGATAATCTATATCTCAACGTATTGACGTGCATTGAAAATGCTATCATTGCATATTATTCTCTTAATGTCCTAATAATAGGAGATTTTAATTTGAATTCTTGTAGAGTTAATGTTAAGAATAATTTTAATTCATTTTGTGACTATTGTGGGCTTCAGCAGCATAATATAGTGTATAATAAATATGATGGCATGTTAGATCTCGTGTTGAGCAATTTTAACCCGGAGCTGGTCTTAGTGTCCGAGGGTTCAGATCCCTTAGTACCAATTGATAAGTATCACCCTCCGCTGGAGGTAACGCTTAGGTTTCAGTGCGATGCACAGGTCCAGTCACCATCCTCTCCACCGCCGGCTCAGAGCCCGGGAGCTGCTCCAAGCTGGAATTGGCGTAAAGCAGACTTTCTGGGCCTATACATGGCATTAAAAAGTATAGATTGGTCGGACATGTTTGTAATTGCAGACGTTGACGACGCAGTTGCGTTATTCTATCACCGTCTTTATAATTGTATCAGTCAATATGTTCCAACTAAATCCCCTTACATGCCGAATTATAAGTACCTATATCCAAAATGGTTTAATGTTGATATTATATGTAATATACGTAAAAAATATTATCATTTGAAACGGTATAAGGCTGAAGGTAAAGAGTTCAACAAGGAATTATTTAAATACTATAGATGGCATGTTAAAAACTTGATTGACAATGCATATAAGCAGCACTTACATCTGACTCAACAAAATATAATTGACGACCCGGCCAAATTCTGGGAGTACGTTAAGAATAGGAAGAATCACAGACAGTGTATGAACGCTTATTCTTCCAGTGGTGTCGAACTTGTTGGGCAATCTGCGGCCGACGCTTTTGTGAACTATTTTAGTTCGGTATATCAGAACAAAGTTCCTGAACTGGACCATGATGATGCGGTACGTGCCGCAGATAGTCAATATGACTCCACCTGTATCACAATAAATACTATTGATAATACCAAGTTGAAGGAAGCAGTAAGGCGGCTAAAACTGAGGTCGACGTGTGGCCCTGATGGTATCCCTGTTTTTTTAGCAAAGGACTGCATATCCGCTTTCGAGAGTTCACTCCAGTACCTCTTTAACTTGTCACTGACTCAGTATAAGTATCCAGAAATTTGGAAAGTTTCTAAGGTTACTCCGGTTCCAAAAACTAATGGTGAAAATGACGTTTCATCTTTTAGACCGATTGCAGTCTTGTCAGTCTTTGCAAAATTATTTGAAACTGTCTTATGTCAGCAAATTAATAAGCAAACTCAAAAATTATTGCATGATAGTCAACACGGTTTTCGAACTGCCCGTTCTACAACTACCAATCTTGTGTCTCATCTTGACTATACATATGCTGAATTGGATGCTGGTAGGCAGGTGGATGCTGCGTACTTCGATTTTAAGAAAGCATTTGACCTGGTCGACCACGATATCTTGTTGCGTAAATTGGCGGTGATAGGCTTTGCCCCGGCACTCGTCAAGTTTTTTTCAAATTACTTACGCGATCGACGTCAGTTTGTAAAAGTGGGTGCATTTGAGTCTAGTGTCTATTACACAAGATCTGGAGTGAGTGAAATACGTTGGGGCCTTTGCTCTTTCTTATTTTCATTAATGACTTACCGAATAGCGTGACTGCCTCCAAATGTCTGTTGTTCGCGGATGATCTCAAGTTAAGCCTAGGTATAGATGACCCGTCTGACTGCGAGTCGACATCGATGCGGTTATGTATTGGAGTGTATTAAATCATTTTCCGTTTAATAGTAATAAATGTAAAATAATAACATTCACGCGTAAATGCTGTCTAAAAAAAGAATATAAATTATCTGTCACGCCCTTAGTAAGGGTAAGTGAAATTCGTGACTTAGGATTATTGTTAGACGCTAAACTTGACTTTCATAACCATGTGACTACTGTATGTAAAAAGACCAGTAAATTGCTTGGCTTCGTTATTCGCACTTCTTCACAGTTTGATAGATTAGAGGTCGCTTTGGTACTTTACAATGCATATGTTTGTAGTAAGCTTGAGTACGGTGCCATTGTATGGAATCCCTATGAGGAAAAATATATTTTGATGATAGAGAGAATACAGCGCAAATTTGCACGATGGCTATATAAACAGAAATACGGTTACTACCCCTATCTATATCCGTCCTTATTTGTTAATGGTATGGTGGGTTTGGACACGCTTAAACTTAGGCGAATTATGCAGTTGATAACACACTACCTAGAAATCATCCATAATCTTATAGATAGTCCGATGATATTAAGTAGAGTAGGGGTTTTGGCTCCGAAGCGGCTGGGCTGTGATGTGGAGGGGACGGTGGCACCACAGCGGCGTCCTCGCCTTCTGTGGCAGCCGCCGGCGCGCACCAGGTACGGCGCTCACGCGCCCACTTCTCGTGCCATTTTGACAAATTGTAATATTATTAGTATTATCTTAATCCTATCTTATGTAATCAATCTGACAATGACATTTTGCTTAACTTATTTGACTTTTAATCTATTTGGCATGTAGTTTTTTTTTTTTTGGTATTTAGTTGATCTACTGGACACGTATTCTTTAATTTGTTTGACCTTTTGACATGTATCTTGATTATACTATTATTTAAAACTGTAATTTGTTAATTAGCATGCTGACGTTTTGGGCAAACTGTAAGCCAGCATGTACACTGTTTTTAAAATATAAATATAAATAAATTCTAGATGTTTAAGTAGAAGAGACCATATATAAGGCTGGTAAGGACCGCGACTGAGTCAGTATGGAATTTGAGAGAATACTTTGAAGCGATATGATTGCAAACTAAAGTGATCAGTAGTACAATTGTGGTTTATTATTATTGTGTTTTAAGTTGTAGTTGGTGTTTAGTAATTAAAGTGTCAATCTTGGTAAATCGATCAGCAGTTTTTATTGTACACAAACTCGTAACAATAAGCAGCACCATTTTCCTGATAACAACTCGAAATTATAAAGACTACTATTGCTAACCCGCCTACCAAGCGTGAAACAAAATTCCTCCTATGAGGGAACAAAAGGGCCTTTTCTTGAGCGATATACTATTGTAGGCTTTGAATGTTGGATGGAAATAACAAAATATAATTTAACTTAAAATATAAAAATTACCAAATTTTGATATGTATTATGAAAGTTACGAATTCAATAATGTTACTGTTTAGTTTCATCTCTAAAATATTAATATTTTTTCATTAAATTTAATATTGCCTCCGCTACGAGAACTTAGAAGTTATGTAAATTAATTTCAGGCATACTGAATAAAACTCCCTCTTTTTTGTATCGCTGATGGCTTTCATCTACGTTTTTTTTTTGTTAACACCAATTGAAATTGTGAAATGATAAAACTGCATACATATGAACTTTCGGTTTATTTCCTTCAACTTGAATGTTAACAATGAGCAATTTAAGTACACATTACTTTCTTTAGCACAGGTTTATATTAATTACAACACAAATTTTTATGTTAGATGTGATCAATACTCAGAATCTAAGATGACACAATGACAATGCATATTACAAATCGCGTGAACAAAAATATAAAATAAAGTGACGGTAGGTCGTAAACATACAGCCCACCAAGGACAAATTTTCAAAAATTTTCCTTAAGACAGCTAACCGATCAAAACATGAATACTAACGAAAATCTTTACGAGAATTTAACATCAAACACAAAAAAAATACAAAATAAAAATATTACCACATTGCATGCTTTCTTACTAATACGTGCTAAAACGAACATATGAGGCTCGAGAGCCAACAAAAAAATCAACATTAGTTGGTAATTGGCAAAAAACACAATTTAGAAACAGGTCGTTTAATTACATTGTTTTTACATTTTAGACTGACAACTCGCGTAATTCCGTCCAATCCGGGATGTTTTTCAACTATAATACCATATAACCATCTTCCAGGTGGAAGATCATCCTCCACTACTAACACTAAATCTCCATTTGTAGGTTCAGGAACAATATTATTCCATTTATAACGATGGTAAAACTGACTCAAATATTCATTTGACCAACGACGCCAAAAAATCTTGTGTCATTTTTTGAGTCATTTGCCACCGTCTGAGATTTGTGATATTAGATGTTTCGTAATTGACATCAGGGGGTAAAACCAGAGGTTCTCCCACCAAAAAAGTGCCCTGGTGTCAGTGGGATTGGATTGTCTGGATTCTCAGTAATTTTAGAAATAGGCCGAGAATTCAGACAAGATTCTATTTGACAAAGTAATGTTGTCATTTCTTCAAATGTCAAAGTTGAATTGCCAACAATGCGCCTTAAATGATGTTTCGTCGATTTTACCCCTGCCTCCCATAGTCCTCCAAAATTTGGGGAATGGGGAGGATAAAATGCCATTCAGTCCCATTTGTAGCCAGTTGATCTGCAATTTCCTTCCCTATACTGGACCTCTCATGAGCATATAAAGATTTGAGTTCTCGTGCTGCACCCACAAAATTTGTCCCATTGTCGCTCCATACTTCAGCGCAATGACCACGGCGTGCTATAAAATGCTTAAACGCTGCTAGAAATCCCTGAGCTGTAAGGTCACTTACTGCTTCGAGATGGATAGCACGTGTGGCCATACAAATGAATAAACAAATATATCCTTTGAATGACCGATTACCTCTGCCTTTAGAGGTTCTTATATTAATAGGCCCTGCATAGTCTACTCCACTCCTTAAGAAAGGTCGACAAGCAGTAGATCTTTCAACCGGTAGTTGTCCCATCAACTGGTGTCTTATACGAGCGGCATATCGTACACAACGGACGCATTTACGAACACACAGTCGTACTAAATCCTTCGCACCTATTATCCAGTATTTTGATTGCAAATAATTTTGCATCAATTGGGGACCGCCGTGAAATGTTCTCTCATGAGCATCCGCAATAATCAAAGTTGTAAACTGTGATTTGCGAGGAAGAATGATAGGATGTTTTCTCTCATCACTAAGGATTGCCTGCTGCAGTCTGCCACCTACTCGTAGGATACCGTCTTCGTCAACTGTTGGATTGAGTGAGGTAAGCTTACTTTTCTTATTTATTTCTTTTTTATTTCTTAAATCTGCAAGCTCTTCACCGAAATGTTTTTCTTGGCATCTTTTAACACATATTTTTAAACTTTCTCTAATTTCAAAACTTGTTATCCAATCCTTCTGATCCTCTACTTCCTTTTTTCTCATTCTTTTAATTAGTCTTTTACAGAGTGCAGTAACGCGGAGCAGTCTTCTCAAAGATGAAAACCGTGAGTATATTTCTTCTTCGGGATCTGCTTCATCACTGTGAGTATTAATTAAACAAATTTTCATTTTTCTTTCTTCTAGATCTGTATCTTCTATTTGACCTCTTGCAAAATTTATATCCTTTTCTTGCAGCCACTTCGGCCCTTCCTTCCAGAGTTGAACATCCCATTGCGTACTGCCGCGCGATGCACAATCTGCAGGATTATCTTTGGTAGATACGTGTTGCCATTGCTGCGGTTCCAGCGAAGTAATAATCTCCGACACGCGGTTGGCGACAAAGGTTTTCCAACGACTAGGTTGTCCTTGAAGCCAAGCGAGCACAATTTGTGAGTCGGTCCACGCATGAATAGAACATTTCTCCATACCCATGGCTTGAAACACTTCAAGTAGCAGTCTTGTGAGTAGTACAGCTCCACAAAGCTCCAATCTCGGAATCGAAACTTGTTTAATGGGCGCTACTTTTGTTTTGGAAGCAATTAATGCAACATTAACTTCCCCATTGGAGTTAACCACTCGCAAGTACACAACTGCCGCAAATGCAACATTTGAAGCATCGCAGAAGCCATGCAATTCGCGAACTTTATCATCATTATTGATGTTGATCCAGCGTGGGATACTCAATTTGGTAAGTGAATCTAATTCACTTCTATACTTGAGCCAGTCCTTCAGTAATTGTGGAGGAAGTTCATCATCCCACTCAATTCCCGAGAGCCATAATTTCTGTATAAAGACTTTGGCTGTAATTATTACTGGCGCAAGCCAACCAACAGGATCAAATAATCGAGAAATTTCTGAAATAACCTTTCTTTTTGTTACAGGAGGAGAGAGCTGTGGAAGCTTTACTACGTATTCAAATTCATCGGTTCTTCTGTTCCAGGTAAGTCCTAAAATTTTCATGATTTCATCTATTTTTAGTTTCAAGTTTTCTGCTTGATCTTCAACATCTTCATTAATTTCTTTAAGTATTTCTTCGCTATTACTGCTCCATTTTTGCAAGACAAATCCACCTCCTTGTAGAAGTTGAGTTATTTCCTTATAAATTTGCTTACCTTCTTCCACAGAAAAGCAACCCGACATAAAATCGTCCATGTAAAATTCACGAAGTACCCTTTCAGCAGCCAGCGGATACTTCGTGCCATCGTCGTGTGCAACTTGCTGTAATGATTTCACAGCGAGATAAGGTGCTGAAGCCGTACCAAAGGTAACTCTTAAGAGGCGCAGATGCTGCAGTCTTTGATCTGGATCTTCGCGCCACACAAAACGTTGAAAATTTGTATGTAATTCAGATATTTTCACCTGTCTGTACATTTTTATAATGTCCGCGACAAGACAAATTGGATATTGACGCCAACGCATTATAATGTGACGTAAGTCAGGTTGTAGTGATGGGCCTACCATAAGTTCGTCATTCAATGTGATGCCATTGGTTCCTGGACAAGAAGCGTTGAAAACAACTCGGACCTTGGTCCGAGTTGTTTTCAACGCTTACGTTCCTTGTTACGCTCCTTATCCTCTCGGATCACTGCATGGTGAGGTAAGTATACAGCATCAGCCGAATCTTCTTCATGAGATGGCACAGTTTCCACGTGACCTAAATTTTTATATTCTTTTATGACAGCAGCATACTCAGCCTTAAGCTTGGGATTTTTTTAATAAACTATTCTCAAGCCGATTAAATTGTTTTATTGCAATAGCCTTTGAATTACCATATTTGCAATTTGGATCATCGGTTCGAAATGGTAAATGTACTATATAGCGTCCTGAACTATCTCTCCTAGTAGTTGATGTGTATATACTCTCACATTTAATTTCCTCCTCTGTAAGAAGTGATTTATCAGAGGCGAATTGATCCGATTCAAGCTCCCAAAACTTCTTCATAAGTTCGTATTCATCATTTTGATGAATATGATTGCACCAAATAGTGCTGGAGCTCGATCTGGACTGAATTGGACCCGATAGAATCCAACCCAGCTGTGTATTTTGTGCGATTAATGCACTGGGTGAATTCTTGATCAGACCTTCAAGCAAAATCTGACCATAAACATCTGCTCCAAGGAGCATGTCAATTTTATTTGGTGTTGCAAAGAAAGGATCTGCTAAAACTAATTTAGAAACTTCAGGATTAAGATTAACAACAGCATTCCTTTCCGGAAGTACTGAGGTGAGCTTATTGAGCACAAAAGCTTGGACGCAAATTTTAAAGTTGCAATGGCGTGATTTAATCTCAATTTCTACCCTCGCTTTAGAGGCAACAGAACTTGAGTGGTCACTACCCAAACCAATAATGGAGCTTTTGTGTGGAATCTTTCTTAGCCCAAGAAGTTGAACAGCGGCTTCAGTCAAAAATGAAGCCTGCGATCCTTGATCAATGAGACATCTTAACGTGATCAATGAGCCTGTGTGTGATCTGGCATTTACTAATGCGGTGGCAAGTAAAACTTGTCCACTGAAACGCGAAAAGCAGGCTCTGATATTATTAATATTTTTTACCTGTGTTGATGTAGATGCTGTTGCTTCCTTAGCATCTGGTTCTGCCTCACTCATTTGAGGCCCCGACGGGAGCGATACATTTTTGGGATGTAATAAGGAATGATGTTTCTTCTTGCAAATACGACACCTGGAAGACTGGCGACACGAATATACATTGTGACCTGCACCAAGACAATTAAAACAAAGATTTTGTGATTGGACAAAATTTCGTCGAGTATCAGTCATTTCTCTTGAAAAACTTTTACAATTTCGCAAATGATGATCATCAGAACAATAAATACATTTTAAATTTGAAATATGAAACGCTTTCGGAGTAACATTAGTTCTATATTGTTGACTATTTTGTTTAGCTACCTTAGGATCAATAAATTCTAATGAACGTGAACGGATTTCTAAAAATTCTATAAATTCTTTATATGTTGGTAATAAATTACAATTTTTACTACTTTGCAGTTCCCACTGCTTACGGGACTCGGAATCTAATTTTAAACTTACAATATAAATAACAATAGTGTCCCAAGTACTTACATCTATTGACAAATTTTTAAGTGCAAACATACATTCATTAGTAGTATCTAATATTTCTCGTAACGCTGTAGCTGATTCAGTTGTTACAGTTTTTTGATTCATAAATTTCTTTAAGATACAATTGGCAAGATACTTTTTTGTTGCTGTACCGATCCTCAAGCTGTTTCCAACATAAATTATAATTTTCTGCGGTTATTGGTATGTGTCGCAAGAACTGTTCCGCTTCTCCAGTGAGTTGACATTTTAAATAATGTAAGCGTTGAACGTTATCCAATGTAGGGTTACTATGTACCAGTGACAAAAATAGGTCTCGAAAGCTCGTCCATTCTGCATATTTCCCGGAGAAATGTGGGATAGCAATCTTTGGTAATTTAAAACCTTGTTGATTCGAATCTGTAGCTGTGGTGCTGCCATCTGGCGCATGATGTACAGTGGTTGACTTAACAGTTAAATTAGCTCGAGCTTCCCGCAACTCATACTTATAATCGATATATTGTTCTTCGCAATTGCCATATGTATCAGCTTTGACATAAGTAGTAGCGTTCAATTTATCGCTTTCCGAAACTTGAATAATTTGCGTGTGAGTTTGCAAAAACTGAGACCAAAGTTCCTCAAGCGAATCCAATCTTGTCGATAAATACGCATCATTCGCTAAACGTTCTTTAGGCGATTTCTTAAAATTAGATCTAGCTTTTGTAATTCGATCATATATATTGTTTTGCACTTTAATATAAGCTTCCATCTTTTACAATAAACGAAATTAATATAAAAAAAACTTTATAAAAATCTCAACGTGAAATACCTATTTGAAATATGTAATCTAATAAATCAAATATATTTACTATAGAAAATCCGAAATAGATTTTATAAATTCAATGTTCATAAAGTGACACGTACTTATTCACAGATTATAATACTTAAGTACTTAATTATTTAACTATAATTGTTTTAAGATTCAGCTAAACACGTAACCTTGAACTATATAACAAGTTCACATTACATCAATCTTTAAAGTACAAATCAATTTATTTTGTAATAGCAATTAGCAAGTTTTATATACGATTTACACTTAAAGTCCCAATATATTAAAGTCCAATTATTACGATATCTCGAATGTACTCACGGTTTGTCCACTTATTTACTCACTCACAGCACTTATACACAAAATAACCTCCAGGTGCAGATGTGAAGACACGTAACACGATGATAGAACACCCAACTCGATGTCATGTATTAGTCGTAATCCACCAATAATTACTTCGATATTGTCATAACTCCAAAGCCAGTATTCTCCAGTATCGTTATATATTATATCCGGCAATCGTAAGGACCATGAATAAAACTCCCTCTTTTTTGTATCGCTGATGGCTTTCATCTACGTTTTTTTTTGTTAACACCAATTGAAATTGTGAAATGATAAAACTGCATACATATGAACTTTCGGTTTATTTCCTTCAACTTGAATGTTAACAATGAGCAATTTAAGTACACATTACTTTCTTTAGCACAGGTTTATATTAATTACAACACAAATTTTTATGTTAGATGTGATCAATACTCAGAAGCTAAGAAGACACAATGACAATGCATATTACAAATCGCGTGAACAAAAATATAAAATAAAGTGACGGTAGGTCGTAAACACATACAGTTTATTTGTGAAAGAAGAAAATTAAAGAGTAAATATTATTTAAGATATGAATATAGGCACTATTTATTTAATTATAATTAAGTTAAAATATGATTCTTTTACAAATTAAAAACTTTCAGCATTTTTTTATTTCATCATTCATAAACGATAATGACTAATTGCGCAAGCAATGGAGCAATTTGAACATCAGCTCTCACAATATTATTATTATTTTTAATTTATTTCCGCCATCAGAAGTGGGATAAAAATCCGACATAATATATATTATGCGAAACAGCTTTTCCGTGCAATTGAGGATAATCTAAAAATGATTGCCGTTTAATGCGCTTAGATCAAACGTCGAAAAGTAGTACGCAATTATAAAGTTTATGAAAACAGATTAAAGTTTAACGATCCTCGGCTAATTCTTGTAACTAGCATCCATACTAATATTATAAATGCGAAAGTGTGTTTGTTTGTTTGTCCTTCTTTCACGTCGCAACAGAGCGTCGGCATGGCATGATTTTTTGTATGGGGATAGTTCGGTGGCTGTAGAGTGACATAGGTTACTATTTTCCACGGAAAAACATCTCATTTCCGTGGGAAAATAGAATATGTTGCAAAAGTTTGTCCTTCTTTCACGCCGCAACAGAGCGTCGACATGGCATGATTTTTAGTGTGGGGATAGTTCGGTGGCTGTAGAGTGACATAGGCTTTTTTCCGCGAAAAAACATATCATTCCCGTGGGAAAATCAAATATGTTGCAAAATTAAATTCGGCTAGGTGGCGCCACCGTGATTCTACAAGACGGACGACGGTACGATGGACGAACACAGAAGGTCAGAATATCTGGATTATTATGTCTTTTTACCAAAATTAAGATAAAAAATGTATGGATCTGAATTTTTCACGCAGGACCGGGAAGAAAGCGATAAAAACATAAAATTCACCAGCTGATTTTCTTCAAACGTTTTGGTGCATTGTAATTCACAGAATAGGCGATAACCTCGCAGACGATATTAAGTAATCCGTTGATGCTCTGCCTACCTCACAAGGATTACAGGCGTGATTATAAGTATGGATCAGAAATACTATCACCACCTGTCACGCTTTCACCCTTTACTACTTACATAACTGTAGTAGAAACAGTTCTTTGTAAGCCTTATTAATAAGCGTTATTAGTAAGCCTTAGTAATATTTATTGAACGGAAATGAATACAGTTCTTATATGTGGTTATGAATGAATCGGTATTACAAAAAGAAAAACTGTGCAAAATTATAAGAAAAATATTTTTGAGAGTTCTTATTAACTAACGTATACATAGTTTAAATTGATTCCGCTAGATCTCGTTACTAGGTTTTTAAAACGCGGTAACGAAATGTTTCCTGACATGTACTTAACTCCCGCCGTTGAGCCGCGCGTCTACTTATAGTGCATACGGTACCTATACGCTTAAATTGTTTCTGTTTCGTAGCTTATTCGACTACTTGCTTTCGATTTCGGTTGTTTGTTATTTGCTTTGTGATTTGGTTAAGGTTGAATGGATTTATATTGGCTTTCATTTTCGGATTTGTGTATTTTCTTGGATCGGTTTTATTGATTTGGTTGGTATTCCTTTATACATATCGTACCTTGAGAAGAACAAAAGCATATGTGGTCTTATGTCGATTTGTTTGTTTTTACACCATCAAAAAGAGCAACGCAAATTACATACGCTCAATTTTTTTCAAATTTTTCTTATTAGTATTAAGGAATTATTAATAAAATTTGTAATCTGTGCATTTTTGCCTTTGGAAAAAATAATACGACTAAAAAAGTCGTTTTATGGATTACGCAGAAAATAAATAAATAACGTACACGTAAATAGCTGAACAACTTTTTAAACCTGAAGAAATATAATTATTAATTTCATTAAACACTAGAAAGTCTTTTTTGTCGCAAATTTTAAATGTTTGTTATTCGTGTAAACATTTTAACATAAATTTTCCTTGTTCAAAATTATTGTTCCACACAAATTATCGCGATTAACACTAAATAACTTACAAACTTATTTACAAATAAAAGCTGTTTGATTGATTAAGCAATGTCTTAATTTTTAAGTGTAATGTCGATTACGACTTTGTTCCCCTAAAAATATAAATGTCGTATTCACGTAAGTAGGCATACTTAAGAATTGTTTAAAAGGATTCGGAGCTAAGCGTTAATACGTGCGTGAGTGCGGGGAGCGGGGCGGGTGTCGTATCGTTAACCGCGAATATCCTAAAATAGTTCAATATGCCAAGGGCAGCGCGTGAGTGTTGTTATGGTGCTTTGAAAATTAGATTGATTAAAGTTACTTGTGTTAAATACACAATAATTATATTATACAACAATGTACAATAACAGATCTAAAAAGATTATGGACATGCTTGGTAAGTACAAACAGTAGTTGTAATTACTTTTACGAGTAGATAACTAAAGGTAGGTGTTTTGTTTCTTATTTTATGTGATTGTTTTTTTACTTTTTCTAACAGACTTTATAAACCTTTGATTTGGGTAGTCTGCGATTGTGAATAATAATGTATTTTATCTTAGGTAATTATTATTATCTAGCAGATTGAAATAAGTATGTGCCGTTATTTAGTTAGATAATTTAAATACGTTTTTTACCACCATTTCGAGTCTTGTTCCTTTCATCCAAATTTGCTTAGCTGTTTAAGCGTAAGTAAAATAGAAAGAAACTAACAGGACGTTACTATTAAGAGCCGTGATAGCTCAGAGGGTTTGCGCTCACCGTAAATTTCACAGTGCGCGAGCAAACCGGGTTCGATCCCCGCCGGCACCAATGAAATTGTTAATTGCAATTTTAAGTGCTAATTTACCACGTGCTCGGCGGTGAAGGATACCATCGTAAGGAAACCTGCATGTCAGAGAAATAAAAAAAAATATTTCAAAGACATGTGGAGTTTGCCAACACGCATTGAGGCAGCGCGGCGGACACTTCCTTGCCCTAAAACCCCCTCAGAATAGAGGGGAGGCCTGTGCCCAGGAGTGGGACGTATTTTAAGAAAATATCACATTTACTATATGAGTAGGATTTGGGATAGGTTACTGATTTGGACAAACAACATTGCCTTTATCGTCGCATTGCATTATTTGCTTTTGAATGGGCAATGATGAAATGTTTACTCGTAATCTTCTTCTAAATTGACCTAGATTGATTATATTAATATCTGTTGCAGAAAAACCTAGCAAAAAGAAGACTTTAAAAAATGATTATGAAAATCCTGTACCATCAACAAGTCGTGAATCTCGAGATACAGCCATGGTAGTCTACACGGAGAATAATTAAAGTGATATGGAAGAACCTTACTCTCCAGTTGTATCAGTATATTTACCAAGTCATCACACAAGTCGTTCCTCAAGTCTAGTAAGAGAATTATGTTCTCCTTTGCCTTCGTCGTTGATTCATGATATGATAAATAGTCCTCAGAATGATTCAGAAAGTACCTTCAAATTTGATACCCCTTTAAAAATGTGGTATGCAAGATGATGTTGTGACCAGGATTAAGAAGGGAATGCTTCGGTGGTTTGGTCATGTAGAAAGAATGAATGAGGAAAGAGTGACAAAGCAAATTTATATGGCAGATGTGAACGGCCGAGTCGGGAAGGGACGCCCTAGAAAAAAGTTTATCGACCAAATTGGCGATATTTTGAAAATGGGCCAAGTTAGAAGTACCCTTAACCGACGAGCATGTATGCGTAGATATATGGATATAAAGGAGGCGAAAGAGGTATGTCAGGATCGTGCCAAATGGAAGTCCGTAGTCTCTGCCTACCCCGCTGGGTGACAGGCGTGAGTGTTGATATATATTATATATATATATATATATATATATATATATATATATATATATATATATATATATATATATATATATATTATATATTTAAAAATGCATAGTGTTGTAGATTTCATTGCATCCCCTTTAATTATCTACACAAATATGAACATTATTGACAATTCAAAGGAATTGGCTGATGATAGTGATATAACATCCCAAGATAATTATTATAATAGAATCGAAGGAGTTAAACCATTATCACCCTCAATAGATATTTCGTCATCTTCTATTAAAGAAAATTCTCTCAATTTGAAGAATTTACCACAAAACGCAGAAATTCCATTATCTTCATCTGTTACAAATACTGATTCACTGATGTTATATGTAATGTTACGGATACAAACCATTTTGATACAGCTGAAGCCACTAAGTCTCAACCTTTGCTAATAAATGAAGGATATTTTAAGCCTAGGAAAAAGAAATCAAATACGAGTGAATGGATATCTGTAAAGAGTAAGAAAAATAAAAATAAAAGTAAGGCTTATGTAAGTAAAAAAACTAAACAACCGTGTGTAGCAAAAACTACGAAAGATCCGTGTTCATGTAAAATGAAATGTTTTGAAAAATTTTCTGATGAAGTACGAAAGAAGTAAAGTAGTTGCCGTGTAGAGGCGGTTAAGAATATCCACTACCCCATATCTTCCCGTGGGTGTCGTAAGAGGCGACAGAGGGAGACAGGCAGGAGATGGGCAGCAGCATCTTCCTGATAACAGCAACTGTACGACAAAAAAAAACTGCGGTTGCCAACCCGCTCGCCAAGCGTGGCAACTATGGCAATATACCCCCCATGAACAATTACACAAATAGACGGCCCCCAGTCCCCGGCGGCCCCGCTATTCCTGGCTACGGTGGCGACCATGGTAACGGCGGGGCAAGGGGTGCTAAGAATCTCCGGTGGAGGTTCGGTTGCCACCTACGACGACTCGACCTGGCAACATTTAACGCACGCACACTGAGGACTGACGAGAAGATCCTGGAGCTGGAAGAAGAGATAGACAAGTTGCGCTGGAGTATTATAGGATTATCCGAGGTCCGAAGAGAGGGGGAGGACACGGTGATTCTCGAATCCGGCAACTTGTTCTATCACCGGGAGGGCGACCATCTGTCCCAAGGAGGTGTCGGATTTATCGTCCACAAGTCTCTCGTCAACAACGTTGTACAGATTGAGAGTGTGTCGACGAGGGTCGCGTACCTGATACTCAGAATCACCAAACGGTATTCGCTGAAGGTCATACAGGTTTACGCACCAACGTCGGCACATTCCGATGAGGAGGTGGAGGAAATGTATGAGGATATTTCCAAAGCCATACATTCCTCCAAAACCCACTACACGGTGTTGATGGGAGACTTCAACGCAAAACTAGGCACAAGAGAAAACGGTGAGCTGAAGTTAGGGAAATTTGGAGTAGGGCAACGGAACCGAAGGGGCCAGCAGCTGGCCGACTTTATGGAGAAAGAGGGACTCTTTATGATGAACTCTTTCTTCCAGAAGCGGCCCCACAGGAAGTGGACCTGGTCGAGCCCCGACGGTTCGACAAAAAATGAGATTGACTTCATTATGACGACCAGACGCCAACTGTTCAGTGATGTCTCAGTGATCGCAAGGGTGAAAACTGGCAGCGATCACCGAATGGTTAGAGGCACACTGAACCTAAACGTTAAGTTGGAGAGGTCTCGTCTAATGAAGTCAACGCTCCGTCCCCCCTCGTGCTCTGATCCAAAATCCCGAAAACTTTCAGCTCGAGTTACACAACCGCTTTCAGTGCCTACAAGATTGCAATGCAGTGGACGATATGAATGACAAGCTCGTGGAAACTGTCCATGCGGTCGGAGCTAAGTTCTGCAAGACCCGCCGCAGAAGAACACAAAAACTCTCCGATCACACTCTTAATCTCATGGCTGTTAGACGGGAGATGAGGCTGCAATCGTCAACAGATTTGACAGCATACAGGCAACTGAACAGACAGATCTCCAAATGCATGCGGCGAGACTTACGCAACTTTAATACTGCTCGTATTAAAGAAGCGATCGAGCGGAACCAGGGCTCCAAAGTCTTTGCCAGAGATCTGTCTGCCAGAAAGAGCCAACTGTCAAGGCTGAAGACTGAGTGTGGCAGCATCGTTTCCGGGACACCTGAGATTTTGAGTGAGATTGAGAGGTTTTATGGGCAGCTGTACACATCATCGTTGGAGCCACACGCAAGTGTGAGTAACGATCCAAGAGCAAGTCTTATCCGACACTATTCCGATGATATCCCGGACGTCAGTCTAAGCGAGATTAGAATGGCTCTTCAGCACCTTAAAAACGGCAGGGCCCCAGGCGAGGATGGAATTACAGCGGAGCTTCTGAAAGCGGGTGGAACACCGGTACTTGAAGTCCTTCAGAAGCTTTTCAATTCCGTCCTCCATGGTGGCACTACTCCAGAGGCGTGGAGCAGAAGTGCGGTGGTCTTGTTCTTTAAGAAAGGCGACAACGCTCTCTTGAAGAACTACAGACCGATTTCCCTGCTGAGCCGCGTCTACGTGCTGTTTTCGAGAGTCATTACGAATCGTCTCGCACGCAGACTCGACGACTTCCAGCCTCCCGAACAAGCCGGTTTCCGAAAAGGCTTCAGTACCATAGACCACATACATACCCTGCGGCAGATTGTACAGAAGACTGAAGAGTACAATTTGCCACTTTGTCTGGCGTATGTGGACTATGAGAAAGCCTTTGATTCCGTCGAAATTTGGGCGGTGCTGCAGTCCCTTCAGCGGTGCCAAGTTGACTGTCGGTATATCGAAGTGCTGAAGTGTTTGTACAGTAGGGCTACGATGGCTATCCGAGTACAGAACCAGAGCTCGAAACCTATCCAACTGCAGAGAGGTGTAAGACAGGGTGACGTTATATCCCCGAAACTCTTCACCGCTGCTTTGGAAGACGTTTTCAAGCTACTGGACTGGAAAGGATACGGTATTAACATCAATGGCGAGTACATCACTCACCTTCGATATGCCGACGATATAGTCCTTATGGCAGAATCGCTGGAGGACTTAAGCACTATGCTCAATGACCTCAATAGTGCCTCCCAACGGATAGGTCTTAAGATGAACATGGACAAAACAAAGATTATGTTTAATGTCCATGTCACACCTATGCCGGTAGTTGTTGGAAGCACTATGCTCGAAGTTGTTGACGAGTATGTTTACCTGGGACAAATATTCCGACTAGGTAAGTCCAACTTCGACCGAGAGGTCAATCGACGGATTCAACTCGGCTGGGCAGCGTTCGGGAAATTACGACATATCTTCTCGTCAGGTATACCTCAATCTCTGAAAACTAAAGTGTACAACCAGTGCGTGTTGCCAGTGATGACTTACGGATCAGAGACGTGGTCCTTCACTGCTGGCCGTATGAGGACGCTCAAGGTCGCTCAGCGAGCTATGGAGAGGGCTATGCTCGGAGTTTCTCTGCGTGATAGACTCAGAAATGAGGATATCCGCAGTAAAACCAGATTGACCGACATAGCCCCACGGATTAGTAAGCTGAAGTGGCAATGGGCCGGCCATATAGCTCGAAGAACCGATAACCGATGGGGAAGAAAGGTTCTCGAGTGGCAGCCTCGTACTGGTAGGCGTAGTGTAGGGCGACCCCCACTAGATGGAGTGACGACCTGGTAAGATATGCAGGATGTCGATGGATGCAGGTGGCTCAGGACCGTGCTTTGTGGCATTACTTGGGGGAGGCCTATGTTCAGCAGTGGACTTGTGAAGGGCTGTGATGATGATGATGATGACGAAGGAAAATTTTGACTTGTTCTGGCAAATAGGTGACCATGAAAAGCAGTGGTATTTAATTTTAAATAATGCTCAATCAACAAATCCAAAGGGTATAAAAGCGGATAGAAAACGAGATCGTACTAATACTTTCATTTACTTTTTGTCTTTGAATAATGACAGTGCTTTAAAAACTAAGGTTTGTAAAACAATGTTTATATATACATTAGGAATTAAAGAACGAGTCGTTTATACTGCCATGAATAAGCTTTCTAATAATGAACAAATTTTAGATTTAACAGGTAAGCATACGAACCGACCTTGTAAAATTCAAGATAATACTTTAGAGAGTGTAGTACAGCATATTAAGTCCTTTCCTTGTATAGAGTCACATTATTTAAGAGGAAAATCTACTAGACAATACTTGTCTGAAAATCTTAACATTTCAAAGATGTATAGGCTCTATAAAGATTGGATGGATGTCTGAAACTGAACATTTTCAAGGTACGTATCAAAGTAGGTATCAAATTAGCCAGTCAGTATCAATACACTCAGATATTCAATACTAAATTTAATCTTTCTTTTCATCGACCGAAGAAAGACATGTGTCAAATTTGCAGTATATATGATATTGCTGATAACGAAGGTAAGATAAAATTACAGAGTAACTATGACAATCATTTAAAAAATAAATCAACTGTTAGAAAAATAAAAGATCAGGAAAAGTATATATCAAATCCAAGTATTAAAACAGTTGCAGTTTTTGATTTAGAAAAAGTTCAAAACATTCCTCAATCTAATGTAGGAGTTTTTCATTATAAAAGAAAATACCATGTGTATAATTTCCCGGTTTTTGATTTATTAGCACGGCAAGGTCATTGTTACGTATGGTATGCGCAAATTGCAAAGAGAGGTGCAAATGAAATTGCAAGTTGCTTATATCACTTTATAGAAAAAGAAGCCAAACGGGGTATAAAACAGATTTCTTTCTATTCTGATAATTGTTCAGGTCAAAACCGTAATAGATTTATTTTTTTTATGTACATGTACACTTCACAAAAATTTAACATAGAAATTGTGCACTGGTTTTTGCAAACAGGCCATATGCAGAATGAAGTTTTAATACTTGGATTCCTCAATTGAAAAAATATGAAACATAGAATTATTTATACGCCTGATCAAGTGTACGAAGTTACAACTAATTCTAGGGTGCCCAATAAGTTTATAATGAACCTCAATCAATCAATCTAACATTTACGATTTTAAATCTATATCAATAGTAAATAGAAAATGGGCATATGACGTAGATGGAAGAAAATTTTTGTTGTCGCACTTCAAAGAAATAAAAGCAGATCCTAATTTATCTGGAAAATTGCTCTATAAATGTGAATTTGAACAAGAGAATTACTACGTGCTGGACATTTGTAATCGTTCCTCGTCACGTAAACGTAAATGGAATGGAACACCAGCAGATGTTGAGCTTAAACCCGCGTATAATGGTCCGTTACCTATCTCAAAAGCTCTACATAAAGATTTGAATAGTTTGTGTGAATTAAATGCTATACCGGCTTATTACCAAAGTTTCTTTAAAAACTTAACCGCTGAAAATGACATACCGCAAGACACGTCCGATGAGGATTAAGATTCTTTTGTAATCTTAACTAATTAGTTTTTTCAAGAGGTTGTATTTTGGTTATCCACGTTAGAAGCTGCTTTTCAGTTTTATACGTAAAGTTTTTACTTTTTATAAGCTGTTTTCATGTTAGCAGTGCCTAAATAATTGTGTGACATATTTATTAAATTTCACAGGTTTTAATTTTGTTATGCACGTCAGATGCTGTTTTTATAAGAATAAGTTGTTACCACAAGGAAAATTCCTAAATAATTATGTAGTATAATTAATAAATATTTTTAAATTCTATGATCTCTTTTCATACTTAAGATAACGTTAATGTTATTATTTAATTTTAGGTAAAAGATTTTTTTATTACTGTTTTTATATTAATAAAAGTTAAGTTTATATTGCCAATTAAAAATGGCAGCATGGTTTGTTATGTTCGTTATTTTATTAAATATTTAACCTATTTTTCCATAACAAAGTATACTTCCGTCATAAGAAGATATTATCTAGAGAGAAAAGATGTTAATGTTTTAACCACATGTACTTCTCATATTTTTCAAATAGAAAAAAGGCATACATAGTACTTATTTTTATTATTCAAAAAATTAGTTTGGTGAAAAAAGCATGATATTACTTCCTTTTCAGACTGATTCCATTCTATGGTGATGTATTCACGAATTTTTTCTCTAAAACTATTAATTTTCTAAAGAACATTGGTGCATCTATACATACATTTCTCTTGTAAAAAAGAGGCCAATAAAGAGTAGCGTAATTTAAATAAAAGGTAATAACTAATTAAATATTAACTTCTACTTTTAGCTTGTACAATTAATGAAAAGAGTACTTTTTGACGCAATTTTTCATTAATAAGGTGTAACTGCCAGATTTTTTTAATTAAAAGATATTAAGAAATAACTAGTTTTTTTGCTCTTCTGTAAAACGTACTTTTTACACTTATGCTTTTGTTCTTCTCAAGGTACGATATTTAGACTCTGGCTTTGATTTTGGATTTTGTTTATTTAGAATCGTGAATTGGTTTTCGTCGTTTTAGGTTGTTTAACAATATTCCAAAGGAATATTAATAGTATAGATAGTGTATACGGTACCTATACACTTATTTCTTTTTTCGTTGGTTATATTTATATTGGCTACTGCTTTCGATTTCGGTTTTCTGCGACTTGTTTTGTGATTTGGTTTAAGTTGATTCGATTTTTTTTGGCTATCGTTTTCGGATTCGTGCTGTGTCTTGAATTGGTTTTGTTGTTTAGATTTAAAAAAAATATTTAAAAGGAATATTTATTACTTTTAGATATTTTGGATTTGCTTTTAAAAAATATTTAAAAGGAGTTAGAGAGTTAGATTTAATTCCTTTTAGGTATTTAACGTTTTTTATAAATAGGTTTTTTGCTACTTCATAATGCCTCGCAAACGTAAGTCCAGCATTTCAAGAGTATCTTCTCAAAGACAAGCGAAAAGATGAGCTCGATCGCTAGAATCTTTAGAAGATACTGAACTGAGAAAGCAAGAATAAGCAGAGCGTCAGGCTGCTCTTAGAGCATCTGAGACACCTTCTCAACTTCAGCAAAGGCGTCTTGAATAGACAGAGCGTCAGGCTGCTTTAAGAGCTTCCGAAACACCTTCTCAAAGTCAGGAAAGGCGTCTTGAAAAGGCAGAGCGTCAAGCTACTTTAAGAGCGTCTGAAACACCTTCTCAAAGTCAGCGAAAGCGTCTTGAACAGGCAGAGCGTCATGCTACTTTAAGAGCTACTGAAACACCTTCTAAAAGTCATCAAAGGCATCTTGAATAGCCAGAGCATCAAGCTACTTTAAGAGCTACTGAAACACCTGATCAAAATCAGCAAAGGCGTCTTGAACAGCAGAGCGTCTATCTACTTTAAGAGCTACTGAAACACCTGCTCAAAGTCAGAAGGCTATTCGAACAAGCGGAACGTCAGGCCGTCTTAAGAGCCGCGGAAACACCTGATGAAACTCAACACAGACTTATTGAGCAAGCTGAACGTCAATCTACTATAATCATGAAGGGGCATCTGAAATACCAGAACAGACACAGGCGCGAAGAGATGAAAATGCACTTGTTTTTAATAACGCAGCATTCAATTATGATCCGTTGATTGATTATAAAAATCACAAGTTAGTTGTTATCGGACTGATGGACAAGGCGTGTCGGTTTTGAAGCGCTTTAAAATGGAAAGATGAGACCGCATGCATGTGCTGATCCAATGGCAAAGTGTCTCTTCCGTTAAATGGGGAACTAGAAGAACCTTTGAAAACTCTCTTTTTATATGATGCTAATGAGTCACGGCGCTTTTTAAACAGGATCCGGAAATATAACTCATGCTTTCAAATGACGTCCTTCGGAGTTGACCGGGAAATAATAATGCCGGGATTTTCGCCTACATTTACGGTGCAAAGGCAAATCTATCGTAGAATAGGTTCACTTTGTTCAGCTGAAAACGAACAGCATAAATTTTTACAAGTATATTCTATGGGTGACGAAGAAATGGAGGTTGACCGTCGCTGCCAATTTATCCAGGGAGTTGAGAGAGACACAGTGTTCAAAATTCAAAGATTCTTGCATGAACGTAACATTTTAGTCAAAACATTTAAAACTGCTTTAGAAAACCTACCTGAAGAGGATTACAAAGTCGTCATTCACGCCGATCGGACCCCTCGAGGACAGCATGAAAGGCGCTACAATGCACCTTTGATAAACGAAATAGCAATCGTAATTAGTGGTGATCAATTTTCTTCACGAGACATTGTCTTGCGAGCACGTGATGATACATTGCAACGGGTAGCCGATACACACAAGTTTTATGAGGCTCTGCAATACCAATTGATTTATTGCAAAGGACAAGAGGGTTATCATTTTCAAATTCCACTCACTAACCCGGTCACAAAGCCTACTCCGAACAAAAAAGTATCATGTATGGATTTTTATGTATATCATATGATGTTATGAGAAAATGATTTTAACCTCTTAGCCCAGTGTAGACAATTATTTCATCAATTTTTGGTAGACATGTATGTGAAGATAGAAAGTGAACGTCTCCGTTATATATCTTTCAATCAAAAAAGCTGCGCGTTAAGAATTATATACATTTACAAGATGCAGTTTCTAGCGACGCCAATGTAAACCCAATAGATTTAGGTAGAATGGTAATTCTGCCCTGATCATTCGTTACCAGTCCCCGCTTCTTCATGAGGAAGCCCAGGAAGAATCGCCGATCTGCAACTTTAGCAAAAATAGTGCATGAGGTATAATGCTACGACAATGCAAACTTTTAGTGTGGGACGAAAGTACAATGTCGCATAAAAAAGCTGTAGAAGCACTAAATCGAACGCTCCAGGATTTGCGTAGCAATACCGATGTAATGGGAGGAATGGTGGTTTTACTGGCTGGTGACTTTCGCCAAACTTTACCTGTCATTCAAAAGGGCACACCTGCAGATGAAATTAAAGCATGCCTCAAGTCGTCTATTTTATGGAACAAGGTGACAAAATTCAGTTTAACTATGAATAAGAGAGTGCATTTGTATAATGATATCAATGCTGGACACTATGCTGACACACTATTAAAAATTGGCGATGGGTGGTTGGAAACGGATGCTGAGGGCTGCGTTAAATTGACGAGAGATTTTTGTAATTTAGTACAGAGTCAATCCGAATTAATTGCGAGTGTTTATTCAGATTTAACGAACAACATGCATGAAGACAAATGTTTTTGTGAAAGGGAGATTCTTGCACCAAAAAATGAGAGCGTTAACAAAGCGTTAATAAATTCATATATATTAAGCGAAGTAGCAGGAGTAATAACAGAGTATTTGTCAGTAGACACAGTAATGGACACAGAACAGAGAGCACTTCATATCCCGTAGAGTATCTAAATTCTCTAGAGTTGTCAGGTGTGCCCTCACATAAGCTTCAATTAAAATTAGGCGTCCCAGTCATGCTAATGCGAAATTTAGATGCTCTTCGGTTATGTAACGGGATAAGGCTGCGTGTGACACATCTTGGACGGAACATAATCGGTGCTACAATTTTGACAGGCGTAGGAAAAGGTGAAAATATTATTATACCACGGATCCCTATAATTCCCACAGATCTTCCTTTTCAATCCAAAAGGTTTCCGTTCCCTATTAAGCTCAGTTTTGCAATAACAATTAATAAAGCGCAAGGGCAAATTAGAGGTAGTGGGGGTCAACTTAGAAAAACCGTGCTTCTCTCATGGTCAGCTGTATGTAGCATGTTCGCGTGTCAAATGCCCAGAATCTCCACATTCTTTCCCCGAATGGAAAAACATATAACATTGTGTACAGTATCGTCTTAAAATAGTGTTCGGTTAGTTTTTTTTTTCCAAAATTCCCACAATCAATTAATCAGAATTCCCACAGATCTTCCCTTTCAATTCAAAATTTCCTGTTTAGCTCAGTTTCTTTTCAATTCCAAATGCTGCAACTCTGACGGACCTATCAAGCTCAGTTTCCTTTCAACTCAAAAGGCTGCATCTCTGACGGATCTTTTATTTGACTCAGTTTCCTTTCAATTCAAAAAACTGCATCTCTGACGAATCAATTTAGCTCAGTTTCTTTTCAAAAGTCTGCATTCCTGAAGGATAATTACGCTCAGTTTCCTTTAATTAAAAAATATCCCATTTCATTTGGAATAAACAGGCTATTTTCATGCTTTCCTATACGCTGAGTACACATAAACAATAAACACACTTTGTTCATTAAATCATGTCAAAACATATTATTAAATGCATCACTAACAAACACACAATTTTTCACTAGTTGCGACTCTAATAAGCACACTTTATATATGCTTACTTACTACTATTTTATAACAAAACAGTATATACTACTTAAATGCCCTAAGTTTAAAATTAACATATAATAAAATTATACGAAATACTTTGAATCTGCTATACCAAAATGTAAGGGGTCTAAGAACAAAAACACTAACATCTTGAACTGTAATAGTCACATAATAATAATTACAGAATCGAGGTTGCACGACGGTATTCTTGACGCCGAACTTTCTGACAGTAGGTCAATATCTTTCGCCGGGATCGCGGCGGGAATAGACGTGGTGGCGGCATCATGGTTCTGACTGCGGGACGGTTTTCTGCAAAGTCTCGGCCCGATTGGTCACATGAAAACCTTGAATGTCTCTGGATTACGATAGGTGCAAGAGACCTCGGTACTGGTCACAATTAACATATTTGATAATATGTTGCCTCAAAGCTTACAAAGTTTCACTGATTTACTGTCTTTCGTTATGTCCTCAAATTCAGAAGAATTTTTTTTTGATATGTGGCGATTTCAATCTTCCTTGTGTTCGATGGACACCTAATGGTTATACACTAATAAAAAGGGCAATACTGATTTGCAGAACTCTGCAGAAAACTTATTATATCAGATTAATATCCTTGGTCTTCACCAACATAACTTACATGTAAATACTCACAATAATATTCTTGATCTCATATTTACCAACTTTAATGTAGAAGTTACTAAATCAATTACGCCACTTGTACACGAAGATGTTTTTCATCCCACTCTCACAATTGACGCCACAGACATCGTGATCCCTCGTATGTCATATAAAGGAAATTTTAAATGCTTATATAATAAGGCAGATTATGCGAAAATCTGTAAGCATCTAGAGGAAACAAACTGGATACACTTAAGGTAGGGTCACTTGAGGGCGCTGTATCGTGTTTCTACAGTCTAATATATAACCTTTTTAATAAATACGTCCCATGTGTCTTCCAAAGACCAAAGCGGCAGTATCCTGTTTGATATAATAAAGCTCTCAATATCATAAAGGAAAAAAAATAAACTTCACATCCAATTGACTATGATGCTTTTGCACTTCTGCGTACCAGTGCAAAAAAACTAGCGAAGGAATTTCATACGGCATACATAAAAAAATCTGAAAACAATATTAAATCAAATCCGAAAGCTGTTTGGTCTTATATTAAAAATAAACGTCACAGAAATTCGGGCTATCCTAAATATATGCAATATGACAACAAAAATCTGCAGTGCGGCCAAGACATAAGCATGGCGTTCGCTGATTTCTTTAAAAAAATGCTCAATGAGCCTGCCCTAACATACTCTAATATCTCATCAAAACTTCCACATTCAATTAAATTCTTTTTCGATATTGGGTTTTTTATATTCTACCTTTCGGTATGCAAACTACTTAAATATTAGATTTTATTTATAATTAAAATTAAATGGAATCCATCATCTACTATTACTATAAGTGACATTCAAGTAACAGATTAGTTAGTGCACAATACCTTAAAAGTTTGGACGTGACTAAAGGACCTGGCTCAGACAACATACCACCAGTATTTATAGTTAAATGCGCAGCGGCTCTCTGTGTACCTCTATGTATTTTATATAATAGATCTTTAAAAGAAGGAAGCCTCCCAATACTATGGAAACAAGCACATAAAAGGACAGAAAAACAAAATCGAAAACTATAGACCAATCTCAATATTAAACGCCTTTTGTAAAGTTTTAGAGAAAATGGTATATAATAACGTGTATCCACTATTGATACCTTCCATTCCACCCGAACAACACGGCTTCGTTAAAGGTCGCTCGACAACTACCAATCTATCTCTATTTATAATGACGTTCTACGTGGGATGAACGGCGGTTTACAATTTGATGTGATCTATACGGACTTCTAAATAGCATTCGACCGTGTGGATCATGTCATCCTGCTCCAAAAACTACAAGCGCTTGGTATTTGTGGTGATTTGTTAAGATGGTTCCAAGCTTATATTTTTAACCGCAGCCAAGCTGTAATTATAGGTGGTTTCAGATCTGATTACATAAACGAGCCTTCGGGTGTTCCACAGGGATCTGTGCTTGGTCTTCTCCTGTATATAGCCTACCTGTATGATATAGAAACATGTTTACAACACGCTAATTTTCTTCTATATGCAGACGACAAGAAAATATATATGAATATAAACTCAGAAAAGGACTGTCAGCTCCTCCAAGACGACTTAAATAGACTTGCTCTACACTATGAAAATAACCGCATAACAGCTAATGTTGAAAAATGTATATCAATAACTTTTACCCGCAAAATAAAACCTATGCAGTATTCTTAACACATTGACAGTCATCCCATAACAAAAACAAACAGCGTTAAAGACTTTGGAGTAACTTTAGATATCAAACTAACCATTTCAGAACACATTACATTAATAACCATGAAAGACTACAAAAATCTTGTTCGTGTCACCAAATTTAAGTTGCATTAAAGCACTTTATTTTTCATATGTCCGCAGCGTGTTGGTATTCTTTAGTTGGAATCTCAATTCAAATAATATGTAGCTGCCATAGAGGGTATACAGAGTAGATTCCTGCGGTACCTCAATTACCGGGGCAGACACAGGAGCGAAGAATACAATAGCTCTTGTCTGCATCACAACTTATTAACATTACAAGATCGTAGATGTGTAACTGATATGATGCTGCTATACGAGGTTTCTACGGGCGCTCTAGACTGTCCAAAATTGACTCAACAGATTATGAGTTTTCGTACCCCCAAGAAACGCACTAGAGTTACGGAATTATTTTATGTACCACCAGCTTACACAAACTATGCAAAAAACTCTGTTACAAATAGAGTACTAAGAACATATAATAAATACTTTTCTAGCATTGACCCTTTTCGTTTGTCCAAGACCAAATTCAAAAAAACTGTCTCAAAGGTTTTGGCAGATGGCATTGCTTATTAACTTTAAGATAGGTTGAAGTTGCGACACACACACATTTTATTATTATATCATTGCTGAAGACGAAAAAAATATATTTAAATGTTTTGCAAAAAAATGTAAATCTATAAAGGCTTCTATATTGCATCATATGTTCAAAACTTGTTTATATATATTGGTAAATGTACAAGCTGTAGATTTTGTTTCAATAAGTAAATAAATATATATCGAGTCTGATGAATAATGTATTAATTTTTGTTTTATTCTGCTGCATATATTGCGCTGGAATTCAATCTGAAATGGCATCAGGCCGGAATCACGATATGCTACGAATGTTATTTGCGAATGCGACGAGTTTACAAACCAAAGACCGGGGTATTAAATATGCTCGTTCTTTTGTACTATCTATGAATTATTATTATTAAAAAAATCATTGATGCATAATTTCCACTTATAAATCTGTTTTTAAGCAATAATTAAATTTTCAATACAAAGTACAAACCGTCTTTAAAAGGTAAAAAGTAGCCCTTACAGCACTGTATTAACCAATCGTGCGTTCATAAAAAATAAATTCCTGGAGCTTGAATATTTCATTTTAACGCTCCAAAACCGTCTCGATCACCTAGTGCGTTAACCTAGCAAGCCGCCAAAAATTAAAACTCGCGGCAACTTCGTGACAGTGACCCGCGGTCACTTGTGCGAGATGAATGGTTGTTTCGTGGACGACCGCGGCCGCAGTAAGTGTTTTGTTTTTGTATTTATTTTGCTATATTTACGTTAATTGATTCTTAATTGGTAAGATGGAAAGCTTAGCTACAGTTTCATAAAATAATATCGTGCAAATTTACTTAAATTCGAAGCAAAACCCGTCGTTAAAATCTTAACGCACGAACGTGCTGAAAATGAGTCTGATCCAGAAACTGATGTACCTATGGCTCAAATTGCACAAAATAATCGCGAGAATATCCCGCCTACACGTAGTTCTAATACGGCCAGAAACATCCGCGAAAAACAACGGCCAAGACTGTGGAGAAGTACTGAATTTAATGACAAAACTCATGAGTACAGTACTAGCCTCCCAGCTCAAGATATTAAAACCCCACTACAATATTTTAAAGAGTATTTTAACGAATTTTTTTCGAAAATATGGCCTCCTGAACCAATATTTACGCTTTGCGCAAAAAAGGAATAGTTTTGAATACAAATATTATTGTTTGGCATTTTTCTGATTATAGGGTTGTATACGACGTTTCCACGAATACACATGTATTGACGATCGGGTATGAAACTGGACATCATTGCCGAAAAAATGCCAATGGGACGATTTTTTTTTGCTGCGTAACAATATGCATGTCGTGGATACGGAGAATGCTCCAGAGGGAAACACAAACCCTCTTTGGATGGTACTACCACTGATTAACGCTGTTAAAAATAACTGCATGAAGCTTGAACGTGTTCCAGGATTCTATTCTTTTTTTTTTTATAGAAGAGGGGGCAAACGAGCATGTGCCTCACCTGATGTTAAGTGACTACCGCCGCCCATGATCAACCGCAACACCAGGGGAATTGCAGGTGCGTTGCCGGCCCTTTAGAAAGGAGTGAGCTCTTTTCTTGAAGGTCCCCAGGTCGTATCGGTCCGGAAAAAATCACCGGTGGTAAATTATTCCACAGAGAGGTTGTACGCGGAAGAAAACTTCTTTTGAAACGTACAGTGGTGGACCGCCAAGCATCCAGATGGTGTGGATGGTATCGGGACGTTTGCCGTGTAGTGCGTTCACGAAATTTGGCGGCTAGGATTAATCCGAACAATTCCTCAGAGCACTCCCCGTGATAGATGCGATAAAATACGCAAAGAGATGCAACATCTCTTCGCAGCGCCAGTGAATCGAGCCGATCGGAAAGCACTCGGTCGTCGACGATTCGAGCTGCTCTGTGCTGGATGCGGTCAAGTGGAAGGAGCTGGTACTGGGGAGCCTCAGCCCAGAGATGGGAACAGTATTCCATGAGCGGCCGAACCTGCGCCTTGTAAAGTTGCAGGCGGTGTGCCGGCATGAAATACTGTCCCGCTCTGCCGAGCACGCCAAGCTTTTTAGAGGCCAGTTTGGCCTTCCCTTCCAAGTGACCACGAAACTGCACGTCACTCGATATGTCGACGCCGAGGATTCCGATACTGGCTGAGGCAACAAGGGGAGTGCCTTGAAACTGAGGGGATACGACAAAGGGGTTCTTTTTAGCGGTTAACGCGCAAACTTGTGTCTTCTGGGGGTTAAACTGGACTAGATTTAGTCGCCCCCAATCCGAGACTCTGTCCAGCAGAGACTCGACTTCAGACACAAGTTTGTCCCGGCACTCAGAGACGTTTTCCCGAGAAATATTGGCTCGGCCGGTGTAAAGAGCATCACCAGTGCTGTCATCTGCATAGCAATGAATGCTACGGGTTTGCAACATATCATTAATATGCAGAAGAAACAGCGTTGGCGATAGCACGCAGCCCTGTGGAACACCAGCATTAATAAGCTTGTAATCGGAGCTTGCACTGTCTACAACGACCTTGATGCTTCGATCTGCAAGAAATGTGGTGATCTAATCTCAAAATTTCTCGGGAAGACCATAGGAAGGGAGCTTTGAAAGAAGCGCTTTGTGCCAAACCCGATCGAAGGCCTTCGCAATGTCCAAACTAACGGCCAATGCCTCCCCCCTTGAACTCTACTGCCTCCGCCCATCTGTGAGTTAAGTAGACCAGAAGATCACCAGCTGACCTACCACGGCGAAAACCGTATTGGCGGTCACTAATCAGCTGGTGATCCTCAAGGTACCTCATGAGCTGGCAGTTTACAATGGACTCCATTGTTTTGGAGAACAAGGAGGTGATGGAGATAGGCCGGTAGTTGGACGGGTCTGAGCGGAGCGCCTAGTCGGGTAGGAGTACCGGAAAAGACGCGTTAAAACCGGTGCCAACTCTGGAGCACACGTCCTCAGCACAATTGGGGGGATTCCGTCAGGCCCACTCGACTTATGGATGTCCAGGGAGAGGAGTGCTTTGCGAACCGAGCGCTGAGTGAACTGCACTTCCGGCATGGAGCACTCACATCGCGGGATGGTCGGCGGTGTACTCCTCCCGTCATCGAGAGTCGAGTTAGACGCAAAGAAAGAGCCTAGAAGATCGGCTTTCTCCATTGCGGTGTGGGCCAGTGAGTCGTCCTCCCTGTACAGAGATGGAAAAGATGGCTGACAGAAATTCCCCTGGACAGCCTTGGCGAGAGACCAGAATGCACGGGTTCCAGAAGGAAGACGAACTAGTCTCTCGCCAATTCTGCCTATGTGCTCTGACTTTGCCTTGGCAACGACTCTTTTGAAGGACCTAGAGGCGGAATTATACTTCTTTTTAGAGCGCTGGTGTTTACATCCCTGGACGCTGATGCGTCAGCCCAGGCTCGGTAGCACTCCTGCTTATAGCATGATGCTATTTTACAGGAGCGACCAAACCATGGCTGGGATTTGCCTCCAATGGGCACCACAGAGAAAGGAATAAAAAGTTCCATACCCACAAGTACCGCATCAGCGACAGAATCCGCAACAACGTTGGGATCGTCCGGCGAGAAGCAAACCCGCCCCCAAGAGTAGGATGCAAAGAAAGACCGCATCCCATCCCAATCGGCTGACCTATAGTGCCAAACACGGCGGCAGCCTGCAGAATGCAACCGCGATTTCAGCGTGAGTGGCACCACACTCCGGACAAGACAATGGTCCGAGGAGCCTAAAGGGGCGTCGACGGAAATCTGATATCCGTCCGGGTGAGAGGTCAGCAGAAGGTCCAACAGGGAAGGTGCATGATCCTCCACATCTGGAATCCGCGTAGGCGAAGTAACCAGTTGTGTCAGACCATATGCCAAGGCAAAATCATGAACAGATCTCCCCGCATGATCGGTTAAACGTGAACCGAGCCATTCGGCGTGATGGGCGTTAAAGTCGCCGAGGATCACGATCTCTGCGGAGGGGATCTGCTGTAGCAACGAATCTGCAGCCATTTGGACGTGGTCGAAGAGTCGGTCTGTTTCGGCATTACCGCTATGGGACCTATAGAGGCACCCGTAGACGCGCGGATGGTCGTCGCTGTCTACGCGTAGCCAAAGGATGGACAGGTCCGAACCTTCAAGTCTGCCGAGGCGTCGAGAACAGATGTCCTCTCTGACGTAAACGCAAACTCCAGCCCGAGGCACGAAGGAGTGTTCCAGTTTGTACCCCGGGCAGGAGAGATACGAGACATCAGCCGGAGAGGACACCTGCGTCTCGGTCAGAAAGAGCAGAGCCGGCCTCGCCGTCTCGAGATGATAGTGGACGGCGTTTAGGTTAGAGTGAAGTCCCCTGATATTGCAGAAATTCACGGACAGCGTGGCAGGGGTGGCCTTGGTCTTGTTGCTCCGTTTGCCCCGAGCAGTTTTAGTCTTGAGCGGAATTTTGCCCCCCCCCCCCAGAATACGCGGGGCAGTCTGAGCACCCACGCTCAGAAGTGGAGAAACATGGTCGTGGATGCTCAGCGAGGGATTCTCCAGAGGTGCTGGTACCCTCCTGGGGTAGTCTATCATTTAATTCCGCTACCATGTTGATGGGGGGTAGGGGGATTTGGGCCTCCGGCCACCTGCACTCACCAGACGAAACGCGGAAGCAGAGCTTCCACTTCACGCCGGTATTCTGTGAGGTCGTGGTACCACCCCGGTTTGAGCCGGCCCATACGTGCGACAGCAAACCTGCCGCGTGGCTCTACCACTGTTCCATCGACGAACAGATTATACCGTTTGCAGGAAAATGCCATCTCAAGATACTTATGAAATTATGTTCTTACTACCAGCGATGGTCTCATGCTGGATTTCGAAATATACTACCCAAATAATCCAGCTTTTGAAGATAGATCCTTAGGCGAGGGGCCAGCAGTAATTCTAGGTCTAGCCAAAAATTTTACTTTGATCGGTATTTTAATACAATACCTCTGTTAGACCGACTTCAGGAGATTATCCTACATGGTACAGGCACTATTTTATTTCTTTCACATCATTTTAATTTAAAAAGTATTTGATTATACGATTCTTCCATATTCAACTGTTGTTAGATTCGGTTTTGAGGTATTAGAGAAGGCATCCTTCCTATGTGACAATCTATGGGGGTGGCCTGTTTCAACAGTGGACTTCTGAAATACTGTAATGATGACAATGATGATAAGAATTGAAAAGTCACCTGCCAAAAGTTATAAAAAAAATTAAATCTTTAAGACATTTAAAATGCCATTCAAAAAATTGATAAGAATATAAGGGTAAATAGATAATAAGTTTATGTATCGCCACGTTTGTGTATGCGACATTTTTTCTCTTGGTTTTATCTTTGGGATCGATTATAAGTCATTTACAAAAAAGCTGATGTTTATAACCGTCCCAGAATTCCTAAGAGAATTACAAAATTAAACTCTTTCTTTGTTGAAATTAACAAGGATTTTTATTAAAAAGGTCTTATTATAATAACTTTTTGTGGGTGTCGTAAGATACGACAAAGCGAAACAAACATGAGTACGGCATTAGCGTCTTCCTGATAACCGTTACCGTTACAGCATATTAAGGTCCACTGATGAACATAGATTGATAACAACTCAAAATAATAACAACCTGCGATTGCCAAGCCGCCTGCCAAGCTTGTCACCTGTGACAATATCTTATGATGGGCGGCTATGTTTAGCAGTATTTTTTGAGCTGTATTGGTAATGGATAATAAATTTATTGGGGAGTAATTGTGAAATACTGTGAACAACGCCCCATTTTTCTACAGACGCCAAACACACTAAAATTTGTTGCATTCTTGTGTTTAAGGAATTAGTCGAGACGACGATGGCGGACAATCAAAATCAAAATTACACAAATGGGCGATGGTAAGCAGTATTATCAGTACGGCATTGCCCACACTAATTCGCCTGCTAAGCGAGGTGAGTATAGGTTAATCGTCAAAGAGTCATTTTTAATTGTGTTCTTATAGTACATGGAAATCCCAGCCTGCCCTAGAATATAAGCATCTTCCCTAGTCTATTTTCAGGATCGTAGTGCTGAGTCCCGTGTTTGAATCTCGGGTCGTTTATTAAATTTTCTGATCAAAGCTCTCAGTACCAGCGCGAAGTGCTTTGGAAATCGCATTGGCCTTCACATAATCTCTCTCTCTCTCTCTCTCTCTCTCTCTCTCTCTATCTCTCTCTCTCTCTCTCTCCCTCTGATCAAGTCAGATTTCCGTACCAATGGTCTAGTGAGGGAAAAGAGAGTATATATCTGTGGACTATTATCTAGTCTTCTGCAGATGGCTAGTATTCGTTGAGACTGGCTATGTTCGACATTTTTCATTTGGAATGAAAAATGTAACAACTCACGTTATCATTCACGCCATTACGTTACATTATTAATTTAGTTTCTTAGACGTTTTTTAATCGGTTTAAATACACGGTTCAATAGAGATACTATGCCTAAATAATCTTGCAAACTTAGAGACAAACACTTCTAGCGATAAACGTGTAAGAACAGCCAATGATTAGATTGTCTTTAAACATTTGCTTTTCAATTTTCCCCTTTTTACAATCCACACTCGATTTCGATTACGGCCGGCAAATGTTGATCGCCTCACAACTTGCGAAATTGTTTGCTACTCGTGCTTTATAGGTGTATTTGAGTAAACATTTGTTAGAATTTTAATTCAAAACTTAATTTAGCTAAAATTTATTGATGCTTTGTGTAATTAGACAATATAAGAATTAGACAAAATATTTTTCTAGATAGTAGGACTCCTTTTCTGCCTAAGAGTCCGTCGGGGTAGGTAAGAGGGTAGTCTTATCTTTTTCTACCGTCAAATAGTAGTGCTCCGGTCTAAAGGATGGATTTTATATGCTGAAAATACGTGGCAAATAAACTTAAATCCCAATTTTGTTCAGTAAGCGTAGAGCTCTAAAGTCAGACATCTAATGTAAATTAATAAACTCAATAAATTATTATTCTATTGAGATTTATTAAGTAAAGTAACAACGACTTCTTTGTATGAAGTTAGTTGCAGGTGTCCATGAATGGCAGTACCCACTTACCATCAGATGTAAGTTCACTTGTCACTTTAATTAATAATAAAAAATAAATTATAATGATTACATTACAATTGTCGTTTTAAAATAGCGTTTACAAAAGCAGACGTTAGTCAACAACAACATTTAGTAAGTTCTTTTCTTTTCTTCATCATTAACGTCAACTGATGATATAAAGGAAATAATCCACCGTGATACCAGTTAGTTATGACAAACAACAGTAGAGAATAGGTCAGAGAAAATGACGTTAAAATGTTATATTTTTAACCTTCATAGTTAGCGTTAATATAACTATGAGTTAGCGTAAAACATTTTGTGTTGAGAAAGAAGTCATAACAGCTTCCGTGCAACATTCTTATAAAGGAGTTACTTACATATTGCAACGTAAAAATATTACACACGGATATCAAACTTTATAGCACGGGTAACAATCCAATTTTGGAGTAATTGTCCAAACTTTGCCCCTTCATTGGTCTTTAAATAACCACATATGCGTGCGTTCTAAAATCTTATATATCTACAACAACATATCCTACATCCATAACACTACTACTATCTATATGATGAAATATATGATGATGCTTTTGCATAATTTTTTTCTTACCTTAAGCTACAAATTCGGCTTTTGATACTTATAAAATCTAGTAAAATTTTGTCCTAATTGTCATTTATTTTGACAAGTACTTCATTTCTAATAGAAAAATGGGACAATTGAGCACACAGTCCACGTGCTGGTAACTGGATGCTAAGGATTACAGACACCTCACATACGGTTCTCTACACCCCGCATACGAAACACAGCAGCATTAAGCATGTATTCATTAGGTAAAAGTTAATGCGCAACGTACTATTGAACATATTGCGCGTTATTTTTAGCGACGACGTCGCGAAACTTTTGCTTAACACGTTTACATATGAACGGAGGCAAACAGCAAGACACGCGTCATTTTGCGCGTTAATTGTTACGTAACGGATACATGGCCTAACAATTAAAGTGACGGGCATATCTACTTCTCTGCATACTAAATCTCTATACTAAAGTGTAACAGGTATTTGTTACTAAAAGAAAATATTTTACTGACAACTAAACACATCTAAAATAACAACAACGAAAGACATATAAAATAAAAAATCGCATGCACCATGCGATTTCCTCGAGGTATGGACTGTGTGCGGGACGGGCCACGAGCTCCACCTTTTAAGAATAATAAAACCAATATGTCATTTTCGCGGTGCGCATCGAAGAATTATCATGGTGCAACAGGATGCGACTTCTTGGTTGTATTATCAAAATTTTTTAAGGACGACATTTCCAACATGCTTTATTATTCAGAATTCGATAAATTGGCAATAACAGATTTCAGTCCAACTTTTCGAATTCCCCATTACATTTCGCGTAGTTCAGGCGAATAAATAACTGCTTTTTCTCTTTATAAACAATTTTTATACTTCAGAGATATTTAGTTTTATACATGGTCATTATCTTAAAGATCACAGGACCTAACATAGTTGTAAAAAATTAAATAATGCATAGAAAACATCTAAAATTACTTAGTAAGAGTAGTCAACATTAAATTTTTATTCATTTTAGTCCTACACAAAACTGTGAAACTAATTTAAAACTCCAAAAACTGAAAGCTTGAGTGTTCGTGTTGTAAACTTCTTCTAAAATGCATTTACTATTTTTTACTAAACGATTTAAGCCACAAAAAGTTTTGCCAAGCAGTAGTACATTCACTCCTGTATGTTTGTGTTTCATTTTAAAGTGAAAATGATTTGACTTTGATTGACAGTATGATTACAATCCGTGCATTCCATCATTTCCATCTTAGTCTAACATTTTAGGCAACAACGCATCTATGGTCTTATTTGATTGAAGATATTTTCTTGTATCTGTGGATAACTATTGTCACTTACTAACATTGGCGTCTCTTATATTGTAGAGACTATTCAATAGAGAGCACTTATTTAAATATCATAGCATGCACGCAAGTAATCTGCATGTCTGAGAAAAAAATAGTCTTAGCTCATGTAATATCCGCTAACACGCACTGTAGCAGCGCGGCGGACTTCTACTGGTGGTAAAAGGCGACAGAGGGAAACAAACCACGGCCAGTGGTCAGCAGCGACTTCCTAACTACAAAAAAACTATAAAAAATTGCGATTGATAACCCGCCCGCCAAGCTACTATGCCAGATATCCCCCCTATGTGGCAATCTATGGAGGTGGTCTACGTTTGGTATTACAGTAGCCGAGAGTATGCGCAAGCATTGGTGCGCTCTCTATTTTCTCACTCTCACTGATCGATGAAACGGCATTTCCACACTACCGGAGAGAGATTAGGCGCAGGACCAACGGCTTTACGTGCTTCTTGAGGCTTGAGGGTGAAACACCGGCAACTTTCCGCATAGCTGTGACTTTAATTTTTCGAACAGAAAATATGAATATCTGATTTTAAGCTACCACCACTAGACCAACGAGGCAGTCTCACATTGTTATTGTTTAAATAAATATTAAGTTATTATGTATATGTAGTGAAAGAACACAAAATAAATTTAACAATGTTAAAAAAAGCGACGGCATTAAGCAAATTTTCCTCATTTTTTCTCTTTAAATATATTTTCAAGTGTACTCAGTCTAAATGAGTTGCATGAAAATGCATATTTTTATTTCCTTTAACAGACAGATTTTGTACCATGTATGTACGCGTAAATTAACGGAGTTTCTGCGTGCATAAATCCTAAAATTTTGTATTTAATTTTTGCAGTAAATATTTAATTAAATTTTTTGCAGCAAATAAAATTTATGATCTGAAACTAGAAGCTATAAAACTTTTCTGTAAGTATTCCTGTCACGATAATGGTTATCCATAAAGTAAAATACAACATAAACAAATTAAAAAGGAGTTTAATTTTTTGGCAGTAATATTCAGTCAGTTATAAATTATTTGATAGGAAAACTTTTATCTGATCCTTGAAAAATCGCCCTAAGTTTAAATTTCTATATATATTATAATATATTATATTACTATAATATGTTATATATTTATATTTATACACATGTGGTGACTCCTTATAATAATTAAATTACAATATTCCTATTATTAAGTACTAGAGTCACCCTGCAGCGTATTTAAGCTCCAGCAAGAATGTTTCGGGACGACCGGAAAAGGATGCACGCGTTATAGACACGAACCTTTAATATATGTGTATCTTAGGGTAGTTAGTTATAAATATCGCATTACCGCAAATGTCAAGTACCTACATTGATATATTGCTCGCTAAATGACTAAATTTTACGATTTAAAAGGTAACAATTAGGACAATTAATGAAAATTTACAGGATCTGCGGGTTACGGGCGGAGAGCATAAGACAGAGGCTATTCGCTGAAGAGTACTTACATTTAGAGGGAGCCTTAAAATTGGCACAGTCCATGGAAATGGCAGTAAGAGACGCGGCGATCGTAGATGGTAGAGGTCAAATTAACGAGTCCGCTCGTAAAGTTACTACGCGTAATAATGAGGAACGATCGGCTGGTGGCAGATGGGAGACGAGCCAAATTTGGCAAAACGCGGCGGAGGCGGGAGGCAGTGGGCCCCGCGTACGCGGCCATGTAGCCGCAAGTACCTTCACCACAAAAATTGACTTAAGCTTACGCACAGTTAGTACTGAGTGCGGAATCAAAAAATACACCACCAATACGCATAAGGGTTTATTTTATTTCAATCGTTTGATATACGGATTATCCTCATCTCCGGGTATTTTTCAACGTATACTTGAAAATATGTTTGCCGACTTATCGAAAAGGATGATAAAGAACATATTAGGGCGATTCACACGGTTTTTGAGCGGTTACAAAAATTTGGATTACGCACAAAAAAGTAGAAATGAAAACTTTTTGCCGATTCAGTTAATTTACTTATTAAAGTTACGTGATCTCAAAACACGGGATTACATACGGGGTACATCGTCAAAAAAATTGATGCTATAAAACAGTTTCCTCAACGCAAAAATTCATCGCAGGTTAAATCATTCATTGGAATGAATATGTACAGGGTGGGGCAGCATAACTTCCTTTTTTTAAAACCTAATAAAACACATTGTATGAATCGGAAAAATTTTATTTGGTTTTTACAATGTAAGTACATACTTAAAGTTTTGTTTTATTTAGTTTTGAAGATCAAATCAGGTAGATGACGTCCCTTATTCTCTATACATTGAGTATACCGATTTCTGGTGTTTGTCATAACTCTTTGAAGCAGAGCAGGCGTTATGTTGGCAATTTCTTCCTGGATGTTGTTCTTTAAATCTTGTAGGGTCCTTGGACGGTTCACATAAACACGGGATTTCAAAAAACCCCATAGAAAAAAGTCACAAGGGGACAAATCGGGAGATCGGGCCGGCCACTGCAAATCGCCCCTGATTGAGATAAGGCGTTCTGGGAAGTGTTCTCTCAAAACAGCCATCGATGCTCTTGCAGTGTGTGCCGTTGCACCGTCTTGTTGGAACCAAATGTCTCCCAAGTCCAACGCATTCAGCCGGGGTAAAAAGAATTCCTGTAACATGTTTACATACCGGCCCGAATTCACTGTTACTGTGACTTCATTTTCCTCAAAGAACCAGGGACCAATAATTGCAGCTGAGGAAATTGCACACCACACTGTGACCTTAGGTGAATGCAAAGGCCTTTCATGCAATTCTCGAGGATTGGTGTCAGCCCAGTAGCGCATGTTTTGTTTGTTCACGGATCCACACAAGTGAAAATGTGCTTCATCACTAAAAAAAACAATAGCGTCCTCAGGAACGACATCCAGAAGAATCTCACATGCGTTCCTGCGAGAATCGTAGTCACGTTTTGACAGTTCCTGTACAGTCGCCATCTTGTATGGATGGAAATGTAAGTCTTCATGGAGAATTCTCCGCACAGAACGACTGGAAAGTCCAAGGGCAGATGCATGTTTGCGCGCAGAACGCCGTGGTGATCGCAACATTGAAGCTCTGACTGCCTCAATGTTCTCAGGTGATCTAATGGGCCGAGGGACTCCAGTTCTTCGTTTTGTCACACTTGCAGTTTGTCTAAACGTAGTGACCCACATAACAATTGATTTTCGGTCTGGAACAGGGGCCAACGGGGCTAAATTAAAGCGATTTCGAAAGGCGCGCTGAGTTGCAATCACAGAACATCCGCGCGAAAAGTAAGCCTCAACAGAAAACGCACGCTCCTAACTGTTCCAACGCATTATGGCGACTGAGCTGTCTCGACTAAACTTTATAGCCCCCCCTCTCGAACGAGACCACTAGCGCTCCACTACGATGTCACCTGACCGAATGGCGCGCATTACAAATAAGGAAATTATGCTGCCCCACCCTGTATTATGGAAAATTTATTAAAAATTTAAGTACAATTCTATTTCCACTGTACGAATTACTAAGGAAGGGCAAGGAGTTCATCTGGATGGAATCACGTCAAATGGCGTTCAATTAAATAAAAAGATTTATTGTCATCAAGCGAGACTCTTATGCATTACTCACCTGAACTCCCACTAGTATTGAAAACGGACGCTAGCAGCGTTCGCATTAGCGCCATCATGGTGCACCGCCTCCCAGACGGCAGCGAGTGGCCCGTCGCTTACGCTTCTCGGATTCTCAACCAGGCCGAGACACAATATTCACAAATAGAAAAAGAAGCACTTTCTAATAACTTATAGTATTAAAAAATTACATCAGTATCTGCATTGTCGAAAATTTACACTACAAATGGATCGTATGCCACTAGTGTCAATTTTTGGAAACAAAATGGACATATAGACGATGGCTGCTAGTAGGTTACAAAGCTGGGGCATTACCTTAGCAGCTTATACGTACGATATAGAGTATGTGGCAAGTGCCGATTATGCGGCGGACGTTTTATCTCGTTTACCTACCGGACCACAGATATCTGTTTTTTTTTTACATGAAGTTACCACTAAAAAATACGATTGTATCTACAGTGTTTAATCATTCGTTTCGTGATTCATATTCAAGAAAGTTAAGAATTTACACGATGCAAAATATTTTTCAGAATCATGATTCCTTGAAATTTTTTTTGATGGAAAAAATGCCATAGTTACCTCTATACTTTAAGAAAAAAACAATGGTATTCTTTTAATTATTTATATGAGGTTACCAAATTTTCAATAATAAATAACTATAAGATACCTATGTAAAATATTTTTTAATTTTCCTAATTAACCTGTTATTTAAATTAACAAAAATACCTAAAATGTAAAATATCTAAAATATACTCGCGTCCAGCTACCATATCCTGAGCTTTTCATTACAATGGTAACTTAACAGTGGTAAATATAACAATGGTACCGCGACCTCACAGAATACCTGCGTGAAGTGGAAGCTCAGCTTGCGCGTTTCATCTGGTGATTGTAGGTAGCTGGAGGCCCAATTACCTTCCCCCCTCCCTTAACATGGTAGCGGAATTAAGGAAGTAATCTACCCCAGGAGGTTTTAGCACCCTCGGAGAATCCCTCGCTGAGCATCCACGACCAAGTTACTCCATTCCTGAGCGTGGATGCTCAGGCTGCCCCGCGTATTCTAGGGAGGGGGGGGGGCAAAATTCCGCTCAAGACAACAACTGCTCGAAGCAAACTGAGCAACAAGACCAAGGTGCCGCCAAATTTCATGAACGCACTACGCGGCAAACCTCCCGATTCCATCCACACCATCTGGATACTTGGTTGTCCACCACTGTACGTTTCACTAGGAGTTTTCTTCCGCGTGTCACCTCTCTGTGGAATAATTGACCACCGACGATTTTTCCGGACCGATACGACCTGTGGACCTTCAAGGAAAGAACTTCCTCCTTTCTGAGGGGCTGGCAACGCACCTGATATTTCCCTGGTGTTGTTCATGGGCTGCGGTAGTCACTTATCATCAGGTGAATCGTATGCTTGTTTGCCCCCTCTTCTATTAAAAAAAATTGTTTCGCTAAAGTACGTAGGATATATATACAAATATACGTACGTAGGATTTATATACAAAGGCGAATACCTGTACTCTCTATTTTCTAATAGAATATATTAATATGTTACCAGAAAATTGACTCAATGGTTGTCAATAGTGTTTGTTGTTTTGACAATAGTTTAAGGTGCGGTTGGGATGGCTTGGCCCACCCTAAATCGTAGTACATTATAATTATATGAAATAAAATATTGAAATATTTTAACTTTTTAATTTAAAACATTTGAAAAGTATAAATTAAAACCAGTTTTGACTAACAAATTACAGAAAAACTACTATATTAAAGATTTCACTAGATTAGTCTAGTCAGATAGTTATGAAGCGCTTTCATATAACTGTATTACGGTTTATTAACTATATCCCTGGGGATACAGAACTATATCACGGCTTTTTAACTACCTTTCTGCGACATATGTACACAATAGCACAGAATAGATAATAGTACTACGTACAGAAGTTTCATTCTTTGATGTTGACTGCTGGCCGACTTTTAATACTCGTAGCCTACGTAATTATTATTAATTAGATAAATCGCGCTCGCAAGCTAAATAAAACTTTATCGCTGCGCGAAAGTGTCCGTATTATTCATATTCATATTATTTATTGCATCCATAATGTTACAGTTAAGGTGTTGAGAACATTTTAAGTTTTAACTTAAAACTATGAGATCATTTTGGGCCCTGCAGGGCACGGCAATTAAGAGAGAAGAGCCTTTTAATGAAACAATAATGATGAATACGCTTTATATGTAAGCAACTGTAGGTGTTCTAGGTGACATGTAAAATTTGTCATTTAGGTATTGTTTAGTGAGTAGTAGTGCTTACAAATTAAAAATTTTTATTTATAAAAGTTTTTGAGTTTGGAGTTGTGACATGACGTAGGGACCTTTGCATCTTTTCCCCTTCCTACGTTACGGCGAACTTTCCGTTGTTACGAAGGGATGTCAATAAAAAATAACAAAATACATTGCGAAATGGTAATTAAGTTACTTAGGTGAAATACATATTCTGATTATGATCGACTGACCATATTTTCGCACCTATGTGAGTTCTACGATGTCTAACGCATGCAACTTGCAAGGCCATTCGTCGGGAATCGTAATGCTTGGTTCGTAAGAAAAAGGTATATAGTGTAAACAACAAATAAACTTGAAATAGGATTCCTAACATAAATCTAATCGTATTCTACTTAGTTAAAATTTTTCTAAGTAAACAAAGTTTTATTATTATTTATTTCAGTGTTTTGTGTTATTATAACTTAAAATATTTTAAATGCAAAAGACAAGTATAGGTATGTAAGTAGATACTTAGATAGTGAAGTTAATTCTTTTTTGCTTTAAGTACCTACTCATCTAACAATAAAAATTAAATAAATTCACGTTTTATAACTTCCTGCTAAAATGCTTCGGTAACTTAAAGAATGTTATACCTATCTAAAACATTTTGTTGGTCATATAGCTCTATCCACGCATCAATTGTAGTAGGAACGACGTTTTGCCATATTAAAAATTATCAAATAGAGGGGTATCATATTTATATCTATATATATATATATATATATAATTAAATTGATAAAACTTTTTCAACTAGTTTATTTACAATTAAGAATATACGTGAACCGTAAACGAAAACTAACATTCAGTCGGTGACTCTCGATTTTAGGTAATTATTTCACGCAGGTATAGGTCGTGCCACGTAAGATGAAATTAAATAGAGTCCACTGCGCATGTACAATCAAGCAGAAAAATGAAAATTTTATTATGGCATTTTAATATGTAAAAAGTCAAAGGTCAACATTATAACTACGCATCAAAGTCTCCACGAAAACTGAACGATATATTTATATATCATTGTTAGGTTTTAACTGCTTCTAAATAATATTCTGCATTTTATGTTCACTTAGTTAAAGAAATAAAATATTTTATATTTGTATTTTTGTATTTGTAATTGCTGTTTAAACTATACTATGCGATAGCCTTCGATTATAAGGATATTTTACATGCAATAATTTGAAAAAAACTAAAACATCTTGTAGAAAATAACAAAATAGTTACAACTTTATATAATATACTACGAACTACGCTATTTTAAATAGTCCCAAAATAATTTATAAAGTAATCAATATTTGCACACTATTTGAAAATATTATAGAACAATATTTTTAAAAGTACAAAAATAATCGCAAAAATTTTACATTTTATAACAGGTAGTTGCTAACACTTTCGATATCGACATCTTGTAGAAAATAACAAAGTATTTACAACTTTATATAATATACTACGAATTACGCTATTTTAAATAGTCTCAAAATAATTTATAAATTAATAAATATTTGCACACTATTTGAAAATATTATAGAACAATATTTTTAAAAGTATAAAAATAATCGCAAAAATTTAATATTTTATAACAGGTAGTCGCTAACACTTTCGATATCGATAGTACACAAGACGACACAAGAAGGTGCGCGGGCGACGGGACGCAGAATTTCATTGGTGCCTGCGGGGATCGAACCCGCGTTACTCACGTTCTGTTATATTTACAGCGGGCGTTAACCATCTGAGCTAACACATCTCGGTAATGGGATTTTAATAGGCTCGAATTATACTAAATAAAAGTATTGTTAAAATAATAAAAATGACGCATACAAATTTGTTTAAAAGTCTCCAACAATAATATCCAAAAAACTGAGCGCCGCTTTGCAAGCGTCATTAAAAATATTCTAATGTACGAGCTGGCAGTGAGCATTATCAGCTATTCGAAAATAATGTATGTAGTTATTCCGTGACATCTGTTACAATAAGAAGTTATTGCAGATTGAAACTCGGGTAAATAAGCTGATTCAAAGAAGAATATTATCGTAAAATTTTAGAGTTTGATAACATACAAAGAAAAAGGAATCGGATACTATAAATTATGGGATATAGGCGTAAGAAGAAATGCCTTACTCTTAGCTTTATATAAATGAATTTTCACATCTGCCAGTGCAATTTAAATTGCAAATAGTTTCACGAAATTGAGCTGTCTATCAATAGTAAATCTTAAATGACAAAATATTTGGATTTTTAATGATTCGCAATCAAACATATAAATCAAAACGTTTGCTTTCTAAAAATTAATACTTGAAACCGAACATTACTGTATCTACCATATTTGTTGTAGCAATTTATGCAACTAGAGGACTGAAAAAAATTAAATATCCTTTGAAATATCCGACGTCGAAACATTTATAATTGTTTAGGTTATGTTTATTTCTAATTGATAGTCATATCAATATTTTCTTACTTTTTGTCTGACAGCGGGGGAGCCAAAAGGTAGCATAATATTTTTGACACGTATTAAATATTATGTTTGCGCGCGTAGTTTATTAACATAAACTAGTACCTGATATAATAATATGCCTCATCTTCCACTATTATTTGAACTTATCCGAAATTGATTGTAATTTATGGGGCAACTAAGTTTTTACCTACCGATCGACCGTTACAAACGTGTGAGTGCGCATTAAAATTAGCTAAAATAATGCATTACCAAGAATTTTCAATTTTAAAGATAGGAAAGAATGTTTGATATTTTTTTATTTAATTTTTCTTCACCACTTGCTTTTATTACTTAAACTGAATTTTCTCTGCAAATTTGGTTATTACAAAATAGCCGTCGTATAACGGTCAAGTTGACTTTAACATCGCGCTACATAGTACAATGTTAAGCAGTCTATATCTTCAATGTTGCTTCGCGTTTATACATACAATTGTTAGAACCACAATTAAAGCAGTATTTTCCAGCAAAGTTCACCGCAAAATACTCTACAAGTTTCAAAATAACATTGCAGCAAAAGTGTCGCTGATAATATTGCTAAGTTATAACTTTCATAAATATTTCGAGCACGTAGCAACATTTTAGAAGTTTACGAACACTTTTTATTTAGTGCGATATTTAGTTAAATGAAAAAACAACATTATTCGAACTTCGTTGAGCTTTGCTTGAGTACTACTGGCCGCGGGTTCAAGTCATTTTATCATTTTATTCAATACCCTACAAAAATATGATATACATTATCTACAAGCTTAAAGGTATACAATTTGAAAATACTTTAGCCGGCGTAAAAGAGCTTTTTTCAGAATAGCGTGTAGCGTCCACGTGGACACGCTCCACGGGGGTCCGTGCCATTCGCACACCTAGAGTCGAATCGAGCGCCTCGCCACCTGACTAACTCGCTGCCAGGATTGTAAGTATTTGTTCAACAATTATTTCAGTGTATTGTATGTTTAAATGATCAGTGCAAAAGCTTTGTTTTATTTTAAATCAACCTAAGGATATATTTATTTAAGCTTTATTGAACCTTACATTAGTACGGGATCAAAAGGTGGACTTAATTACTATATGATTATAGCAGCTTAACCCAAATGTAAGTGACACAAAAAGTTATTTATACTACAAATACATATGTTTGATCTTTCCAAATGATATTTATGTTTAGTATTAGGCTATTTGTAATATTTTTGACGTGATCGTCTAAGTTAGGACCCTTATTTACGTTATGTTTGTTTAGTAAATTAGTTCTTTCAGGTGTATTTTAGAAGAATGAATACTCACTAGAGCGATTAAAAGTCATTGGTAGTGCCTTCTAAGCTTAGTAAACTTCCCTTTCACGAAGACAGGGCTCGAGGAAGGTTAAGAACATTAAAACGTTCCTAATCCACTTGTATCAGGTTTACATTATTCATTTATTTTTAATTATCCCTTCCTGCTTGGGAAAGGCTCGCAATATGTGTATAATTTATATATAATATCCTATACAATGGTTTCGCTCTGCACATTTATTTTAAAAAAATGTGGGGGAGGCACACGGCTTCCCACACGCCGTGCGCAGTGAGCACCAACCATTTAATGCGCTCACCCCGCGAAGTTGGGAACTGAACGATAGTCTACAGCAAAATAACTGGCGAACCAGTAAAAGAGGGCTTGGCCCCTTGGTAGTGCGTAAGAACAAACATCGACCGAACACGCGCATGTCAATGCGTGTAAACGCCATACAGAATACGAACAAATAGAGCCACAGTGAATGTCCGTCACACGGTTAAGCCAAATAGGCACACAGGCCATATACCCTCCGTAAGCGCCATCACCTGCCTGCACTTATTAGCAGACGTTATGTAAGTATATGACCACCACCAATTGTATGATCAGCACGGCTACCAGCCGCAGAGCGTGTCATGAGTGTATCGCTCAACTCAAGGGAATGGGGTCTCACGTTTTGCAGCCTTTTTCAGGATTTTCAGCCGTAGCCTTGAGAGTCTCGTCAGATCCTTCCTCTAGCTATCACCCTCGTGAGGTCGACACATATGCGCTACCAACCAATACAATGGCATATATAGCCAAAAGGCAGTTAGTTATAAGGTAAGAGTAATAATTTGCCATCAGAAAAGGTTTGTGTCTGTGACGCCGTGAGGTACGTAGTAGTACGCCGAATGAGTATATGTATTTTCGATCATGTTTGTCTCACCCATCAACAAGTTGCCTTCAATCATTCAAAGGTAGGAAATTACAGAGAGATAGAGATAGACAGAGACCAGTGTCTACGGTCAGTTTACACGACATTCAGTTGACCTCGCCCTTGATGATTAGGCTATTCCCATCATGGTTTTGTAAGATCGAGATCCTTAGAGCTCTTTTAAAATCAGCCAGTAACCACCTGGTAGTCATGGCTTTTACTCGTTTCCCTGTTGCTCTTGGGCGGTGCCGTTAGCTGCACTACTCTCTCGAGGTCGATCACCTTCCCCTTCTACAGTTCGCTTAGGGTAGCTGGATCGAAGATGGATCATTTCCTCACAGTCATAGCACCTAATGCTGTATCCTTCATTGCGATCGCGAACTGTATCTGCTGCAATTTCCCTGACGCGATGGGAACAATGATCCTGCTGCACGGCTTCCACCTCAAATGCATAGGCCAAGGCGTCTTTAAGCTCCTCGTGGTGTCCGAACCTCACAGCGACAATGACTTCAGGGGTGCGGATGCCGTCGATAAATGTCTGTACCAGGTTCCCTTCAATGAGCGCAGGTACAGACCGGTATGCTTTTCGAACAAGCTTCTCCACCTCAAGGGCCCACTGTTGTAGGTTTTCGTCGATAGTGGTACACTAAAAATTGTTTGCCACTTGTCTTAGAAAAAGTTCGGGAGGAACGACCTTGCAGTAGGATCCTCCTTCACCACGACAACGTCTCTGCACACACCGACAAGCATACAATCGACTACTTGGCGACGTCAGACGTGGAATCACTAAATCAAGCACCCTCTATCCCCGACCTCGCACCTTGCGATTTTTATTTATTTTCGAATATAAAAGAAAAACTTCGAGAAAACGTTTTATGAAGGCCGAGAAAGGAGTCGCTGCATTTCAAAATGCCGTCGAAGAAACCCCTAAGGACGAGTGGGCAAAGTACTTTTCTCAGTGGTTCCATCGGGTGCAGCGATGTATGGATGTAAATGGGCACTGTTTTGAAAGGATATAATAAAATTAATAACTTGCTAGCTTGTTTAGTTTTTGATATATTAATTAGCAATAATCCTTCCTCGGCAAATACTAATAGATCGATTGCTTGGGGGTGAGTTAAGTCAACGTTATATGCATAAATTGCTATTTGACATAATATATTAATACTACGAATTAGGTAATATTTTATACAGTGTAGCTTTAAACCAAAAAATTTTTTTAAATAATTTAATTTTTAAAATACCACGTTTTGTCATATTCCTACGTTGTTATCCGGTTATGAGCCATCTTCAAAATTGTATGTCTCTAGTTCATCGAGAATTTAGTTTTAGATCAATTACTAATCAATCCAAATTCAATCCGAACAGACATAAGTACACGAAAGCGAGTTAATAAAAACGCAGTGAAATGTAGAACTTCAATATAGAAACTAATTTCTAAGTCCGCACCTAAGTAAGCACCGTGAGGTGGTGTGGAGGTATAGAAACAGAAACTTTTTTATTCATTGTAGATTATAAACAATACTTATTGAAAGTCAATTTTTTCATTTACCACTGGTTCGCAAAAAAACCTCTGTCCTGGGAAGAACCAGCAAGAAACCCAGCGGGACTATTATTTTTCCAAATAATAGCTTACAATCATGTTTACAATTAACAACACAAGACAAATTAGAAATAGCTTGGTAGCGATCACCCTTCCCAGGGGTTATTATCATCCATAAGTTCCTTAATATTATAATAACCCTTTTTACTTTTGAACTTTTCGTATGATAAATTTTGTATATAGAAGTCCGTCACCCAATATCTTGTACTGCAATCGCTGATCTGTTTGCAAATCGTTGCAAGTCTTTTCTATAATGGGAGAAGCTCCCTTTCAACAGTGAACTGTTTCTGACTGAGATATAAAATTTCCTGATATAGTAGTTAGCCCCGACTACCTTCGACCTTAAATCACTTCCTGATACCAACGTCAGCATTAAACTTATTCGGCTGGGAAGTGCTTGCGACGCTACATTCAATGCGAATTGGTAAACGACATAAGTACTTTTTGTTGATTTTCACAATGTTTCGCTTCACCGTACACGTGGTAAAGCCACGCTGCGACTATATTATAACTTCAATGGGTCGGCTCGATCGGGAAAGGGCCGAAGTTTTGCAGAATATCATTAACATGGTAGAGCCAAATTGTCGCTGTACATAGCTGCGGCACGAATAGGTCGGCTCTACTATAGACTTAGAATATACTGGCGCTATATCGAGTTAGGATCACGCTCTCACAGAATACTAACTTAATGCTATTGTGTTTTGTATGATAGGTTTAGAGAACCGGAGACCCGTATTAATGATAACGAGGCATTCCATATCAGTCTACAGGGATAACGACGCAATTGCATTTTGGTCCTTAATCAATAGATTTAGAAGTCTATAGGTCACAGTATCCATTAACTATCGTGGACGTGAACTGATTTCTCATTTGTCACTTATATAAGAAAACGAGGATAAATATAAAAACAAGAATACGGGGTAAATCACTTAAAAATTTTTAACAGTTTTTGGTTCCTGGTGGGAATCAAACTAAGGTTGACTATGAAATTTAAGGAAAGCGCCCAGTTCCTGAGCTACCGTGGTTGTAACGATGATAAGATAAAATAATACGCGGTAGAGCCATGCTGCAGTTATATTAGTAGTATAGTTGTAGCACGAATGGGTCGGCTCGACCGGGGAAGGACCACACTCTCGCAGAATACCGGTATAAAATAGTAGCTTAATGCTGCTGTGTTTCGTATGGTGAGTGTAGAGAACCGGAGACCCTTTTTACTGGAAACGAGGCATTCCATATTAGTCCTCACGGGTGACAACGCATCTGAATTTTGATTCGTTATCGATGATACATGTAGGTGTCTATGGGCCACAGCAACCACTTACCATAAGGTGGACTGTGTGCTCGTTTGTCACCTTTCCTATTAAAAAAATACATATACTACACGCACAAAGTATCCGAAGTAGACTTAACTTCTCAAACACCAAGCGGCCAAATTTGACCGCCTCGATATTCCGGCAGCAGCACTTTAACCCATAAAAACTTATATTTAGAGGCTACTCTTCTATGAAGAAGTTTGGCATTTTTTTCATTGGATTTTTTTCATTTTATCATTGGATTCAATATGAAATTTTCTATCATCTAGTGTAATAAAAAACAGTTAGTCTTTGGATATTAATTTATATTCTACGTTCATTACGTACGCCATTTTCATTTGGATGTTGTTGTGTTCATTTTTGGGGTTTTCTAGTGTTTTATTAGTGTTTTACTATAGTGTTTTATTATAAAACTGTTATAAAAGTTTTGTGTGAATATAATTTATCTTTTTACGTAAATAATTTCGAGTAATATATAGAAATAATTGTGATTTTTCTTCTGTCGCCTTAAGTTGTAGCGGCGAAAATACTCACATACATACCGGCAAAAATGTTAATATGAATGATAATATGTTAATAAAAAAAACTTTCATCTTTAAGACATTTACTATGCCATCCAAAAAAACGTTGTCAGGAATATACGAATAAATAGAAAATATGTTTATGTGTCGCAACGTTTGTGTATGCGTACATAAAATTTATAGATATTACAGTTTTTCCTTCGGTTTAATGTTTGGGTTGGATTAGGGTATAAGTCGTTCACTGAAGTGCCGATGTTTATAACGGTTCCAGAACCTCTAACAGAATTGCGTTTTTGAACTCTTTTTTTGTTGAATGTAACAAGGATTTTTATAAAAGAAAGTCTCGTTATAATATTTTGGTTGTAAGATTCAGTGAAACAATCATGATTTGGGCATATTAAGGTCCACTGCTGAACATAGGCCTCCCCGTAGATTGATAACTAGTCAAAATAATAAAACCCAGCAATTGTCGACTCGCCTGCCTAGCGCAGCAACTATTGCAAAATTCTATGGGGGAAGCATATGTTGTATGATATTGTTGCGCGGCTAAGTTGACATCTGGCACTAGCGCCATCTAGTGTCGAGTAATGGAGCGAGGGAAGAGCTTTCCAGAAAATGACATCACTAATCTTTCAACCGACAGCGCCATCTGTTGTCGAAATGAACAACTAAGCTTCTGGAAGCTGACTCTCGAACTTTCGGCGCTTTGTCGATTGGTGCCCGTATTTACTTGAATGTTCTGGATGATTCGGTACGAATGTGTATTTATAGGCGCTGCAAGTTGCGATCGGGGAAGTATTGAATTTGGCGAGACAGGCGAAGCTTCGGAGCGGAATAAAGTGAATTGATGTGCTTAATTATTGGTGTTTTAAACTTTAATTTGTGTAAAGAAAATTAAAGTGTTAATTTAGGTAATTCTATCGGCAATTTTTATTGTCACGAACCTCAAGTCCATAACAATATAATTGTGAACCACTGCAGTGTGAACAACGCCCCATTTTTCTACAAACGCCAAACACACTGTGCTGCATCGCTGTGATTTAGCCGAATATTCGACCGAATACGAATATTCGGTAAATCTGCCGAATATCGAACATAAAACGAATTTTCGAATTATATTATATTATAAAAATATATTATAAAAATCTCGAATAATTATGACAAAACAATGCCTAGTAATCTTTATATTTGATGGTTGAAAATGTTAAAATATGAGAAAAGTTAAATCGATTAAGGAACGAGTCGAATCGACTACTGGCGGAGAATCAAAATCGAAATTAAATAAATGAGCAATGGGATCAGTATTATCAGTACGAGGATATCGGCATTGCTGCCAAGCGAGGTGAGTATACGTAAATTGTCCAAGAAATGTATGCCTTGAATAAGGGTACGTAGATTTTCAATATACCGTAACGGTAACGGTGAAAAAATTAAAATATACATGTTATGTCAGAAATCTTTTGTCTAGTGGTCGTAAGCGCGACTGCTGATCAAGTGGTCCCGGGTTTGAATCTCGGCCGTTAACCTAATAAGGTTTTCTGATAAAAAAAAAACTTTCAGCCTCAAGTGCCTTGAAAAGCGCATAATCCTTCACCTAATCTCTCTGTTTCTCTCTGATCATGTCAGCTTTCTGTACAATCGAACTATGAAAGTAAGGGAATAGAGTGTTTGTACCTATGCACAATAATCTAATCTTGTGCAGGTGGCTCGTCTTCGTTGAGTCTGACAGCTGTTATCGAAACTTTTTATTTGCAGTGAATAATTCAAAAACTTATGTTATTATTTGCCGTTACGTTACATTATTAATTTAGATTATTAGACGTTTTTTGCAATCGGTTTATATACCCGGTTCAATAGAGATACTGTGCCAAAATAACTTTGGACACCTTGAAACAAACTCTTCTAGGAATGGACGTGTAAGAAAAGCCAATGACTGGATCGCTTATAAACATTTGATTTGCAATTGTTCCCATTTTACAATTCACGTTCGATTTCCTTAACGGCTGGCAAATGTTGATCGCCTGTCGTCTCACAACTTGCGGCAATATTTGCTACTTTGTGGATTTGTATGATGATTTCTTATATTTACGCGAACATTACTCTTGGATTAAAACTACTTTTACGAATTTTATCGCGTTTCATTTATTTTATTTTTAATACCCGACGTTTTGGGGTACTTTCCAGCACATATGGTCACAAGTAACTGAGGTGACAGACGTCGGATGTCACTGTTTACCCCGGAGTACCTTCAGCTTTTTATCCAAACAATAATTAAATATACAATATCTACTATATCATACTAAAGTGTAACTGATATTTTTCACTCGAAGAAATTATTTTACAGACACCTAAACACTTACACGAAAAACATCTAAAATTGAGGAATCGCATGCACTATGCGATTTCCTCGAGGTCTGGATTGTGTACGGGATGAGCCATGAACTCCACTTTTTAAGAATAGTAAGACGACTGTGTCTTGGCCGCGGTGTGCGTCGAAGAATTATCATGGTACAACAGGATGCAACTTTGACTTGATTGTTTTTTCTTAACTTTTTTAAAGACGACATTTCCTACATGATTAATTATTCAGCATTAGATAAATTGGCAATAACAGCATTCAATCTAACTTTTCGACTTCCTGTTACATTTCCCGTAGTTGAGGCGAATAACCAATTGCTGTGTCCTTCAGTGACAATTTTCTACTTCAAAGATATTTAGTTTTGTACACGGTCGTTAACTTAAAGATCACAGTATCTAACATCGTTGTTAAATAATAAATAATGCATTGAAAATATCTAAAATTAATTAGTAAACTTCTTGTAAATGCATTTACTATTTTTTACTCAATGACTTAAGCCGCAAAAAGTGTTGCCAAGCAGTAGTACATTCTTTACTGTGTACTTGTGGTCCATTTTAAAATGAAAATGAGTCAGTATGATTAAAATCCGTGCATTACATTATTTCCATCTTAGTCTAACGTAGTTTCATGTATCTGTGGATAACAATTGTCACTTACTAACAGTTGGTCTATTGTTTGTTTACGTCTCTAGTATTATAGAAACCTGCTCGCCAAGCTACTTTGTCAAATATCTCCCCTATGTGGCAATCTATGGAGGTTGTCTATGTATGGTATCACAGTAGCCGAGAGTATGCGCAAGCATGGTGCACTCTCAATTTCCTCACTCTTATAGATCGATGGAATGACATTTCCACACTACCGGAGAGAGACCAAGCACAGTACCAACGGCGTTACGTGCTTCTCTAGACACGAGGATGAAACACCGCCAACTTTCCGCACAGCCCAGAGCTGCGATGGTGAATTTTCGGACAGAAAATCTCAATAACTGATTTTAAGTCTAACTCGGGATTCGTGAGCAACCACACTTACGACCACTTGACCAATGAGGAGGTCTATCAATGTTATTATTTAAATAAATATTAGGTTAATATGTATATGTAGTTAACGATCACCAAATAAATTCAACATTGTTCAAAAAAAAAAACGACGGCATTAAGCACATTCCCCTCATCTTTTCTCTTTAAACACACCTAGTGTACTCAGTCTAAACTAGCATAAAGTTGCATAAAAATTCATATTTTTATTTTCTTTAACAGACAGATTTGTACCACGTATTCCGCTCAAATTAACGGAGCTTCTGCATGCATAAATCTTAAAGTTTTGTAATTAAATGTTTTCAGTGTTTAATATTTATGCGCTGAAGGAAGAAGCTATAAAACATGTCTGTAAATATTCCTATCACTTAAGAGTTTATTAATGATGAGATTTTCTAATACTTAAAGAACAACTTAAAAGCAGAATGAAATAAATACATATGTATATGTAAAATAATATGTTACGGCCTGGCCACGGGGATCGGCGGCGCGAATGGCGAAGCGACAGGCGGGGCGAAAATTCGCGCTGCGCGATTTGAGGGCCACGGGAAGTCACGTTTGCCGCCGCGACCAGATAGGCCGAGAGTGAAATGTCTTTATCAAAGTTATCTCGATATTGCTTAGAAAGTAATTGTTTTTTGATTCAAGACATAATATTTGGATGAGATTGCGGAGTACTTGATTTGAATAGGAATCGGGTTATAGATATAGAATTGCCCACCAAATAGAATGCATCTAGAAAAAAATTTCGAATAAATACCAGAATGAGTGTTGAAACCTGCGATTATATTCTTGTTAATATTCAACCAGAATTGGAGATAAAAGTCAATACGGATAGAATTTTAAGTTTTTTTGTCGGCCCGGCAATTTTCGCGGCGAAAACAACTAAAATATTTTGTTCCTATACTATTTGTTTCATTCGCCCGCCGCGCCGCCAGTCGCCCGCGCGATTCGCCCGGTATATTTTGCCGGTCGCGTTGCCACTCGCCGCTACGTGTGGCATGCTTCATACATTTCTATGTTTTAGTCGCTAGACGCCTCGCCGTTCGCGCCGCGCGAATTTTCGCTACGGCGAATGTCCCGTGGTCAGGCTGTTAGTGTGTCACTATTCTTAATCGAGGATAAATGTAGATGTCCATTTGACACCTTATCTAATAACCATCAGGTGCACTGTGTGCTCGTTAATTATCACTATTCTACAAAAAAAAATGCACAAATCATCGATATTGTGGTCTTCTATATTTATATTCTTATTGGTTATTTATAAAGTGAAGAATTTAAATGCTGCTTAAATCAATTAAGCATTTTTCAATTATCAGACAAAAGTTATTCCTAAAATTAAATACAACATAGACAAATGAAAAAAAATTGACATTAATATACAGTCAGGTCTAATTGATTTGATTTTTTTTTATAGGATAGGGTGACAAACGAGCACACAGTCCACCTGATGATAAGTGGTTGCTGTGGCCCATAGACATCTACATCTATATTCGATTACGAATCAAAATGCAGATGCGTTGTCACCCGTGAGGACTCAGATGGAGTGCCTCGTTTCCAGTAAAAAGGGTCTCCGGTTCTCTACACTCACCATACGAAACACAGCAGCTTTAAGCTATTATTTGACGCTGGTATTCCGTGAGAGCGTGGTCCCTCCCCGGTCGAGCCGACCCATTCGTGCTACAACTATATTACTAATATAACTGCAGCGTGGCTCTACCACGTATAAATGATTGATGGAAAAACATAATAAAATTATTTATGAAATTCTCATATTATAATAATTATATAATATTTCTAATATTACATACGAGAGTCACCTTGCAGCGTATTTAAGCTCCAACAAGAATGTGTCGGGTCGACCGTAAAAGGATGCACGCGTTAGAGACACGAACCATAGACGCTTATTATTTTAAAATTGACAAAGACAAAGGAAAATAGACAATTGCATATTATCAATATTTGGTGACGTATTCGAATTGGTGTAGTTATTGGTGCTCTGGGTTTCAAGTACTATATTTAAAAAATAAAGCACTACACTAATAAAAATAGCACCCGAAACATCGGAAATTAAAAATAAGCTAATTATGCGATAAAATTCGTACAGATAGTTTTATTTCGTGTATAGCGTAAATATAAGAAATCAATATTCGATAAGATGGTGTTTTTATTTGGATTAAGCCCTAAGCTACCAAAGCCCAAATAGATGTATACGCAGTATTTATTTTCTCTGAAAAAGAATTTTGTGTCCTTTGATAAATTTAATAATATTTCCTCAAAGGAAGGATTACTTCCATCTAAACGGGCTCAGAAAACGGAGTGCCAATCTGCCTCCAAAGTGTAGCTACATTTAACAGCTTATAATAAATATTCAAAAGTTTATAGCGACTTGTATTATAATGATAAAACATCGATGAAGCTGCTAATATTTTACTACTACTATTTTATCCCACTTTCTTCTTTTTAATTTCTAAGGTAAGAGCAAAAAACAACGTCTCAGAGATGCTATCCGGTTTATTAATTAAAGGTGACAACGCATCTGTAGAATTTGTTTTGAAGTTTGATGAAGATACCCATGGACTGCGGTAGTAACTTTCCATCAAGTAAGCTGGAGGTGCCCATGGACTGTAATAGTAACATTCCATCAGGTAGGCTGGAGATGCCCGTGGATTGCGGTAGTAACTTTCCATCAGGTAGGCTGGACGTGCCCATAAGCTGCAGTTACCATCCGGTAGAGTGGACTGCGTCCTTTGTCATTTTCGTTTTACTAAAATGAATATTGAAAGAAGTTAACCACATTTCTCAGTATCAATTTGCTTAATTAGTTATATTTTCTAATAACATAATATTATAATGGTTAATCATAATACATAATTCGTTTGTTTAATATTTTTAATTTTTTTTTCTATAATTTGTTTGACATTCCACCGAATATTGATATTTAAATATTAAGGTATCATAATATTATTTTAGAGATTTGAATAGCAAGCAATTAGCCGTCTATTCGTATACTCGTGTGTATATACGTTCAAATTCGCGTACTAAAATCCTGTACTATGCATGGCTTTGGAACTCGCCACTGTACCTGAAATTCGGTTTGGAGGAAATTATTATTGCCTGACCAGTAGCAGATCAGGTATAAAATTAAAAAAACAATTTGCTTATCAACGACGTAACCACTTTGAAGAGTCATAATATTATTTTAGAGATTTGAATTTTAAGCAATTAACAGTACTCCTATACTCGTGTATATGTACATTCACACTCTCGCACTAAAATCCTGTTCTGCGCAGATGGCTTGTCTCAGTTGGAACTCGCGCCGTATCTGATATTCGGTATTATAATTCTTTAATCGATTCCGTCTTGATTTCTTGACATTTAAAAACATGTGTGTTTACCTAGGTAGTTGTAGTAGTTTACATATTCATGAACTATTTCATTAAAATAGTACATAATATGATATTTTTAGTCCATACTATAAGATTTTTGCCTTAGTTCTGGCATCATTGGTATTAATTTTTTGCTTTCTGTCCAGCGTTCAGTACAGTTCTACTACAATCAGTATCGGTGGTGAAAATGTTCTTTATTTTCAACAAAAGAGTTTTTCCGTGCGACAACTAAGCTGGTTTTAGGTTTATATTAGAATATTCCGAACTATGACAGATGATTTTAAGTCTTTCGTGATTCATCTTAAATATTTTATCTCTTGGCACTCACCAAAAGTGCTATTCTTTTTAAGAGAACTTCTTCATTGTTGATATGTTAATTCAAACCTTGGCTGTCATTTGTTACTAATAACATTCTAGCCTTAACCTACGTTGCATGTTGGATGTGTCGTTATGCATGTGATAAATGACATTTCCTAAGCATTTGAGCTATCAAAATAATTCTTAGCATAAAAATAATATTTACATCAATTCCTCACAGCTTACCGTCTCGGGTGTTTTTATTTAGTTTTAAACACTAATTACAAAGTTCGTTTATCTTTCAGATTTATAGTTAGGGAAACTCTGTTAATTGCAGAGTTATATGTGGCTTTACTTAAACTTGTACTTCATATTACGCCGGGTACATAACAACCGAACGAAAATGAGCGATGGCAAGAGGATGATCACCGTACACTCGCTTGCCTTTGAATCATACAGTAAACTATGGCGAAAAGTTATAGCGCTCGGAAAAAACCGAGCTGTAGTTAGCAAGGGGCAATTGGTATTGGTGTAGCCAACAAATAATTGATCCGGGTTCGGGTGTTTGTTCATGAGCATTTTATAAATGTATACTTTTCCACGGTGCAGAATAAATTCTTAACGAGTCGTTAATTATTTTTTATGTAAAAATACAGCTGTACAGTAAACATTTTCCTAAATCTTAATATTAAATATTATTTCTTTTACTTTCATATGTATAACAACAGCAAAGCGACCCATTGACGAACATTTTTTTAAAGCTGCATTCATTGGTGGCGGATGATATTATTATACCAAAGAGGAAGAACTATATATTATTTAGTAGAACACAAATAATGATGACAAACATAAATCCAAATACCCGATTCTTTGTAAATTTCAAAAGTGTAGAGTGGCATCACTAGAAGTGGGTGGACCATGGAAGGCCATGCTCCTTCAGAGGCCAATTATTAAAATGTCGTAGTTATTGCCACGTGATGACAAATTCCTTCTAATTACACAAACACCCATCGAACTGAAAATCACAGACGCGGCAGCAAATCGCTCGCGCTACTATTTTTGCAGTAAGATCCCTCGCTTCATTGATTTCGGGAATCGACGACGTTAAAATCAGGTGGGTGTACCATGGAAGGCCACTCTAACAAATAAACAGTTAATTTTCGTTTATTTACTGGATAAATTAAACTAACAAATATTTAAGTAATACTTTGTTTTATTACGTAACATATAGAAATAGAATAGAAATAGAAAATGTATTTATTTAACCAAAAAACATTACATAATTAAGCAATACACTGGTTTCTGCACTAAGCTCTAGGCTTGTATCGCAGGAACCAAGAACATTGACTGACACCGTTTACACCGATAAATACATAGAACTCCGATTAAATTAAAATGAAGCGAAAAATAAATCTTTTTTTTTTTTTTTTAATAAATATAATAAAAAATAGCTAATTTACTCTAAGAGTGCTTGTGTGCGTGCGAACGAGTGTGTGTGCGTGCGTGTGGGTGTGGTGTGTGTGTCTGTGTGAGTGTGTTTGTGTGTGGGGGGGGGGGATCGTGCTTGCGCGTGTGTGTGAGTGAGTGTAAGTCTACGCGTGTGCATGTATAGGGTCAACTATGAAAGGAAAGTAAGTTTTCCGTTTCCTGATAAGAAGCATGTAGCAGCCAGGTTGTTATTTTGTGTTTGACTTTACTTGTGGACAAAGACCTCAAATCTGGGAAGAGACAGCAGAATTTGTTGTAAATGCTATGCAGAAGAAATGGTGAGTGGCGTTTGATAAAGCTACTGTGTGAATTGGGAATCGGCACTCGAAAGATCCGACGTTGGCACAGGCTAAGATAATTCGGGGAATTTATTATTTTTCTGTGGGTTAGTATTACTGCCTTTAAAAAATGTAGATTTGGCGAACCCGTAGTACCTTACATTCCTTGTACAGTTCGTCAGTAGGAAATCTAAAGTTTTTAGACAGCATTACTTTTAGTACTGCTCGCTGGGCCCTCTCGACTTCAAGCATTTTTGATTTGATAGCTCCACCCCGAATAATAACTGTTTTATTTGTGACTGGATATACGAATAATAACTGTTTATTTGTGAGTGGCCTTCCATGGTACACCCACCTTATTATCGAATTGCGAAGGGCTGTATTGATTACGACAATGAGCCTTATATAAAATAATAGGGAGCCTTTTCTCAGCAACGCGACGTTATGTACTTGGCAAGCAAATAATGTTAATTATGGAACATTAAGACTAAATTATTCTACAAAAATATAAACCATCCATCGTGACTTGGTAAAGGATTTTCTATTTCAGTATACAAAAAATCAGATGATTGGATACCTAACTAACCTGAGACTATCATACCATTAAGAGAAATAAGAAAATACCATACGAATGAGGGCATCTGCATTTTTTCTGCCGTTGGGTAGCTCCACTTTGTAATGAAGTAAAAATTTGGCAGATTTCATGGCGGGAAAATTTAATTTACTAAAAAAGTCAAAAACTTTACTTCAAGAAATATAAGACAAAACATATTTTGCTGCCAAAATTTATTAAAGATAGATAAATAGAGTTGTTCAAAATCGTGTGTATGAGAAATCCATACTTTACTATTATAATACGAATATCTGTCCCAGGCTTTTATGGCTAAGCCGCTGAATCTATTTTGATAAAATTGAGATAGTTTAATGCCTGATCAAGTTAAAAAAGTGATATCACAGCTAAGTAGGCTGTAAAGACTACTTTAGTTTAGTCGTTATTAACCGTTAATCCTTCTAACCCCTTAAAATTTCCAAACGGTCGCTGTGTTGTGCCAAAGTTCTGTGTGGTTTAAAGTGCGGTGCGGTCAGATCTGACCGCTTGGGATTTGACGAAATATCGCCGTGGTGTTTGAGAGGTTAAATTGCTAATTGGGATAAAAACTGTGAAATGGGTATAAAATTTTTATTATATTTTATTATACTTCTTTGAATTAGCAAAGAAGTATACGAATATTTCTTTATAATTTATAGTCTTTGTGTGTTGGCGAGTTTATCTACATTGATTAAAACTACTTTTACGGATTTTATCGCGTTTTATTTATATTAATTTTAATACCCGACGTTTCGGGTGCTTTCCAGCACCTATGGTCACGGGGGACTGGGGTGAATGACGTCCCGATGTAAAAGTTAACCCTGAGTACCTTCAGCTTTTTAATTATTGTCTTTGATCCGATCTACACAGAATGAACTAACTGTATTTTGAAGTCTTGCAGTGGTATGCTTGGGTTTAGTTTTAATTTTATTAATTATAGGATCCCAAGCAGGTGGTAGTACCCAGCCTCCTTCTCTATTGAAATTAGGATGTTTTTTAATTTCAATAGCCTCACGTATCATCCTTGGTAGGAATCGATCTTCTTTCGCGAGGATTTGTGGTCTATCAATCTGTGTAATGGTTGGGGCCATCTAGAATATGATCGCAAACTGCACACTTCCCGGAACGTTGATGCTTCACGTCAGCTATGTGTTCTTTTACGCGGGTTCTAATTGATCTCTTTGTTTGCCCTATATATGAGAGACCACAATCACAATCAAGCTTGTACACTCCTGCATCTTGTAGAGGAATATGACACTTGACGGATGGTAAGAACTGACTAATCTTCTTCGGCGGCTTGTAGAATGTTCTAATAGAAGCTCGCTTCAAGATGTAGCCAATCTTGTCTGTGACACCTCTGACATATGGTAGTATAGCAGGCACACGCTCGACTGTGGCCGGCTTCACTCGGTCACTGTGACGGAGGCGCGGGACCCGAAGCTTGTTGTCGTGCAGAACCTGCTTGACGTGCTGAAGCTCGGCGTCCAGGTGTTTGCTGTCACAGATCCCTCGTGCTCTCTGAAACAAAGATTTGCCCACGGTAGCTAACTGTGAAGGATGGTGGTGAGATTCATCATTTAAGTGTCGGTTTGTATGGGTCTTTTTTCTATACACAGTATGACCTATGGTGTTGTTAGGATTTCGGATGATATCTAGGAAAGCTAAGGAATTATTTGCCTCTAACTCCATAGTAAATTGAATTTTAGGGTTTATGGAATTAAGATGTTCTAAAAATGCAGTTACTTTGTCTGATGGTTAAATTGTGAAAGTATCGTCTACGTACCGCTTGTAGAACCTTGGGGTAACAGGTGCAGTAAGGAGGGCTTTCTCCTCAAAGTCTGCCATGAATATATCGGCGACAATGGGACATACAGGTGAGCCCATCGCAACACCATCTACTTGCTTGTAAAACTCTTCCTTCCACAATAGATAGCCATAAAAGTACTTTTAATCAATGTATAGATAAAATCCGTAAAAGTAGTTCAATGTATAGTGTTCGCGTAAATATAAGAAATCAGTTTATCTACGTTAGTTAACATCCAAAAATTGCAGTAGGTTGCTATGAATACAAAACTTACTAAAACTAAATGTTGGTCTATTAAGAGGGTTCTAACTTCCCTTAATAAATAAAACAGTATTTACGAAATAATAAAATTTATTCAAAATTATGGAGTAGTAACATTTATAGCTTACTATATCTACTAGGCTTACTGGGACATAACAATTCAACCTATCTGTAAATATTAATCTATCAAGTGTGTATTTCTGCTATTTATTCTTTAAGTTCGGATCTCCAGGAAAATTGCAAAAATGGTTTATGGAAATGAAAAATATCAAAAAAAGTACCAATAGTAGTAAATAGTACAGTATTGGTAAGCCGACACAAGGCAAGCGCGAAATCGGATGAAAAAGTATGAACCCACCAACCCTTTGTGACTGGTGAGGCGTGATATTAATATATAGTATATAGTAATGAAAAAGATCGAATCTAAAAAATTTATTGCAAATTTTTAATGAGGAAATAAATTTACAATTTAATTAAAATTTTTTAAATTTAGTTTATTCGTAGGTCATTAAATTAATATTTCTCATCGTATTTTACCGTCTTTTGTCACGTTGTTTGTCCGCGATGGACTCCTAAACTACTCAACCGATTTCAATCAAATTTGCACACCGTGTGCAGTTTGACCCCATTTGAGAGATAGGATAGTTTTTCTGCCGATGAGTGCAACCACAATTTTTTTTTTTGCGAATTTAATGATTTTTAATAGGACATGACAAAGGTTCGTCGAAAAGGGCAGGACAACGTCTGCCTGGCAAGCTAGCAGACCCGGCCACGCGTTGCTGTGGTTAACGTCTTTGTTATATTACATTTTATTAAACTATTTAAGTGGAACGGTAGGAGAACATCAATCATGGGGACCACCATGCTTTTTTTACATAGATGCCATTTGTAAAAAAATGGCGAACTCCACGGCTGATTTTCTACTACCGTTACCCTTAATACTGTTACGGTAATAATGTAAAGGAGGGGAGATTGAAATATATTGCCTATGAGGATAACTCACAAGGAAGCTTCGCAGCGAATTAAGTGAATTAGTTTTTAATTATTAGTGTTTTTAGTTTTAATTTGTGTAAAGAAATTAAAGTTTAATTAGGTAATTTTATCGCAATTTTTTTGTACGAACCTAAGCTGTAAAATAAATGAAATTGTTATTTACGAACGAAGACTGTAACTTTAAAGCTGGTATAAAATTCCGCTGGATTGGGATTTGAAGGAGGACTTTGAACACGATTGATCAAAATTTTTGTACAATTGATATCAAGCAAAAATCATTACAATAGAATTAATTTTAAAATTTATAATTTTTTAATTCAATTTCTAACAAATGAGTATATTACAAACTTTACAGTAAATAACATGTGACACTTAAATTTATAAATGAGGTAGGTACGGCAGATAGTTTTAAATCTTTAACAATAATATTTATTATTTTGAATTACAAATACTTTTAATTTCAATTTATTTTAGCACTAATCGGTGAACAATATTTTTGGTTAACCTGTTTTTAGCTAACACAAATAGATTCGACGGTTTTCCTACTCGTGAACATGCTACATATAGTTGCCCATGAGAAAAACATGGATTTTCCAAATCCAAACCACAAATAGACATTGTTTGGCCGTGAGATTTATTTATAGACATGGCAAAAGCTAAACGAATTGGAAACTGTAGCCTTCTGAAGGGTATCGTAGAATCTGACGGTATCATTGGAATACGTGGCAACAGAACCACTTCTCCTTTAAAATTTCCAGTTAAAGTGGTTGCCTCAAGGATATTTCCAGCGATCCTTTTGATGACCAAACGCGTACCGTTGCATAATTGAGGTGGATTCAAATTATGAAGGAGAATAATAGGTGAACCAATCTTTAGTCGAAGATTATGTGGTCGCATTCCAGGTATATCTAGTGAATTTAAAAATTCGATTGGAAAATTTACACTTTCACTTTCATTAACAACAGTATCGATTAATTTAAAAGACATCAGATCGCCAGGTGATAACTGTTGTATCTGGAAGTTAATTTCGTCAACATTTTTGGCTGCCAAAATAGCCCGATCACTGAGCCAGTTATGATTCAAGTAATTACTCTGTATATCAGGAAAGATACTCTAAATAAATTCATTTTTTCCCTGTAGAACAGTGCAGAAATTGTCTGGCAGTTTAATGCGTTGCGTATTTGGTTACAGTTCTATTTTACCGTTCCCAATATCTAGTGATTGTTCGGAAAATATTTTGCTGATGGTCAAACGAAGTGTTTCTACACTTCGCCATAAGAATGATTGTTTCAAACATGCATTAATCTCATCCGCGAAAGTAGAGCGAAGTATAACCGGTAAGGTCTGTCGGAAATCACCAGACAAAAGTAAGATAGAACCACCGAAAAGTTTATCGTTACCGTTTAAATCTTACATAGTTCTATGCAATGCTTCGAGTGAATGTTTATGAGCCATTTTGCACTCATTCCAAATTATTATTAATCATAAAGCTCTTTGCGAACCGCAACACTGCAGCTATTCCACTATTTTTTTTATGTTACATATTGCGTTTGGTTTATTATGAATGTCCAATGAATGGCAACTTCAATGTTGAATGTGCCGTTTGCCCACCATCTAGCAAAGTAGCTGCAATGCCTGACGATGCAACTGCCAATGCTATTTTCTTTTGTGATAGTACTTTGGCAAGAATCAGCGATATTAAAAATGTCTTACCGGTTCCACCAGGTGCGTCCAAGAAAAAAAAAGCCGTGGTCAAATTGTTTTTCTCGCTGTAAATCGGTGTTTTCCAAGTCGGTGGCTGGGCGATCAGGTGATGGCATACCATAATGATTAAGAGGTAAATTTGAAATTAAAACACATAAATTCTCGATCAATACTAACGCTTCATATATATCTCTGGCGTATAATCTATGTTTTGGCATTGATCTCTTTGTCTAATTTGGTGCAATATGTCTTCTGCAATATAATTTTTATATTTTTCCCACAAATTTTGTGCTTGCGATGGACAACAGGTTGTTAAAATAATTGCAAACAGCTGACGAATGTTATTAGGCGTTGATGTCAACGCAGCATCAGCAAGCGTTAAGTCCCAATGGTTATCGTCTTCTAGCAATTGCAGTTCACGACATGCATCTTGGTACTTGTATTGAATACTTGAACATTAACTGTTCGCAGAAATTCAAAAGACGTTGGTCCGCGAACATTCACCAACAACAAACGTAAATAGAAGCACTCACGTTGCTTTGGATGTACCGTGTAATGTCGCCCCAATGTCTTAGCTTTGAATATGCCTGTAATGGAAGGATGTGGTTTTCCTTGTTTTCGTGGCTCCCATTTTTTACCAGATTTGTTCCATGTGAAATAACGTGGAACATCAGTATATATCAATGTCTTTGCGAATTGGCCAAAAATATCAGATTTTTGACACAATGTAAAAAATTCAGTTAGTGTCGTTTTTGGAGCCTCAAGCGCTCTTTGGATAACATTTTCTTCAGTGAAGTATACACGTTGACCGTTTTCAAGATGAATTGCTAGATGCTGTACAGGAGGGTCTCTTTCGTGTATGGGAAAGCTGAGAATATGCCAAATAACTTCGTTGCCGCTAATGTATCTACCCATTTGGTACCGTGATATTTCGTAATTTTTATTTATATTTTGACTTCAAATATGGCTTAATCACTGCCTTTATTTAAATACTTACAAATTTACTTTATTGATTTTACAGAACTGCAAAGCTCGATACTAATATGAGCTTCATAAGTTTTTGAAAGTAATGGTGAGTATGGTACCATCCACTGATTATCAAGTTTTACTTGATTTATAGAATTCAGCAGTCGCATTGTGAATCTGTGGCCACCGTTCTCAGTATTTCTGCGGCGATACATTGGATAACCGTCAATATCCGTGATAGTTTCATTCGTATGCTGCTTTGGAAAATGTTTCTTACGTTTTCCATTTTCCATGCATGGTGACGTCATGTTGAAAGTACCACATGGCCCGTGTATGATATGTTTGGTAACAATATCAAATAATTCTTGATCAATTGATGGTTCTGGAATTTCGGCTGAAATTATTTGATCTATTTCTTCTGGACGGATTTTATCTTGAAGCCAAATTAAAATGTGGGCATGAGGCAAACCTCGCTTTTGCCACTCGATTGAATATAGCCAACAACGTGTGATACCAAAACTGAATATTTAACAATGAAATCAATTAAGGATTTCAATTTTTGTTTAAACACACGTGCAGTTATATCATGACGATGAATTGCTTGTTGTCCTGGTAATAGTAAATTTGTATCTCTGTCCAATTCGGATTACATGTGAATGTAATAAACAAATCTGGTCGGCCGTAATAACATACGTAAATCATCGCATCTTGTATGTATTCCTGCATATTCCGTGGACTGCCGATGTAGCTTGAAGGTAAAATGAAAGCATTACCGATGTCTTTGGGATTTAAATTTCCGTCGATGTTTCCAACAACAGCATCTCGTAAGTGAATGTATTCTTCCGAACGTAATTTAGCCTGGTTGTATCGAATCAATTGCAAGCGTTCGCTTTCAACCTTAGCATACATATCAACAATGTATTGATGGAATAGCTGACGATATCGAAGGATATAGTTGTCCTGATATAGTCTTATCATCAATCGGTGTGCGTAGTAGTTCATTGAGCTAACGTTTTTATCTCTTTTAGCACCTAAATACATTAAAAAAAATAAATAAAATAAGAAATTAAAATAAGTACACACAGTAAGATATTAAATAGTTAATTGTCAAATTTACACGTAATTGGATCACACTGTTTGATGTTAAGGTGATATTCATCCTGTCCTTGCCAAAATATTAATGGATATTGTAGTGCGTTATATGAACGGTGTAGATCCGAAATCGTACTGACAGCGTTGTCTCGCCGTGTAATTTTTATAGCTCTTTTGTCAACTGGATCACCAACCATAATAATAGCGACCTCATCAAGAGTTGGAGCGTTGAAACTGCCAGCATGTTCACCCAATGGTACTTTGTCGGCTTTTATGACGACTTGATAGTTGTCATTTTGCAGTCTTGGCGAAACTCTTTTAATCAATCGAATTTGTTCATTATGATCTTCTAAAAATTTTTCTAGCATAATCACAATTGCTCTTTCTTCTGTTTGTTCAATGAAATTATACTGGCACCGAGTTGTCACGCGCTCTTCACAATTGCCCATAAAATAAATTTGAAGAAATTTCGGATCATTACCAGGCATTGGCATCAATGACCCAATTTGATGGTACACCTGGCCTTGTGTTTTAAATGTCGTTTCAAAATTACGTCCATCAGATGTGAAATCGCAAATTTTAGTTGCCCCAAATGACGTCATTTGGAAGCAAGAATTAAATTTGCGTATTTTACGCAAAAATAATTTTGAATCATCTGAATCGCCAGCAAGAAGGGATAATAAAGGTTCCGGCGGAGTGGGTAGAGGTGACAGCACAACTTTTCCCGATGCGCAGTACATGCCGGATGTTTCGTTCTGAAATTTCAATGCCTGACAATATTGACATACTTTATCCATTGTACCGATAGCGATTTTTGAATGCGCAGAGTAGTTAATATCTGGTGCATATTCGAAAGCAAGACGAACAAATGATGCTCGTTATGATGAGCGGCTTTCCCGCTGCCTCTGTCGTTCTTGTACTCGAGCTGTAGCTATGTTTTGCTCTCGTGCTGCTCTTGTTCTCATAATAGTCTGTCGCAGACGTTCGTCACGCTGTTCTTGATGTTCTTGTGCACGACTCCCTGCTATCCTGATTCTTTGATCTGCATTTCTTGTTTCGAATTGTTCTGCCGACTGATGAGCACTTTCAACACGTTTGCGTCGTGCCTCACTGCCCCTCGCGTTATTGAGATTAGATTTTTTCGGTGGCGTTTGACTGAAAATAATAATTTAAACTTTTAAATTAAAAAAAAAACTGAAAAACATGCTATTATATCACATTGAAATAAGGATTGAAAATAATTTTTAATAAAGTTTGCATAAAAAAATAAAAAATATTAATAAATCAATAACATGAGAAGCAAGAGGACAATAAATACCAACCATTTTAAACCTTTTTGGCCTCTCATGACACAACTTATCTGCAAATACAATAATGTAACTATGTGATAATACTTACATGTATGATATATTATTTTAATTAAAGAGTTTTGAACAACGAAGCACTAATAATTAAGAAGCAGGAATAATTTCACTGTATTATCTTGACTATAATATGAATTTAATTTATACTTTATTAATCACAATATTATTCCTGTAATTTTGACAAAACATGTCATCGCTAACATTTTGCAAAAATGTAAATTGCTTTATTGAGACTTTTTTGTTTTTTAAAGGAACCGTTTCAAACGTAGCATTGACGCATGCGCAGTACGGGTACGTACTGCGCATGCGTCAATGCGCTTGAAAGCGTATGTATCGTGACTTGTGCGTATGTGTGTGTATGTATTATATACAAATATAATTCGGAATAAAATAATATTGCGAATATGAATTGAAATGTAAGCTATCCTATCTCTCAAGTTGGTCCAAACTGCACACGTTGTGCAAATTTGATCAAAATCGGTTAAGTAGTTTAGGAGTCCATCGCGGACAAACAACGTGACACGTACTTTATATAGATAAAGATAGTAATGAAAAAGATCGAATCTAAAAAATTTATTGCAAATTTTTAATGTTATCCTATAGAGGAAATAAATTTACAATTTAATTAAAAATTTTGAAATTGAGTTTATTCGTAGGTCATTAAATTAATATTTCTCATCGTATTTTACCGTCTTTATTTAGCTTTTCATTAAGCCAAGTACAAATTTAAAAGCGACAATATTTTCGCTTTTAAACCGTGTATTTTACGCCGTGTAGTGGCGGTTGAGAATATCCACTACCCCATATCTTCCCGTGGGTGTCGTAAGAGGCTACAGAGAGAGACAGGCAGGAGATGGGTAGCAGCATCTTCCTGATAACAACAGTGATATAATAAAAAAACTGCGGTTGCCAACCCGCTCGTCAAGCGTGGCAACTATGGCAAATATCCCCCCATGAATAACGACGCAAACAATCGGTCCCCAGGTAGAAAAATTCTAAAAATTTTTCTAGCATAATCACAATTGCTCTTTCTTCTGTTTGTTCAATGAAATTATACTGGCACCGAGTTGTCACACGCTCTTCACAATTGCCCATAAAATAAATTTGAAGAAATTTCGGATCATTACCAGGCATTGGCATCAATGACCCAATTTGATGGTACACCTGGCCTTGTGTTTTAAATGTCGTTTCAAAATTACGTCATTTGGAAGCAAGAATTAAATTTGCGTATCTTACGCAAAAATAATTTTGAATCATCTGAATCGCCAGCAAGAAGGGATAATAAAGGTTCCGGCGGAGTGGGTAGAGGTGACAGCACAACTTTTCCCGATGCGCAGTACATTCCGGGTGTTTCGTTCTGAAATTTCAATGCCTGACAATATTGACATACTTTATCCATTGTACCGATAGCGATTTTTGAATGCGCAGAGTAGTCAATATCTGGTGCATATTCGAAAGCAAGACGAACAAATGATGCTCGTTATAATGAGCGGCTTGCCCGCTGTCTCTGTCGTTCTTGTACTCTGTCTTGTACTCGATCGAGCGGAACCAGGGCTCCAAAGCCTTTGTCAGAGATCTGTCTGCCAGTAAGAGCCAACTGTCAAAGCTGAAGACTGAATGTGGCAGCATCATTTCCGGAACACCTGACATTTTGAGTGAGATTGAGAGGTTCTATGGGCAGCTGTACATACACATCATCGTTGGAGCCACACGCAAGTGTGAGTAACGATCCAAGAGCAAGTCTTATCCGACACTATTCTGATGATATCCCGGACGTCAGTCTGAGCGAGATGAGAATGGCTCTCCAGCACCTTAAAAACGGCAGGGCCCCAGGCGAGGATAGAATTACAGCGGAACTTCTGAAAACGGGTGGAACACCGGTACTTGAGGTCCTTTAGAAGCTCTACAAATTCCATCCTCCATGGTGGCCTTACTCCGGAGGCGTGGAGCAAAAGTGCTGTGGTTTTGTTCTTTAAGAAAGGCGACAACGCTTTCTTGAAGAACTACTGACCGATTTCCCTTCTGAGCCGCGTCTACGTGCTGTTTTCGAGAGTCATTACGAATCGTCTCGCACGCAGACTCGACGACTTCCAGCCTCCTGAACAAGCCGGTTTCCGAAAACGCTTCAGTACCATAGATTACATACATACCTTGCGGCAGATTGTACAGAAGACCGAAGAGTACAATCTGCCACTTTGCCTGGCATATGTGGACTATGAGAAAGCCTTTGATTCCGTTGAAATTTGGACGGTGGTACAGTCCCTTCAGCGGTACCAAGTTGACTGACTGTCGGTATATTGAATTGCTGAAATGTTTGTACAGTAGGGCTACGATGGCTATCCGAGTACAGAACCAGAGTTCGAAATCTATCCAACTGCAGAGAGCTGTAGGACAGGGTGAGTTGTCAGAGTGTTAATTTTCTCATGATAGCTGGCTATTATGCATAGCGATTAGATTAACCATTTAAATGTCAAATACTATAGTGTTATTATAAAGTTGTAAATTGATTTTTAAAACTTATGGAGTTAAGGTGTCCTAAAAATGCAACTTTGTCTGATGGTAAAATTGTCAAAGAATCGTTTACGGTTCGTTGTAGAATCTTGCATATACGCAGCAGTACTAAGGCTTTAACTTCAAAGTCCTCCATGAATTTATTGGCAACAATGGGATTCAGAAGATGCAGGCGAGTGCACCTTCTCCATTAATTTGGTTGTAGAACTCTTCTTTTCTCAAAAAATAGACAAATGTTGGAGAATATCTCATTATTAGTGCATATTTTGCAGGCATGTCATTTTCTAGCTTCCTAGTTTCGTATTTGCAGGATTTAATAGATACACAGATAAATAATGACTGGACTCTCGCATCACCTAAAATAGCAACTTAATATTTCATTTGGTGATTGTTAAATTTTGTTACGGATCGCCCTAACGCCGTTCGAAAAATGAATGAAACGCGTTGGTCTTGCTTAAATAGGAGGCAAGCGGCGGTGAGGAGGAACTTGTACTTTTTTTGCTGTTTGTTGCCTTTTCGGTGGCTGGAGAGCGACTACGGTCCCTACCGGCCGGCCCGTCTTTTATATGATTTGGCCGCTGCTGGCCAGCGGACCCTTGTCTCACCCCCGCGCCTTTCTTTATTTGGTAAAAACTCTTAGTAAATCTAAAAAACAGAATTAAATGTGTGATATTCTTATAGCTACTTATTACATTATTATGTACACAATAATTATTTTACATATTAAAAAGGTTTAAACTTTATATTTGACAACTTTAGGCTGAGGACCCTGCCCCGCACCTCAGCACTATAAATATAAAACGTCGTGGCGCGGTGCGCGTACAGTCCGGTGAGTGTCCGGTGGTCCAGTCCAGCCGTCGTCAGTGATTCCGATCAGGTACCTCGCCGCATTCGGTCGCCTGCGACCCAACCGTTGTGCTATTGTTCGGTCGAGCCTATGCGCTCCCAGTGCGATAATAAGAAGAAAGAAGACAAGGACAGGACATTTTTACCTGCGTGCGCGAGTGCTTCGGTGTCGTTGTGCTCCGTTACGGCTGCCAGATGCATCGGGCCGCCGGCCCATTGTTCTGTTTCGTGTAGTGCTAGTGTAGTGCCCCACGTTCTCCGGATTTCCAGTAAAAACTGTAAGTAGTTTTTATTACACACCCGCTGCCTCAGAGGCAGCTATTCTATTTTTAATTTCTGTGTTCGCTTGTCGCACTAGGCGACAGCTAGGTACACACCCTAGCGTACCAACGCGCTAGTTGTATAAGTGTTCGTTTAGGTACACACCTCCCCCGCCGAAAGGTGGGGGGCTTGATACACAAGTGTTTTAACCACTGACAAGATGGCGGCTATAACTATAGCCGAACTCGCCGACTTCTTCGGACAAGTGTGCCCCGACGCTTGGGCTAAATTCCTAGCCCAACGTAACTCGTCCACCGCTGATTGCCCAGTAGTTCGTATCGACGATCCCGCTTCACCGAGCTCCGGCCGCTCGACCCCTGTGTCCATCAACACAGTCTACGACGCCGCGTCCCCTGCGCCTTCTGCGCTCTCCACCCGCGGTCCTTCACCGTTGTTTTCGGACGCCGAATCAGGCTCCGAAATGGATATTGAAATTCACCGACCTACTAAACCCGATGACGAATGCTTCACCCTAGTCTCGGGTAAAAAGCGTAAGCGCACCGCCGCGAAAAAGGGAAACGAGCCTCACTCGGCCCCTACGTCGCCCAACGCCACTCCGGCAAAAAAAGTCGCGCCTTCCGCGCGCAAAATTACCGCGATTAAAACCGCGAAACCGACTCAGGCCGAACCTAGAAAGGAAAAGCCGCCGCCACCTATAATTTTACAGGACAAGTCGCGCTGGAGCAACCTATCCAAGTGGATAGACTCCAAGAAAATATTCTGCCCCAAAGTCCACAATGGACCACAAGGCATCCGCATCCACGTCGCAACGACGGACGATTTCCGCGCTTTAACTGCGCATTTAAAAGCTCAAAACTTGAGCTTCCATATCTACTCACTCGCGGAGGACCGTAACCTCCGTGTTGTTGTTCGCGGACTCCCTAAAGAGCTCGAAACCGAATCCATTCTAAGCGATCTTAAATCGCAAAACCTGCCTGTTAGAGAAATGCACAGGATGCACCACCCTACAGATAAGAAAAGATACTTCGATCTCTGTCTTGTCATACTGGACCTGTCTCCAGAGGGCAAACAAATATATAATATAACTAGATTATGCAATCTCACGGGGATTGTAGTAGAGTCCCCGCGTAATAGGGGCATCGTTGGCCAATGCTACCGATGCCAATTATGCGGCCACTCGGCTAAGAATTGTTTCGCCAGGCCTAGGTGCGTCAAGTGCTTAGGCGATCATGGCACTACTGAGTGCCCCCGAACGCCCGAGACGGAGGGAAGCTGTGTTCTGTGCGGCGAAGAGGGACACCCAGCGAGCTATCGCGGGTGTTCCAAAGCGCCGCGTAGGAAGCAGAATGGAGGAGCAATCCGGCGCGGACGTGCGGGCAACCCCAGTAGGTCACGCCCACGGCATTCTGCCCCATCGATCGCACCAACCTCGGTGCCGCAACCCGCGCCTGCTCAGGCTACAGCCAAGCCCGCCCCCGTTAAAGGGACTTCCGGGCAAGGCCCAAGCCTTCCGGTGCCTTCAGCACCTAAGCCCAACGCATGGGTTAAGCCCCCGGCGATAGTCAGCGCGGCCGCCTCACGGCCAGTGCCTCCTCGCCAGGCCCAGAAGCCCAAACCCGCCCCTCAGGCACCGTCAAACATCAACACTGACCTTTCGTTAGTGTTCAACTTCGCTTCGCTTTCGCTTTAATGTGGCCGAAGTCACAACTCTAGCCCGCAAACTTCGCGAAGCTAATTCGATTCAGGATAGGCTCAATGCTACCATTGAGCATCTTAGTCTTATCCAAGCGATAGGTTCGTTCCAGTGCGCCTAAGCGACTCTTTTCTTTATTTTTAACTAAAATGTAAGTAAGACCTGTAGGTAGAACCAAGCCTAGGTCTCTGACTGTCGCGTACTTTAATGCAAACGGTATCAGAGATCAAAAGGAAGAGATCATATATTTTTTACGCAATCATGATATCGACATCATGCTAGTGCAAGAGACCTTCTTGAAACCTAGTTTGAGCGATCCCAAAATAGCTAATTATACCCTAGTAAGAAATGATAGGTTGACCGGACCTAAAGGCGGCACCTTGATCTACTACAAAAGGTCCTTGCAATGTATACCGATAGAAACTCCGCCGCTTACTAACTTAGAAGCGTCGGTCTGTAGGATAGCACTCACGGGCCATCCGCCATTAATAATAGCATCAGCATACCTGTCTCCTGTAAAAAGCATATTAGATTCCGACATATCGGCTCTATTAAACCTAGGCCCTAGCGTTTTAATCGCAGGAGACCTAAATAGTAAACACGTTAGCTGGAATTCTAACGTTAACAATTCAAACGGAATAATTCTAAGAGACCTCACGGAGAGACTTAACTTCGATGTTATCGCTCCCGAGAGTCCAACACGTTATCCTTTTTCAATCAACCAACACCCGGACGTTCTTGATATAGCATTGCTAAAAGACGTCCGACTTAGTATTAATTCGATAGAGACTATTATCGAGCTAGTCTCAGACCACAGGCCGGTCGTTTTACAACTGGGCCGGCCGGCAGGTGAGGTCCCTCAGACCAAAACTATTGTCGACTGGCGTAAACTTGAGGTCAAACTTAAGTCTACGAACTCCCAGCATTTGGACACTATACCTGACAAGATAGACTCGCTGGAGGAGGCTGATAGGGCGATTAGCGCCCTTTCGACTCACCTCACAGCAGCGGTTGAAGATTGCTTCCGTAAGGTTCGTGTATCGAGCGATCAATACACGAAACTTCCGGCGGATGTTCGACGGCTGATTAGAGCGAAGAATTCCGCGCTTAAAACTTACGACCGCTATCGCACGGAAACCAATAAACTTCGGGTACGTTCTCTACAAAACGAGATTAAACAACGAGTAGCCGAGTTTAGAAATGATAACTGGGATAACCTCTTAGAAGGTATCGAACCATCCAAAGACGCCTTCTGGAGATTAACAAGAGCTCTTAAAGCCGACAAATCCGCACCGATGCCACCTCTCGTGAGGCTGGACCGCCCCGATCTCGCCCTTGACGATCTTGAAAAAGCCGAATGCCTAGCAGACAGTCTAGAGTACCAGTGCACGCCATCCACCGCACCAATAGATCCCGCTCACCTATTAGAGGTAGAAACGGAAGTAGAACGTAGGACTGCGCTGCCACCAGCGGGTGAACCTCTCGATCCTGTGACAGTGGATGAAGTCACCGATACCATTAAAAGTATTAAAAATAGATCAGCCCCTGGGCCAGACGGCATCAGCAACAAGGTTATCAAATCCCTTTCGGCGCCACTTATTTGCCTCTTAGTAGGTATATTTAACACCTTTCTCACGAACTGCTCCTTCCCGGACATCTGGAAAGAAGCAGACGTAATAGGGATCCCAAAACCGGGTAAACCGCGTAATCGTCCCTCTAGCTACAGACCCATTAGCCTGCTCAACACATTGGCCAAATTATATGAGCGCATTATTCATAAGCGTCTCCGTCATTTCACCGAAACCAACGGACTCCTTCCAGACGAACAGTTCGGCTTTAGAGCCAATCACTCATGCACTCACCAGATTCATCGCCTAACAGAATATATTCTGTCTGGCTTCAGTCAAAACCCGTTAAGAAAAAAGTCTCGAAACACGGGAGCCCTCTTCTTCGATGTCGCGAAGGCGTTTGACAAGGTTTGGCACGACGGCTTGATTTACAAGCTGTACAAACTAAAAGTGCCCGATAGGCTCGTGCACATCATACGAGCTTTCCTTTCGAACCGCTCTTTTCGATATCGAGTGGAGGGAACTCGTTCTTCGAAACGTTTCCTCAAGGTCGGGGTTCCACAGGGCTCCGTACTATCTCCACTCCTTTTCACATTCTTCACGAGTGATATCCCAAAAGACCCCGTAGTTAACACCGCTCTCTTTGCCGACGATACGGCACTCTTTGTGTCAGACCCCAACAAAAATAGACTCGCTATAAAGCTCCAAAAAGCGACCAATCGCCTTGGTGAATGGTTCCGCCTATGGAGAATCGACGTGAATCCCGATAAAAGTGTAGCAGTATACTTTCAACAGAATTCTACAGGAGGTTCTAAACCCAAAACAATCTCTTTATACGACCGCCCAATCCCTTGGGAAAAATCGGCCAAATATCTAGGCGTCACTTTCGACTCCCGCATGAGCTTCAAGACGCACATAAGTGTAGTACGCAACAGAGCCAAGTCAATAATTGGCCGTCTACACCCTCTCGTTAACAGCAAGAGTAAACTGTCCCTAAGACACAAACTCCGACTGTACAAAACCTGCATTAGACCAGTTATGTCCTATGCAAGTGTAGCTTTCGCCCATACATATAAGACCCATATTTGTTCATTCATTCATTTTTTCATTTCATTCATTTCATATTTCAAACAGCAGTAGTATAAAAGAATAATTAAAGAAAAAAAAAGATCCATATTTTAAAACTCCAAAGAGTACAAAACTTTTTCATCCGGAAAGCCACCGGCGCACGGTGGTATCAACGGAACTCTGACTTACACAATGATTGTGTGTCTATCTACCATCTATCTCCGAATATTTTAAGGAGATGTCCCAACGCTACTTTGATAGTGTAGAAACCCACCCTAACCCGCTAGTGACAAACGCAGCTAACTACGTTCCGATAGCAAACTTCGCGTCCTATCTCCGTAGACCGCGAAATGTTTTAATAGAGCCACCAATATCGCTCGATCCAGTCGACCCAAGCGTCGAAGGCACATCACACAACGACACTACACCCACACTAAATGGGACAAACACAAATAGGACAACGAATGGGTTCCAGCTTACACCGCGTACACACCGTACACCCGCGTTCCTGGACGGTTCTCACCGCCAGAGCATCGACCGACACGAGCTGAGCAGTCAGAGACGGGGGTCCGCACACCCCCCTCGGACTGCGGTTAGATAGCTCAAAGAAAAACGCCTAAAAGGCGACATGATGATTGATAACAATATCAAATCATAAATCATTCATCATAATTTTCACCTCATTGCCTTTCCCTTTTTAATTAGCGCTGTGACAAGATGAAGCTGTAAGAGTCGTATAGACTAACAGCATTAACATCAAGATAATAGAGAGAGGTGCGCGTAGCTTCATTTGCTCCGCGGCCGCGTCACAATAACATGTCCCTGTTGATATTATAATAACAAGAAAGGTAATATACAAGAATGGTAATATACAAGAAAGGAAGAAAGGATATAAGAACAAACATAATTTGCATTTCAAATCTATGCTAACTCTCGTTATTCATTCGGTGTCTTTATTGGGAGAGTTATTGCATAGTTACAACACTATTCTTTTTATTATTAAAAATAAAGTTATATTTTTAAGAAATATAAATAAATATGTATGTAATGATTATTAATGACATAAATATAAATGTAATGATTAAGCTGCGGCTGTTTTCCGCGTTGTTGTGTGCAACTCCCGCTAGTTGTCGATCCGCCACGGTCGTAACCCTCTTGGCTCCGCCCACCGCCCCTAGGTTGTTCAACTAGTGTCAGTTATAACAAGCATGTATTTCGTTCGAGGTATCACGTTGTTTGCATCGTGCACAAATTCTAAAACCTTTTTTACTGGTAATTAGCTATTCTATTGCATTGTGATTCTTCTGAAGCACTCACATACGATCAGGTGGACTGTATGCTCGTTTGTCACTCTACTTGTATAAAAAAAACTCACAACACCATGCCCCGTTAAACGCTTGTCATTCAGTTTCTGCAACTAGACTTGGTTTAGATGCCAAAAGACACCGTGCAATGATGTGAAAAATTGTGTCCAGGCTCCAAAATCCTGATTTTCAAAGAAATGGGAATATTTTCCCAAATAAAACTGTTGAATCAGGTGTTAATAAGATATTCAAATAACTTGAACAAGAGAGGTAGCGTAGAGATGAGATAGATTTACAGAAAAAGTGAAGCTATTTTTTTAATTTGAATAATGATAAAGTAAGCATTTTTCGAATATAATGGAAAATTGTGAGTAGTAATAGAGAAGAATATAACAATTATAATAATGGTTATATCAATGAAGAGGATCCGAAACATTATGCGAAAAATCATGTACCAAACCAACGGCATAACATACTTTGCGGGGCACGAGGATAAAACACCGCCTAAATTTTGACCCCGGCCTGCTACTAAGAATTTCTCGAGAAAAAAAATCCAATACCTGATTTATGGTCTAAGCTGGGATTAGAACCGGATGCGGTCCTGGCATGATCAGTCGCGCTGACGACCACAATCCCAACGAGGCAGTCAAACTGTAAGATTCATGTTACGACTGACACATTCACTTGCCATTGCATCAGATATAAATAAAAAGGAAATATCTGCAGCATGACAAGGTTCAGCACAAGTAGCGAAGCTTCTTTAATTTTGCTGTTGTTTAAAAACTACGTTAGCTTCGTCTCGCCTTCTTTTATTTTCGATCCGTAAACATTCTAGCTTGACAAAAGTGCCGCCACAAAACAAGGAACAATGTTTTTAAAAACAAATGATGATTTAAGGTATTAATGTTATACGGCCTCATTAAAATCAACGTCAATTTCTCTTTTCACTGAATGATGTTAAAAAAGGACAATTATAGAGATAATTAATACTCAATTTAAATAAACTGTAATCAACTATTATGAGTTATTGCTGTTCTATGTAATACGATAGCCGTTTTACATAGAACAGCAATCCTAGACTTCCCAGTCTATAATGATTGATGAAATCTCTGGCTTGCAGTATCACCTTTCTCTAAAAATTGATAAATGAGCTGGTGAGATGTACACCTACCTTTAAGCAAGTTGTATAAAAGCCTCGGACTATAGAAATATAGACATAGCCCTGCATATATTCCAAGTGACGTCGAAACCAAGCCAAAACTATGCCCAATATATTGTTAAAACACGTATTCACACACTCATATGCATATAAAATATTTTGCACCCAGAAACATGGTCTTAGGTTCCTTTCTATAGAAAAAGGTTGACAAATACACAGTCCAACTGGTAGGTAAGTGGATACTGTGGTTCATAGATATCTATATTAATTAATTCACAATTGAGATATAAAATGCAGATGTAACTGGATATGTGAAGTGAATAAGATATCGAGGTAATTAAGCTAAAGGTGAACTGAAGGCAGGTTTTGGCAAATTTTGAAATGCTATAGTAAACAGCTGCAGGCTAAAATGGGAAAATCAAATATTTATATTATTTTATCTTTTATATTTCAATAAGTTTTATTCGGTAAGTTTCAACTTTCATCAATCTTCAACATGTATCCCGCTTATTATAGTGAGATTGTTGCAAACTCTATCGTACACAACTTACCTATAACAACCAAAGTACCTGCAAAGTTCTTGTTATATGAGAGTACGCCCAAGCAGCTGAACAACCGAAGACTTATCTAATGATCTCGGAGAAAGCTCTTGAATTGCAAGTGGCTATCACTAAGTTCGTATTACAAGACGTACATTGTTATTTCTTGGCCATAACTTTAAGAAACGCAATAAGAATTTACGCATGTGCGGTTTTTAATTGATTATTTGCATTATTAGGAGGTCGTTGATTCAATTACTGTGAGTCCATTTTTAATGTAATATTACTGTTACATCCTATTAAAAGTCCAATGCTGAACATGCCTCTCCCAAAATTGCCTTATAAAGGAAAAAAATATTTGACATAATTTCCACCCTTGGCAGTCTGGTTGGCATTCACAGTTTTTTTTTGTTTTCTAGTTGTAATTTAAAAAACGCTACTGCCACTCAATTGGTCTGATTCTCTTTGTCGCTTACGATACCCACGATACGATATGGTTAAACCGATCTTTTTTCACCGCCACTACATGGTAGGTACTTGTTATTAATATAACATTAAAACAATGTTAGATTTAGATATTTTATGTCTTCATATTCGTATATTTTATGTCTGTACCTAGAGGTTTAAAACGAAAATTACATACAGCGAAGTTTATTTCTTTATTGTCAATTGTGTAGTAAAGTTTAAACAACAACCCGGTCATTGCATTGTTGCACTTTGCACTAGCCATATAATTATAATCAAGCCGTACGACTACTGTATAATAGTAACAAAACTTATAATAAACAAAATCATTATTGGCTGTATGTCAAGTGTTGAACATCGACCTAGAAAGTAAGATTCGCCTTTACTGCAACAATTCGAAGGCAGATTGGAGATTGGAATAAGAAATAATTAATGATACTTTTTCCTGTCGAATCGGTCATACTATTTCACATGTGATATATAATATGAGATAGTTATACCGCACAGCACCATTATCATGAGATCTTTTAATCTTTTCCATTTTCATTCCATTTCATTTCGATGATCGATGATGATGATGATAATATATGCAAGAATTTGACTGCCTATTTGTGACATTTTTAAAATAATTAACTTAAAAATGTAATTTTTAGAATAATTTAAGACCTATTTATGAACTGATTCTGATTTTTTTAACGTTACCTTTATTTCCAAACGCAAAGCCGCTTTCAAATGCTTAGCTACTTCGCCACCAGGCCGTAAACTGTTATGTTTTTTTTTTTTAATTCAACTTTGTAAGTGTTTCCTTTTTTGTCTGAGCAGCCTCTTTCTTATTTTTCACACCAAGAAGCAAAATACACTCATAGTACACCCATAGTACTTAAAACCATTAAAACTTATATTTAGAGACTACTTTTGTATGAATAAGTTTGGCAATATAAAATCTATACATAATTCTCTATCTTGTGGTCTAAACAAAACTCAGGCTTTACTTCATTACAAAAAGATTTTATTGTATTTTGATAACAAAAAAATATACCAAGCGGATGTCAGCAGCGCTAAAATCTCAATTGTTTCTATATATTACTCGAAATTATTTACGTAAAAATATAAATTATATTCACACAAAAACTTTTATAACAGTTTTATTATAAAAGAATATAGTAAAAGAGTATAGAAAAATACAAAAATCAACACAATAATAATAAAAATCAACACAAAAATAAATATAATGCCAAACTTCTTCATAGAAAAGTAGTCTCTAAATATAAGTTTTTATGGGTTAAATTGGTGTGGGTGGGTGCGGTCATATTTGACCGCTTGAATTTTGACGGAATATCGAAGCGGTCAAATTTGGCCGCTTGGTGTTTGAGAGGTTAAACATCTGTGGTCTCTACATAAGTAGGTAAGCACGTCAACTTAACATAAAACACTACAGTGAGTATAAAATTATAAATAATGAATGAAATGGTAGCGATAACCATATAAGTATAAATGCTCATTTGCAGACGCTTATAGAATATTCAAATTGCAAAATTATATAACGACACACTAGTATCGTTTGCGTCAAATTTAGACCAGTTACATCACAGCCGTTGAGCGTGATCAAAATGCCTTCACATAATATTATCAAATGCAATACACAATTTATTTTTAATTTATTTATAGATATGGTTCAAAACCTTTCAAATAATATAAAATTAACTTCTCTTCTTTTGTAATTAATGCTAAAAACGTACAAAACTTTACACGTTTACATATTAATATACTTACGTAGTATTTTTAAGGTATTTTGAAAGTATTTTTGAGTATCCGTTAAGTAAGTCGCATGTTTACAATTCATTAAGCAAGATAAATGGTTTCAATAAATCAGTGACATCGTCAAGTCTTCTTGAATTCTTCTTTCCTAGCATTTGTATTTACTTTAGCCGCAATCATTTTAAATACAAATGAATGAAAACAAAAAATAATTCAAAATGTTCAGCAATTCAAATTAAATTGCAGCAATATAAAAGTAGGTGTTTTTATTAAATTTTTTTAATAAAAAGAAAATTTAATCTAGTATTTTTTTATAGAATAAGGGCAACAAACGAACACACAGTGCGGGAGTTACCTGATTATAAGTGAATACTGTGGCCCATAGACATCTACATTTATCCTCGGTTAAGAATCAAAACGTAGATGCTTTGTTACCCCTGACGACTCTGAATGCCTCGTTTCCAGTAAAGTATTAAGCTGCTATTTTACGCTGTTAGTATGAAAATTCAGAATATTCATTTGATTTAAGGATATATGATGATAGCTTTGTGACCAACAGCACAGTAAATTTAAAAAAATGTAATCTAAGTAAGCCAAATATTAGTCAGAGGTTTGTAACGTCATTTTTGGTAAAATACTTAAAACAAAAACTACTTTTTGTAGATTAAGATGCTAAGAATGTTAAAGCATTCAAACTATGACTTTTTGACGACCTCAGTAGAGAAAAATTTTACTCACTTATACGGAAGTACTAAGCCTGAAATATGCCGATGGTTATTAGATGCATTTTGGGCTATTTTTATTCACTATCATCATCGTCATCATTGTAACCCACAAATCCACTACCTCGTCCAGAGCCACTTGTATCCACCGACTTCCCGTATCTACAACCAGGCCGTCACTAAATCTAGTGATACAGAAACACATTTGTATAGTATAAAAATTTATTTAAATATGGACAATACTTTTAATATTCCCTGGTCTATTTTGTATCTGAACGATTATATTGGACTTTAGAGAAAGCACAGTCGTGTGATTTTTTGATCCAAAAAACGAACATGTCATATCTGGGTCATGTTGAGGCATACCTAATTACAACGGTGTTGAAATTCAAGGCATTAAGATTTATCTTTTTGTATTTTGAACTACAAAGTAAGTTATTAGAGCATTTTAGAGCATCAACATATAGGCTAAAAAAATAACATTCGGTCCACAAACAATAATATTGGCTTCTATTTCCTATGAGTCAAAAACATAATGCAATTTTAATACAACGTGAATGAAGGAATTCTAAACTTCATAAATGTTATGCGAGGGCTTTAGCACGTACTTAAACATCCCGTATTTTTAGTATTACCACATGCAATGATACAATAAAACTTTATCATTCAAATTATTTAAATTGTTAATATTTATACATAATGCTAAAGATTTAATTTCAATTCCTGTTTATGTTACTGTTCCAGGCCTCTCCTGCAGATTACCTCCCAGTTTGGATATTCGCCACAGGTGCCAAGCTGAGCAATTTTTTTGCCTTTTAGTTGCTATTTGTCTCCTGGATTATTTCCCTCAGTCGCCCCTTACCGCCGTTACGTGGTATTGCAACTGCAATTTTAATTTCTAGTGATTATTTAGTTGTATCATTTCTCTACGTTAAAAACTAATAAAAATATTTAACTTATCAACTAAATTGAAGAAGTAATTTTATAAATATTTAAAAATAGAAACAGCCAGATTATATATAACAGGATATAATTCACGTTAAGACTTAGCTTGCGGCTGTGCTTTATTATGAAAATAGTTAACCGCAGTGACCAGTTGGGTTATATTTATTGCCGTAATAGTTGCCGCTTTTAATAAATATTGAAAAGACCATTTTTTCTAAAATGGATACCATTTCTTACATCTATACAGGGTCATTTTTAATTTACTGAAGACCTTTGGGGAATATATTATTTACACCATAACAACAACATCTGTAGGAAAAAAAATATATTTCTTCAAGTTGTATTTTCATACAAAAATAAAAATATTTTAATTGGAGCTTCTAAACGGAAATAGTCCTAGTTAGCAATAAAAAGCGCGTGGCGTGGGAGGGGTGGAGGGGTGTAGGAGGGGACGATACTCATTTAAACTTGACCTAATTAGTAACCTGTGTCGTCAGTCGCCTTTGATGCGCCCGCGATGCGACTTTCGTTGTGAGATTATTGTGGACGTTACCTAGTTACGATGGCTTACCGATACTCAAATGTTGAGTATACCGAAATGGTGCGAATTTTAGCAATTTGCAATGATAATGTTAGTGAAGCCTGCCGTGAATATTCAAGGCGATTTCCCAACTCACGTGCACCGAGCTACGCTACGATGCTAGGCGCTACACAGCGATTGCGAGATTACGGGCAATTCCAGCCTGTATCTGGGTCAATCAACTATTCGACTCACATTTTAGAGAGCTCAGGCAAAATATTTTTTAAAAAAAAATAAATATTTAATATGATCCGACACGAAAAGTGTCTTCGAAATATCAACTATTTTGTATATTTCAAAGGGGCACGAAGTTAATTTATTATTTTGGCCGCAATTTGCGAAAATATATAAGCACACCCTAAAAATTCTCTACTGCGTAACCTTTTATAATGATCAATATAGTCTGAATAAAACAAATACATAAATGATACGTAGTTTTTATTTAGTTTTTCACGCAAAACTAATTGCTGTAATAAAGTCAGTATTAACAATTTTTTTTTATTTTTTTTTATTTATTCAGGACAACAAAGAATTACATAATAATGCTTAAACCAAATAACATTTTATAAATAATATTAGTCATTATGTAACCAGCACCGTTATCCACAAAGTAACATTAAATTGGTAACAGTAAATAATAAATGCACAATAGACAGAGTATAAGTGAAAATGGGAAAATAAAATAAAATTGACAGTACCCAGTAACATAAAAATGAAAATGAGACAAAAGGAAAAAAAATGCTAACAGTACAAATTTATCTTGTAAAATATTTTAAGATACTATTGAATATTAACTAACTTTCTTAGAACGTTCTTGCGAAATTGTAACTGTGATGAAGTGAATAGATCAATATTTGAAAAATGCATGTTATATACTTTAATAATACGTCTTAATGGGGCGCGTTCACCTGCATTGGTTTTACATAGTTTAGGCGCAAACAATTTATGTGTATACACGTCTCTAATGCGTTGAGAACGACTAGGGACACGGATATATTTTGTTAAGTAGTTCACTACAATCTAAATCATTTCTAATTATTTTGAATAATAGTATTTATTACATCAAAGTATATTCTTCTTGCTTTTAAAGTATGAATTGAAAACTTTTTTAATAAGTTGCGATACGATGATTTAGCGTGGTAAAATTTATAATTTATAAAACGAAGAAACTTTGCTTGTAATGATTCTAGAAGTTCACCGTATTTATTATAATAGGGGTTCCATACTTGCGTTGCATATTCAGTTTGTGGTCTGATAAGTGATTTGAAAAGTAGTAAACAAGATGAGGAGCTTTTAAAAAAATTACACGTTGGTGCAACAATTCCGTACATTTGATACGCTTTATTTGTTACATGGCTGATATGAGCATTAAGGTTAGATTTGAATCGTAAAGGATGCCTAAATCTTTTATTAATGATACTTTTTCTAAGGGACTGTTAAGAAGGGAATATATGTAATTGTAGGTTTTTACGTTTTTGGTGAAAGAAATAGATTTACATTTAGGGATACTTAATTGCAATTTATTGATTAGACAGTAGTTAGATAACCGGTCAAGATCTTCTTGTAGCTTCTCACAATCATTAAAGGACTTTATACTTTGATAAACTATCAGGTCATCTGCATACAACAAAAAATTACTATTTATAAAACAAGACTGAATATCATTTATATACAATGTGAAGAGCATCGGACCTAGTATAGATCCCTGTGGTACACCTGAGGATACTAATTTTTCGCTAGAGGAGAATCTATTAACCACAACTTTTTGGGTCCTATTAATAATGTACGAAGAGAAACACCGCAATAAGTTTCCACGTATACCTTTAAACGCAAGTTTTTAAAGAAGGATGGAATGATCCACTTTATCGAAAGCTTTACAAAAGTCTGTGTAAACAGTATCAGTTTCTATTCGATTGTCCATATTATCAAACAGAAAGTTTGTATATAAAATAAGATTACTGATGGTCGATCGCTGTTTTACGAAACCATGTTGTTCTGGAATTAGTAAGTTGTGTAAACTCGGATAAATTGAATTATGTACTAAGTGTTCAAGGACTTTTGATAAGGCAGAAAGTAAGGAAATAGGTATATAATTAGTCACGTCAGTTTTAGAACCGTTTTCAAACACTGGGGTTATATTCGCAGATTTCCAGACTGTGGGCACTAAACCTTCACGCAAACTGCGGTTATAAATAGAACAGAGGTACGCTTATTGAGCTAGCAATATGTTTGAGGAAAAAAGGTGAGATACCGTCTGGTCCTGAACTTTTAGTTTTATCTAAGTTTTTTAGATATTGTTCTATTGTGTTTTTTGAAAATGATATATCTGAGATAATAAAGTTAGTGTTTGATGAGCAAGGAAGTGAATCTATGTCGTACGTCATCAGTGAGCTGTTCTCATAAACTGAAGTAAAATAGTTAGAAAAAAATTCACATATGTCCTCAGGATTATCGGTTTCATTTCCATCGTGAGACATTACGTTGGGAATACCACATTTTTTTTATTGTTTACAAAAGTCCAAAATACTTTGATGTCTTTCTGCAAACTTATTTAAATTTTACTTAAATATGAATTGAAGCACTGCGCGGAAAGTTGTTTAAATCTTTTTCGAAGTACAGAGTATTCCTCATAATCTACTTGGTTAGAAATTTTTTTCCACTTTATCCATGATTTTTCTTTATTTTTAAATATGTGTATTAGTGGGCGTGTAAACCATATTGGAAACTTTTTAAATTTGATTGGGCGTAAAGGTACGTGTTTCCTAATGATTTTATATATCTCTTCATAAAAGTGGTTGGTGGCAGTGTCTAAGGATGGCACCTCTAAATTACTTGCCCAGTCTACACGTTTAATATCGTCATTAACATCTGCATATTTACCCTCGGAGAATCGATATTTTGGTAAAGTTTTACGCGCCAATTGTATGTATTCTACGTTGAAAAGTATCTCGGCGTTAATTGGTGGATGAAAGACGTCTATCGGAACTAAAGAGTTTAGTGGTGACTTACAAGTACTTGTATCATTATTTGAAATGAAAAGATCTAAGATGCGATTCTTATTATTTTTAATTAAATTAAATTGTTTGCAACCTACAATTGATAAAAAATTTGAAACGAGCAAAGTCATTGGATTTTTGCAGTAATGTGTATTTGGAGTACATGTACTCCCGTCATACTGCAACCACTCAATGTCAGGTAGATTAAAGTCCCCGAAAATATACATTTTTGTATTTTCGTTACACATAAGCTCATTTTGGAGAGAGTTGAAAAATAATTGGTAAGCAGTTAAGGGTTGATTTGGTGTTACATAAACACCGCCAACAGCGTGATATTCGTTGTGTTGCTTAGAATAAAACCTAAGTATCACATAGTCAATATTAGATGGGACATTTATAATTTCGTCTTCACAGTGAAAAGTGGGCTTTAAAATACATCGAGTGCCATTTAGCCCTATGCGCACCGCAATCAATACACCTCCACCGTCTGTTTTACCACATAACTCTCGATTTCGATCGCATCGGTACACTACATAACGCGAATCAATGAATTCACTATCTGCAATATTCGAGGTCAACCATGTTTGAGAGAGAATTATTATATCATAATGTTCCAACAATATATTATTGAATAAAGTACTCAACTTTGTCCTCAAACCTCTACAATTCTGATAGTATACCTCTATTTTATAAGCCATCTTTATAAATAGTATACGTTTTAAGAATTACTAGTAATAATTTTAAAAAATAAAATATGAAAAAGTGTAAAATTCGAAATAAAAAACATATGGAACTAAATATCGCAAAAATTTGTTCGTGTACAAGATTGTTTAAAGGTAATATAGTTGGTAATAATTGTATTATGTTATTTGTTAGAAAACGTAAATCGTGAATTGTATTAAAATATAAACACAAAATAGTCATTGTGACGGTGGCTGCAGAAAAATATATGTGATAAAAGAATTGTCCCAGTCGTAAACAACACATAGAGTAATGCAACACTAAGAGCTTGCAAATAAATCTTATAAGAAGACGTACCTTATTCATATTATTTTCAAATTTGTTATGTGGTATCATTATGTTTACTTTTCGATAATTGATGTTGTTATCTTTGTATAGCATAAATAGCAGATGCTTCGCATGCACAAACCTATTACTAATAACTATTTCACAAGTAAATCCATCATTTAGTATCCTTTGGTTTAATTTTCGATAATACGTATTGTTCTCTTCGTATAGCAAAAATAGCAGATGCTTCGCTTGTCGAACGAACCAGTACAGTTCCGCGCTTGATCCACACAAATCTATATCCGTTCTGTTTTGCAGCTTCACGAGTTTGACGAAACAAATTCTTACTTTGAATAGTTAAGTGCTCATTGATATATATATTTTGAACGGCTCCATGCATATTTATTTGCTCTGTTGTGATTCCTTTTGATAGTCTTGCTGCAGAAACAAAGTTGTCACGCGTTGCTTGATTGAAAAATTTTACAATTACGTTCTTCGGGCGTGAAATCTTAGGGGTCATATGAGGTACACGATGAATTGTAACTATGTATTTAGTAGAAATTGGTTGCTTTATGACTTTTGCAATATTATCCAGTAATTGTATTTAAGTTCTCGCTTCGTTTTTCAGGCAGATTACTTATCTCAATGTTACAATTTCGAGATTTTTGTTCAAATTCAGCCAGTTTAGTTTCTAATTCAGAGATACGTGCTTCGATGACCGGTGTGGCTTTCAGCTGCTGTTCTATTCTAGATACGCGCTTGCTGACATCATGAGTTCTCTTTCTTTTGTCTAAATCATTGTATTTATCATTGATAAATTTCAGCGTGGTTTTAATTTCGTCGAAGTCATTAAGAAGGGTATTAAATTTTGTTTCTTATTTTGGGAACCAGGAATCAAGCCCGTTAAGTAAACTGCTTTGAAAAGTTTTAAATTCTTGTTGTAGATCGGAAATTGCAGGAATCACGCTACTACATTTCCGAAATGTTATATAAGGAGGAGGTGATTCATTTTCAATAAATGACTCGTTAACACTAATTTCTCCGGGTCTTTCAGTTTCACACTCTTGCATAAATGTACTGTTTACAGTTGTCATGTTTATAACTTGATCGCTCTGTTTGAAATTAATCTGTGCAAAATCTCCACGATGCGTTCGAGTGATGTCGATATAGCATTAACGTTAAACTCCGATGCTTTACACGAGACTCACACATACGCACGGCACAATGCAATTAGTTAAACGACCGACACGCGCCGACGCTTAAGACGGAATGAAACAATTGTTGAGTTTTTATATTAAAAGTAAACAATAAATTGTATCTTGCGTTACCAACATAAAAAATAAACACGAAACTTTTCATTAAAACTAAATAAGTAACTAGCTAACGCAAAAAACCTATCCTACAGATGCCCTTTTATCTACAGTATATTGTGATATAAAAATATAGTTTCTGATTTAGGCAAGATCACAACGTTTAAAAACGAAAATTTTAAATTAGGGACAAAAAGTAACTTCAGAGACAAACTTGGTAATACCTAAGACATAAAATCAGCGAACATATTTTTTTTAATATTTAAAAAAATTACCTGCTTTGAAGTCAGTAACAATCACACTAATACAATAAATTTAAAACTTAATTTACAAATAAGGAACCAAATAATATCACATTTAGGACAAATATTCTACTATTAATAATCAACGTCGTCATATTTATAATCTTGAGATCAAATTGCGACAGTAGTTATTTTTCAAATATATCAATGGAATCAGTAAATTTATACATATCTTTTTTCAGGAGACTTTGTACCGGCAAGATGCTAATAACATCTTCATAATTTACGTAGCTGATATCGTTTTTGTCTACTCTTTGCATCATTATTAATTACCCGTAAAAACATAACTTTAATTTCACCGTCTTCTTCTATAGAGGACAGAGCCTTGCAAACGTAAGAATAAATGTTCTTTTTTTTGTTACTGCCATAAACATAAACATGGAAAAAATCACCAATTGTTACCTGTTGAGAAATTTTGTCGTAACTAGTGAAAGCCACTTGGTCCTCCTCTACATGAAAATTTTGAAAACGAAATTTATCATCTACATCCATCGATTTACGATTTTCTTTATCAATTTGTGACTCGTCGTCACTATCAGATGAAGATCCATGGATAGCTCGGTAAATACTTCGTTGGGATAGTATATTTTGGATTTGCTTGAACACGGCAAGAGGGACGTCTTCATCCGATGGATCTTGAATATCGTTTCTTTTTGGTTCGAGGATTTGAACGAGGATTTGAAGGTGGATTTGGTTAGTAGGGTCTAGACCTGACTAGACTAGACTAGGTCTTAACTGCTTAGCAGCATTACTATTCACTTGGTACGTTTTGGTGTTCAGACAGATGCAAAAACCTCTCTTTGTAAATTTACAAAAGCAGGAAAGCTCTCTATATTTTAATATATTTCTTTTATCTGTAAATACTTGTTGATATTGAGTCGATGTTCGTCTGAGAAGAAATAAATAGTTTCAACAGCTTCATGTGAATTTCCCATTCTAAAATCGGCTGTAAGTGGCTCCAGACAGCTGCAGGCTGATGACAACTTGAGGCAGAAACGGAGCAGAAGGAATTAGTGCATGTTGTTTTTCGTGGTTTTAAATGTAAACCATTACAGTAGGTATGTAGTGTTATTTGGTTTCTGGACCCTCCGAAATGATGAGATTGTACCTCTTCGTGACATTTACGAGTACAATTATAATTTTCACTAAAGTCGACTACAATAGCGCACTCATTGGGTTTTCAATTTACTCAAACACTCGCGAAAGTTTTGAAACTGGATTCTAAAATTTTATAATACATATATGCTTTTTGAAAGAACTAATATCCTTCTCAAATTTTTGCCTTAGATGTGCAACTTCTGTAATTTTTTCCTCTTTTCCATTCTTGATTGCTTTTATTATTTAAAAAAATATAAATATAAATTTCTTCGCAACCTTCCGCTAAATAAATACAATGATGTGTCTTACCTGGATTGAAGAGCCCCTCCCGCCCTCCCTCAGTTGCATGCACTAACTCCGTCATCACTAGTCCCAGCACCACTACTCCCAACACCACTATTCCAGGTAAGACACACCATCGACGATAATACGACACGTGTTTCGCCTCTTCACGAGGCATCTTCAGGTAATGTAGACTTTACGGCGGCTGACAGCTAAGTAAGTAACAAAAAAAATTTCTTACTAGCATATCTAAGGAAGGAAGAAATACAGTTTTTATGTTTCAGTTTATAAGAAATTATTCAATGCAATATAAAAAATAAGACATGTAAATTAGAAAAAACTAGCTTCCGCTTTCGACTTTTTACGGAAATAAATGTATCTCATACCCTTATCTAGGTCACGATATACTGTGTGTGGAATTTAATCCAAACACATCAGTAGTTTTTGTGTTAATAGGTTGTTACCAACAAACACTCACTAGGTTACTACTTACATTTTACGAGAAAATCTGATAACTCAGTTGACGGCACAAAAAAGTACGCGTACTCCCTGTGAGCGTTCGAGGCAGACCGATTGACTTGTCGGCACTCATCAAAGTTTCGCCCGCCGTTGTTACCGCATATGACTTAAGTGAAGTTAGCAAGGATCTCCTAGGTGTATATTGTTTGTAGTTAGCAGTGGCTGCATACAACCGCCGATACGACATACTCCGCCGCTCGTTGAGTCCCCGGATTCCGTGAGGCGTCGAGGTCACCGGCCCCTAGGTAGATTTTTGGCACTTTAAGCGTTCCGTGCATTTTGTACCTAGTCGCGTTTTAAAGTGCCACCACCGCACTTCCCCCAACCCTTTTGTTGCAAAAGGGGTAGACAGTGCCCCAAGTGTGGATAGCCACTTCTTATTATTACCACCATCTGCGTCGCGCATCATCGACCGGCTGGTATATAGATAGGGCCCTTGATGACACAGTGGATTCAGAGGCAACGATGCAGCGGACGAACTGGCCAGAAGAGGATCGGCTCTGGCCACTATAGGGCCGGAACCAATCATACCAATCCCCTTTGGTAACGTTCGTTCAATGGTACGTAGACACTTCGCTAATCAACACGCTCAGCTTTGGAAAAATCTAGTAGACTGTAGACAAGCTAGGGAGGCCCTAGCTGTAATAAACAGTCGCTTAACCAAAGTTCTAATGAGACTGAACAAGCCGCAGATCAGGATAGTAACAAGTGCTATCATAGGACACGGCACCTTTAACAAACATTTATTTACTATAGGTGTTACAGATAGTCCCCTGTGCAGGGCATGTATGGGGGGAGGAAGAAACGGCGGCCCACGTGCTACTGAAATGTCCGGAGGTCGCTACGTACAGGGCTAAACATCTCGGCACGCCGGGATCACTCCCCGAAGTTGCATGCAACATCAAGGACTGTTGAGCTTCTTCGGGGAGATCTCATGGCTCGAATAATCACATTATTCCTGCCCACACGCAAAATACGCGCATAGACGTGGAGTTGCGGAAAACAGCCCGTCGCAAACTAAACTAAACTAAACTAGGGCCCTTGATTACCACTGACTGTTAGGGTAGGTTAGGACATGTCAGGTAGGGATAAGGGGGAACCTCCCCCCCCCCCCGATAAGAAAACCACCGGACCGAAAAGGTGTGTTGTATCGACCACTGGTTGTGAGGGATCTGGCGAATCCGGAGCGCACGAGAATAGTGTCATCCTTCTCGCTGATCCCCCAAAGAAACAGCAACCAACCAGCCCCCCCCACCCCACCCCTAACACCTATGAAAACAGTGGAACCCGCAGAGATAAGGGCAACCACCGGGGCGACTCTACAGCCCCCCGCCACGGAACGGCAACCCTCTAAAAGGAGGAGGCGGGAGAGGAGCAGGAAGAAGTCGCAGCCTCCTCAGGCTGTTACCTCTACCCTGATACCAACAGGACCAGTAGCCTCACAGGCGCAGATTACTCGGGAGACAACCCAAAAGAGCGTGGGTAGAGCGCCAGAAAGGGCTCTATCTGAAAATAGAGCCCGCTCTACACATAGAGCGCGCTCTACCCATAAGCCAAGAGTGCAGGACAATCAACATCCGAGACCAGTGCCAACGCCTTCATATAGGAGACCACCTACTGCTGGCCTCGAAATAGTAGATGCAATCCAACGACTGGTTGGCATTGTCATCGAGGTCGGCACACAAGTCCTGGCCGATATAAGAGCCGGGACCGACCCAGTAACCGCGATAATGAAGGCGCTGGCAAACCTCCTGGCCCGGCATTACGGAGGAGAGTAATCTGCGCTTCTTCTATTGGAACCCGGACGGGATACAGCAGAAGCTGCACGCCCAACAACAGGACTTACATGTCATATTGCTGGGAGAGACAAAATTAAATCCAAAGACGCATATAAAGCTGCCAAACTACCATCTGTACAGAAGGGACGAGGTCACTGTTCAAGGGGCCGCCTACAGGGGGGACGGCGGTTCTAGTGAGGAGGGACATCGTCCATCAAGAGCTGGACTTACCATCATACCAGACAATGTGCTCTATCGGCATAAGAATGGAGGCGGCGGGCGAGGAACTAAGAATCTACGCAGCATACCGCCCGCCAGGGACTCCATTCTGCTCCTCAGATATCCGGACGGTGATGGAAGGCGAAATACCCACCATCATCGCCGTGGACCTAAACGCCAAACACCCAGCGTGGGGGTCCAGAGTGATCACCCCGCCGGGTCTTGAACTTTACGAAGACGCGGAGAACAACAGCTATGACGTATTAGGTCCCGAAGAACCGACACACGTTCCATCTGATCCACGGAGACATCCGGATGTATTGGACATCGTGCTCACTAGGAACGTCAACTACCCGATAGTGGTAGAAGTGCTGTACGACCTCAGCTCACAGCACCTCCCGATTCTGATAACCCTTGGCCTAAAGGCGGTTACAACGCCGCCCAGAGCATTCAAGACACGTATCGACTGGAGGCTCTATTGCCAACATCCACAGGAGGGACCTCCAGTCCACCATTCCATAAGCACAGCGGACGACGTAGAGGCCGCTGCTACTAGAATTACCAAGAACATCCAGGAGGCCCTCCACGCAGCCTCTACGATCGTCCCGATCACTGCAAGACGAGACATTCTGTCGCGAGAGATATGCGTGCAGATCAGGCGCAAGAGAGCATTGAGGAAGCTCTGGGCGCGCACACGCTTCCCTAGACTGAAAAAGCAACTGAAAACCTTATCGGAGGAACTGTCGGTTGCAGTCCAGGCCTTCAGAGGAGAGGCCTGGGATCGGCGCATCTGGAAGACGGATGAGCATGATGCGTGGCTCTATAAACTGAACCGACAATTGACCAAAACCAGACCTCCCGTTTGCCCGCTGACCAACAGCGCGGGCGAATGCTGCTACGATGCCAAGGGCAGAGCGGATATCCTATTCGAGCACTTCGAGGAGCAATTTATACCGAACCCAGCAAGTGCGGAGTTCATGGAGCTTCATGCCCGGAAGGAAAGTCGCGTACAGGAGTTCCTGTCGTCGCCCGCGCCGCCTCTTGCAGGAAAGTGGTTCATCTCCCCCGCTGAACTGCGGAGGACAGTAACCCGCCTGCAACCGAGGAAATGCGCCGGGGCACGATGGGATTACCAACGCTGCACTCCGACAGCTTCCCAATAGAGTCCTAGTAGAGCTTGGTCGACTCTACAATGGGATATTGCGGACATCCCACTTCCCGGAGGACTGGAAGAAAGACAAAGTCATCGTCTTGCCGAAACCTGGGAAGGACAGGCGTAAAGCAGCTACAGGCCGATGACGCTATTACCGCACATAGCTAAACTGCTAGAAAGATTGCTGCTAAGACGCCTCCGTCCGTGCATCCAACTTCGGGCGGAGCAACACGGATTCAGGAGGGGTCACTCTACAGTTACACAGTTGACTAGAGTGCCGCACCTGCTTGCGGCAGAGTACAATCGTGGCTGCATATCGTTGGGCATCTTTCTCGACTTCGAGAAGGCGTTCGACAGGGTGTGGCACTCAGGATTGCTTTATAAGCTGTACGAACAGACCAGTGTCCCTCTTGCTATGTTGCGGCTAGTGGCGTCTTTCCTGGAAGACAGGAAGTTCTACGTCTGCGTAGAGGACGCGCGAGTCCGCAACCAGATCCATCAGAGCTGGCGTTCCACAGGGCAGCTGTTTGTTTTCAGTCCTGTACGCGGCTTATACTAACGACATCCCGACACTGGCAGGCAGGCTCCAAGAGTGGGAGGACGACGTTGATCTGGCGCTATATGCGGACGATAGCGCCTATTTCACCTCGTCCAGAAGAGCCCACATAGCCACTGCCAGGATGCAGCGTCTGCTGGACCTGTTGCCACCATGGCTGGACGAGTGGAGGATGGTCGTCAACGTTGATAAGAAGACCGCTCTGCTCACTCGCCGTCTCAGAAAATTTCCACCTCCGCTGACCCTCAATGGCCAGAAAATCGCGTACCAGAAGGCCGTAACCTACCTTGGGTGCAGGATCGACAGGACGCTGTGCATGACCGCGCACGTCGACTTCGTCGTCCGCAGAGCCTGATGTGCGCGGGCGACGCTCTTGCCGGTCCTGGCATCCAAGCTGCCGATCAAGACCAAGCTCCGGATATACAAGATGTATATCCGGACCATTATCACCTACGCTGCTCCGACCTGGTACGCGCTTCTGAGTGACCCTCTGAGGCGGCGACTGCAGGCCCAGCAGAATCTGACATTAAGGACGATCGTCGGAGCAAGTCGCTACGTCCGGAATGACGTAATAGCGGCCGATCTGAAAGTCGAGACCATCACTGACTTCGTGGCCCGGCTGGCACGCGGCATGTTTGACCGCGCCGACAACGGGCCACATGAACACCTCAACGGCTTCGCGCCGTTGCACACCTGGCCCCCGGACGGGCGACCTTTTCCAAGAGAACTCCTCCTCTCTATAACGATTAGAGAGTCGAGTAACAACGCTCAAAGCTGCTGATAGACCAACTTCAACGTTTACTGGACAACCTCTTTTTTTTTCTCGTAGTTTAAGACTACGGGAAAAAATCTTTTTGTACTACGGAACATCCGTACTGGACTACCTAGCCTGTTAAAGGCTCCTAGGACTGGCCCATAGTGGTGGGCCATGAGGAAAGTCCGGGCAATGGGGGCATACCCCGAGGCCCGAGACCTGCAGGACACCACAGTTCATGCAGACGACAACACGAAGTTAGCAACAACAAGACATACCATCTAGGCGTTCTATTAACGCAAATTTTGGAGGTAACTCAGCATACACGTGCAAAAGGTATTTATTAAGGTACAGTCCTAAATTATTTTTTTCTTCAAACACTTTATGTTTATTTAATATCAGTGGTTAATCATTATAAAGTTTATTGTTTTGTCTCTTTGTAAAATTAATTTCAAGTCAGGGTTTTATAGAAAAAAAATTATTTCAACTGGAATTAACATGAGAGACTATGGCAAGGACTTTTTGTATGGGAGCTCTTTTTGGTATACTCAGTTACCCTAAAAATCAAAACAAATTGTTAATTTTCAGTAACTTTAGAATTTTTCTAATGATGTTTGATTATTTGTTATGTGTTTAGAAGACCATTAACCTATAAAAAACTTTTAATTGAGTCATGAAGTAAAAAAACCTGCTAGCCTGTAAGCCCTGACAGCGCGCGACATGTTATACTCCCGTTCGCTCGGGACCGTAATGGCGGCAAAATTTGAAAATTAGCAAATTTTTTGCTATATTGCAAATTTTGCTATATTTTCACTTTGAGACAATATTTATGGATAAAACTTACAGGAATTCTTGTTGAATGTATAAACTATCGAATAAAATTATTTTTGGTTGCTAGAAATTGTAATAAAATACGTAAATTACCCTGTATAGCACAGTAGTAGTATGTACTTCAATTTTAGTGACAAAATTACTACTAATTTGAATTCTACACTTTTGTTTTTGGAGAAATTTATATCAAATTGTTTGGAAATATGTATATTTTTATGTTTAATGTGTTTCCATTCGTTACTCATACCAAAATATAAAATATAAAGAAATTAAAAAAAATTAAATATTAATATTTTATCTGTGTGACATTTAGAACAATATTTCTAAAATAGTTTTGTGTGAATTTGAAATAAATACAACGTCAAGTTATTTGAAATATGTAAGAAAACTATTTTTACTTACATTTTACACTAAAAATAAATGAGAATGTGAAAAATACCACATTTATGACCCAGCCGCCATAATTGGCCTTCCAGATTTTGAAGCACTTTTGGCAATTTACTTTTCACTTTTTATACCACAAATTATATATATATGTGTTCACTATATTACAAGGAATATAAAAAAGTATAATACTTTCGTTTTTAGTCCAGACACAAATATAAAATTCTATAAAAAAGACGGAGCACCTTTATCAAAACGGCACGTGGAACGCCGAAAGTTCAGAGTGATTTCTTTTTTTTTTTCTAAGAAACATTGCCAGGTTATGGTTTAAAATAAAAGAGCATATCTTTGTCTTTGATACTAATATCTATTGCATAGTGTCTTTGGTTTTGTTTAAAACGAAAAAATAGTTTTTTCATAGGTAGACATGTTTACATAATTCTGATCTAATTCGATCACTACTTGGCGGGCGTAAGGTTGGTATTGCGCGATCTAATGTGAGCTAGGCTTGGTTAACAGGCTAGGGACACCTAAGTGTGGGTAAAAAAGTTGATCCACCCATCTATCGATTATGGTCGTCCACCGCGGCGCACAGTACGTGATCAGGAAGACATACTGCAGTTTTTTGTAGAAAATCCAGCAGCGAGCACTTATGAAGCAGCCCGACAGTTCAGTGGGTCACAATATTACGCATGGAGTGTCATGCACAATGAAGGGAAGTACCCCTTTCACCTGCACCGTGTTCATGAACTCAGCGAAGCTGGCAAACCTGCGCGAGTTACATTTTGTAATTGGTTACTAGCTGCTGAACGAGCTAACATTTTATGGACTGATGAAGCAACATTTGGCAGAATAGGGCTATTTACAATGAACACTTGTGGTCCTATGAAAATCCACATGAACCAAGACCACATAGCTTTCAACACCGGTTTAGTGTCAATGTGTGGGCAGGCCTTATTAATACAACGTTACTGGGCCCTCTTTTCATAGAAAGATTAAATGGTGAAAGCTATCACAATTTTCTCACCGACACGCTGCCAGAATTGTTAGAGGATATACCACTTGCATCTCTACGCAATATTTACTATCAACTTGACGGGGCACCGGCATATTATACTCGTCAAGTTAAGGATTATTTAAACAGAGAATACCCTGGACGCTGGATCGGACGTGGCAGGCCCTGTGCATAGCTTCCCAGATCGCCAGATATCACACCATTGGATTTTCATTTGTGGGGGCATGTAAAGACATTAGTGTATACTGGTCGCACACTCAAAACCCGTGACATGTTGAAAGAAAAAAATAATTTGGGCATTCGATCAAATCAAAATGAATACTCAACTTTTATCTCGTGTCGGTGAACAGTTAACTTTTGTATTTTAATATTTTTATTGAACCCTTTTTACCTAAATATTTTTATGATTAAAACTACTTTTACGGATTTTATCGCGTTTATTTTTACTTTTTATTTACTTTTAGTTTTAATTCCCGACGTTTCGGGCGCTTTCCAGCACCCATGGTCACGGGGGACGGGGAGGGGGGACATGGGTGCTGGAAAGCGCCCGAAACGTCGGGAATTAAAAATAAAAGTAAATAAAAAGTAAAAATAAACGCGATAAAATCCGTAAAAGTGGTTTTAATAATGTATAGTGTTCGCGTAAATATAAGAAATCATTAAATATTTTTATTCAATTACTGTTGTAAAATGTGTGTTAATATCTGTATTTAATCATTATAAATATTTTATTGTAATATTTGTAACCCGCATCCATTTTTTAAATACAACTTGCATTTAATAAATAAAAAATAGCTAATAATACTCGACATTTAATTTGCACGTGCTGCGAACCGAAAAAGCCAGGCGGCGCCTTTGATGACGCCTGTGTCATTTGGAGTGGCGCCTTGGTACCATAGGCACAGTGGTGAATAGTTTAGTAGGCTCTATAAAAAAGTACTCTTTGGGCAGTAGGCACTCGCGACACACTGCTGAGTGCGAGCGTCTTCCGGCGCCGCGGCGCGACGATGAGGTCATACTTTATAATTACCTATTGCTCATTTTAATATTTGTGATTTTTAAAATACAGACTTAAAAGGAGTCAGACATGACAATAAAAACTTAAAAGTAGCTTTTATGTAAATGTATTACATTCTGTAAAGAGTGATCTCGCTAAAATCGTAATAATGCCACCATTATATTCCCAAAAGGTCTTTAGTAAGTTAAAAATGACCCTGTATACATAAAATTGGCGTTGGTATATCTGTTTAAGGTTAATAAACTTCCGTAACCATTTGAGCAATCACTACACAACTTATTATATTAGGCACAAATATTGTGTATTTTCCATGGAGCTTACTTTTCATTCATCACTAGATGGCGCATCAGCACATGCAACTTCTGTACTGTTTCACCAATAGTAACGAAAATTGTTAGATACAGGCAGGGCTACATATATCGGGTTTCGCTAGTATGGAACAAATGTTTTTTTTTACCAAATGTGACATCCCGAAAGCTTCATTGGAAGTAAATAGTTGGACTTAATAGCATACATTGTCCGCAGTCACAGTGTCTATGAAGCATTATGACACACATTCATAATTCTATCATTTATCTCTTACATGTTATTTTTTCTGGTGTGTTTTGAATTAATTATTAAGAAGGTGAAAAAAGAGAGAAGCATAAAATTCAATATAACGTGTTATTTTCTTAAATGTTTTTTAAGGTTGTTTACGAGTTTTGATCTTTGACTCTAATGAGTCTACATTTTGTGAACTAATCTGCAAGTAGTATTCGCTCGTAAAACTAATACATTTTGTATTAAAAAAATTCCGCACCACTAATATTATCATGCGTGAATGATCGTCAAAAACGATATTGTGTGGTTCGGATTGGCGGAAACATTGAAAACAGCGACACAAAGTATCACCTTCGGGTGTGTTCACTAACAACAGCTGGGCGTTAGCAATTTAATTAAAATCGTGCCAGTGTGAACAACACGTAAAACTAGAGTTCGAACGTTGAAATAAAAAAAAATGATCCTCACCGGAAGAATACTTTCCAGTTATTTGATATTTTACATACTAAACTTTAGTTAAATATATTTTTTCATTCAACATTTTGTATCAAGAACTTATATAAATAACCTTGAGGGCATAATTGGACGCCTTTGGAAAAAAGCTTTGGGGTTTGGGAGTTGTAGAAAATATTGAGCGTATATTTAACAGCAGTCCGGCTTAGAATAAACTGTGGATCATTTCCAAGCGGAATGCAGAATATGTGGTGCATGTTTTTCTCGTAAAGAGTAGTTAACTTTTAACTTTCGATAACCTCGAGCTTTTAGCTATCGATAATATTCTCATATATCGTTGCAATGAGTATGAACAAATATACTAGGTAGTAGGACTCCTTTTTCGTCTAGGGATTAGTCTGTGTGCTTGGACTGTTGTGTTCCGGTCTGAAGGGAATAGAAATAAATATATGTGAGACATTCTATCTTAGTACTCAGAGGTAACAACGCATCTGCAGACTTCTTTAGTAAAAATTCTGAAATTGGCTGTAGTATTATTGCATCTATTCACTCGTCATGCTTTTAAGGCCCTCGATGTAACGACGACCTGGTAAGAAATACAGGAAGTCGATAGATGCAGGTTGTCTTGAGACCATGTTATTTGGCATTCCTTGGGAAAGGTACCACAAGCAAGTAGCACAAGTGTACCGCTCAACATAGGCGTTGAGCGGTGACGGACAGTTGCGATGATGGTATTAAGGTATAGTTACCGCAAGCAATTAAATTAAAAAAAAATAATATAAAATAGGACCTAATCATGGGACAAAAAAAGTGTTCAATGACCGACAATCCATCCATCAGTAATATGTTATAAAAGGCACTCGAAGAGTGTGGTATGCTAAATAAATTCTTTGGTGGTTTGGTCATGTAGAAAGAATGAAAAAGTAAAGAGTAACAAAGCAAATTCTTGTTGCAGAAGTGAACGAGTGACGTGAGTCGGTAAGGGACGTCCTAGGCGAAAGTTTGTCGATCAAATTGGCGATATATTGAAAATGGGCAAACTTAAGAGTACCCTTAACCGACGAGTATGCATGAGTAGGTATATGGATGTGGAGGAGGCGAGAGAGGTGTGTCAGGATCGTGCCAAATGGAAGTCTGTAGTCTCTGTCTACCCCTCTGGGTAACAGGCGTGAGTGCTTATGTATGTATGTAGGTGCTCTTTGATCGTTCACAAAATTGCCTGATCCAAATCTTCAAATTTAGGCTTTTTTCATTTCTTTGAAATCTTCTATTCAGCCTGTAGAAATTTTTCCTTCTTCTTCCAAATGGCGGACACAGTAGATGAACGGAACGTTTTGCAACATCACATTTCCTTTCTCCATTTTCTATCGCGCGAATAAATGACACTTTTTCGTCAATACGCAAATTCTTTCTTTTATTGGCCATGTTAACAGTTCAAAAATGAAAGCAACTAAGAATAAGATACGCAACCCATCATCATTACAGCCCTTCACAAGTCCAATGCTGAACATAGGCCTTCCCCAAGGAATGCTATAAAGCACTGTCCTGAGCCACCTGCATCCATCGACTTTCTGCATATCTTATCAAGTAGTCACTCCATCTAGTGGGGGGTCGCCCTACACTACGTCTAGCGGTACGCGAATTTTCCTGCCTTCAGCTCACCGTTCTTTCTTGGATAGGCCTTTTTTATAGGATAGGATGACAAACAAGCACATAGTCCACCTGATGGTAAGTGGTTGCTGTGGCCCATTAACATCTACATCTATCCTCAATTACGAATCAAAATGCAGATGCGTTGTCACCAGTGAGGACTAAGATGGAATGTTTCGTTTCCAGTAAAAAGGGTCTCCGGTTCTCTACACTCACCATACAAAATACAACAGAATTAAGCTATTATTTTACGCTGGTATTCTTTGAGAGCGTGGTTCTTCCCCGGTCGAGCCGACCCATTAGTGCTACAACTATACTTCTAATAAAACTGCAGCATGGCTCTATCATGTATTAAAGCCTAGATTTGCGTTGAGGTCCAATTAACAAAGCGTAGTAGTAGTGTTACACCGTGGTTTTGTAGAAATGCATGGCTCTAAAAATATCTTCATATATTTCCTCCACTTACTCATCGGGATGTGCCGAGGTTGGTGTATATACTTGTCCAGTAATCGCTTAAAGGTATTCACTTAAGATCTGAATACCTTTTGTGATTACCTTCAGCTAATACCGTTTGGTGATTCTGAGTATAAGGTACGCAACCCTTGTTGACACACTCCCAATATTTACAGCGTTGTTAACGAGAGACTTGTGGACTATAAATCCGACTCCACCTTGGGACATATGGCCGTCCTCCCGCTGATAGAACAAGTTGCCGGATTTGAGAATCACCGTGTCTTCTCCATCTCTTCGGACCTCGGATAATCCTATAATATTCCAGTGCAGCTTGTCTATCTCTTCTTCCCGCACCAGATCTTCTCGTCAGTCCTCAGGATGCGTGCGTTGTATGTTGTAGGATCGAGTTGTCTTAGGTGGCAACCGAAACTCCACCGGAGATTCTTAGCACCCACTACCCCGCCGTTACCGTAGTCGCCACCGTAGCCCACGAATGGCGTGGCTGCCGGGGACTGGGGGCCGTTTACTTGTGTCATTGTTCATGGGGGGTATATGCCATAGTTCCAACGCTTGGCGAGCAGGTTGGCAACAACAGTTTTTTGTTGTACAATTGATGTTATCGAGAAGATACTGCTGCCCATCTCCTGCCGTTTTCCCTCCGTCGCCTTTTACGACACTCACCGGAAGGTATGGGGTAGTGATATTCTTAACCACCACTACATGGCGAAGAATATCTACAACCCCATATCTTCCCGTGGGTTATCACTATCAAGGAGCAATGTGTCTGAAAGTACAAACGCGAAACTGTCTGAAAACGAATTTCAAGGGGATATATATATATATAATAAACTTGTATCAGCTGTTATTTTTTACTTTATTCTTCTTTTTTTAAAGTTAAAATATTAATTTTCTTTAACGATTCCTTTCATAAATTATATTAACATTATAAGAGCTATTTGCTGCTATTACGTTATAATCAGAGAAATAACGAAAAGGTAAAATTGGTAAGTTAGATTTCTCTATAACATTTTGATGGTAACAATCTAGCATTTATTGTAAATTTGAACAGGGAAATATTTAATTTTGATCCTTTAAATATATTAATCTCTATGGTGGCGGTGTAAGAGCATTCATTACTGCATTTCGTTCTGTGGACGTCCTGAGAGACGACTATAGAAACTACCAGAAATCTTTTATAGCTTCCGATTGATTATATAGCGTTATAACTATTTCGTCCTCACCAGACATAAAATACCGCATCTATGCATATCTCCATACAGTTGGAATAGCCCATTTCAAGCTTAGGATATTACGACCTGATGGGGAAGAAGGAGAACAGCTAAGTGTATTAAAAACAAAACTTTTAATATTTGTACGGAGTACTTGCTTTGCTTAAATACGTCCATCTTTTTCAGCATATAAAAGCCCAATTTTATCATAGGTCTCCCCATACATTACTCCATACATTCTATAAAATTTTGCCATAGTTGCCATACGTTGCAGGCGGGTTTGCAACCGTAGGTTTTTATTACTTTCAGTTTTTATCAGAAAGATGTTGCTGCCCGTTTCCTGTTCCAGTTTAAGTCTTACGACACTCACGAGATGATATGGCGTTGTGGATATTCTTACGTGGCCACAGCAAACGTTTTTTTTTTTTGATTTATCAGAAATATGAGTTGATTTTTTTTTCTACGCTGTCATAAGATTCCATAAATCATAAAATATATAAATTAGTAGATAATTGATGTAACGGAGCTGCGTCAGTCAACTTTCACGTGGATAACTGAATTACTGGGGCGCGTTGCTCTCATCCATCACTGTAGATAATTTGAAGATAAAAGCCTTTATGAACGCTCATTAAACGCTACGTGGAGATAGATTCATATAGATTTTAACCATTTTACAATGAAATTTCAAAGTAATGGCATATCTAACTTAGCCCTCCAATAACGTATAAATAATTGACGTATGATAATAAATTAAACATCTATTAAATAAGTCCTTATATAATCCCTTAAGATAAACATGTTGTTAGTGATAAAAAATCAAATTGCTAAATTAAAATATTTCGAGCTTTAGTTTCGGTCTTCTAAGGAAAATTGGTAAGGAACGACTATACTTTTATTATGTTTGTGTAGATTTGAAAAAAAAAAGCAATCATAGTGATTATTCAAGTCACATAAATCATTTAACATTGCTGTTTAGGAAGCTTTTTCTTGTGTTCACGTAAAGACAATAAAAATTCGCTTTTTCTATAATAACACCTTAGTTTATATCATAAATAATTGAGATATGGTACAATTTCTTTACTCATATGCTATAACTGCGTCGATATCATTGTGATTTTAATTAAGAAAATGTAACCTTACTTTCAGGGATATGAAATCAACCGTAATAAAGCTTTATATAAAATTATACAAATGTTACGCAAATAAAATATTACTATCTTATTTTAGAGATTTGTGATTTTACGTATAGCTTTATTAAATCCTAAATAAAGTGGTGTTTGCCGATGAAGAAAATCATTGTGCGGAAACCAGTGTTTCTGAAATATAAACAAAAATACTAAAATGTTCAAACACACTCTTCTATGCTAGACGCTACATCATCTTGAGTCTTTGAAAAGGTTTAATCTATTTTAACTTCTTCACTTTTACTTTAACAGTCTTTATTATTTCACTAACAAGAATTTGCAAAACATGAAACACTTGACCAGTATGTACTCATCACGTCATTCCACTGTCAAATTTACGGCTAAAGGCGAATCCTACTGAAATATTTCTGTTATATCTCCACAGTCAATTTTGAGTAAGAATTGAAAGTGAAAACAGAGGGAAGATGATAGTTATAACTAACTCTGGCTGTTCATTTGCAGACCACAGTGTTACCTACACTTTTTTATATCTTTTTTTTTTTTTTTTTGAAAACCTAAAGTTAATATAAACAGTAAATAAATGAAAAACAACTAAAAGGCCATTTAAAAGTTTTCACTTATATACAATATGAGCTCAAAAACAATAATTCTAGTGAGTATAGGATAAACATCGATTAAGATAAACGCAGTAAATTATCAAAATTAAACAAAAAAACACTCAACAAAAGAAATTTTTCGCTAAAATACTATTAATTTGAGAAACACGGATATTAAATATAAACAGATCCAAATCAACGCTATTGGAAATCTCATCAAAAGTTCATTAAGCACGTATCATAAAACAATTTTGCCTGTATTTAGTCCGGGTATGCGGCACATGGAGTAAGCGAGGCTTTCTTAATTGCATACTCTCCTAACATACTCAGTAGTTCCGGACAATCAACATTACCATTTGCCAATTTAAAAAGATAAATTATATCTGCTTTGCGCCTACGTTCATACAGAGGAAAAATATTAAATTTTTTACAACGTGCAATTTAGTTACCAGAGTAAAATTGTGTCTTAAATTGCAGAAAATGTAGAAAAAGCCTTTGTACTTGCTCAATCCTATCTATATAAATGTTATAACTGTGGGTTCACACTTGAGAGGCATGCTCTAAATAGCTGCAGACAAGAGCGCTATAAAGTATCTTATATGTTCTAATATTATGAAAATAGGTGGAAAATCTCAAAACGAATCCAAGTGCTCTATTGCTTTTATTTAAAATATGATCAATATGTTGTAGTTAAAATGAGAAGGCAATTTGTTTTTTAAGGTAATTATTTAGTCATTATTTTTTTTAAGTAATTGTATCACAAAGAATTACAATGAGCTTTCTTTCTTTCTCATGTCTCATACTTAAGTGTTCTCTATTTTACCCTGCCAATTCATGAGATGCTGTTTTGTGATAAGTCGAGCTGCAATTGCATTATTTTTATCATGACTATATTTTCTCTGAGTTCTATACATATCAGGAAAATAACTGTGGTGAAAACAAATGGCATTCAGTCTAGCTCGTTATAAGATCGTCAACCCTTAAATCTCAAACTCATTTAAGTCAATGGGCGCTTTTTTGAATATTATTATCTACACAAAACTATAATATTAACAATAATGTACCATAAAATTACCCGTAAAACTTATAAAATATTAAACATTAGATTATTGACAATTTAATTAACCATAATTTCAGATATTCCCGAAAGAAGGTGTAAATCAAAAAATATTTCCATAAGCTTCTACACGCTACTTTATTTTTTTAATAAAATGTGAAACATTTTACTATCAAACAAACGAGCCCAGACGCCTTACAAGGTTTATTAGTTCTCCGGCAAAATATTGTGACTGGTTTTTATATTTATATACTTAAATAACATAAGCTCTTACTACTAAAGTTGTTTAACAAATTCTATTTCAGCGAATGTAAAATAATAACTTTATACAGCAGTTATTTTTATTGGGGTATTTATATAGTTTTCTCATCTGGTTAGGTTGTTAATGAAAATCATAAATATACATAAATATCAATAAAATAAAATAAATACATAAATAAATAAAAGCCCAACCAGATGGAAGCCCTCGGCAGCGGAGACCAAACGGCCGAGGGTTAGGGGGAAAGGGAAAGAAACCGGCGGACGATGCGGGTGGTATCGAGGGGCACCGCCTTCTGCATTTAAGCCTGGAGCGGAGTCCCAATAACCTCAGATGACCCGAGACGCTGATCGGAATTAGCCCATTTGCAGAGACGACTACATGAATAATTTCTTGCAAAAGTATCGGCCTGATTCAGTGCTAGGCCCGTTCCATTTACAAACGCCATCATGACGGTGCGCACAATACTTGGCTTGTTTTTGCCTGACCTGAAGCATATCAGTCTGCCGATGAGAGCCCTAGCCTTTGTGATACGTTCCTCCGACTGCCGTTTCTGGGCTAAAAAATAATTATTATTATTATTATTTATTTCATTAATATATTCATTTTGTTAGTACACTTAAAACTTAAAAACTAGGGGTTAATAAATTCACAGAACACATAAATTATTATACTACACAAAAATTATTTTTTTTTTGAATTGTTATGATATGATATATGATACATATGATAAAATGTCTCAAAGCTTCTAACTATACTGACTTTCTGATCCTTCACGGAAAAGAACAGTGCAGCACTTTTGCTTATAAGCAAAATTAGGCTAGAGGGTGGTGCTTACTTAAACAAACTCCAAGACAGAAAAAAATTTTGCCATACAGAAAAATTTATTATATTATATTATTCTTTTTTTGTTTTAGGTTTTAGAGATTCCAACACAGGAATAAAGATAATAACAAAAAGGATTATGGAATAAGAAAATTTTTATTTAATTTTCATATAGTATACCTATATCGTCCCGTGTATGCCGCAAGACGCTACGGAGAGAAACAAATAAGATGGACAGCTTCGTTTTCACTAACAACGAAAAATAAAATAAAATGTGATTGCCAACCCGACTGTAGCAATTATCAAAGGGCGAGGTCTATGTTCAGCAGTGGAATTTTGAATTTTGTGAATTTTCTCCGTTCGCAAAATTCAATTCAAATGGAATGATTTTATTACTCTTTACATCTTTTTATTATCACGAATCGTTCGATGATCTTCAAGTTCTTACTCCCAGTTACTTTGCACGCTCGTCTTCTTATTCGATTTAATTTAGTACTCAATGGATAAAGCTTTACTTTTTCTTCGGATTTAATCTTCAGCTTAGAAAGGAGTTTGCTGAGTATAACTTTTTGCTTTCCATTTTATGTAATTAAAACTTTTAAATGTTTGGCGACTTTCGACAGTCGGAGTCAAGGCAACCTCACCCGGAGTGTTATTAAGTAACAACCAGTTACTTAATAACACTCCGGGCAACATGGGCTCTTGCAATATTTTACATCAAAAGAAAATTCTGGCCTATAAAAGGGACAAAAGGAATTACATGTTCTTTTAGAAACTCTTCGACGTACCTGTGAGCATTTACAGTTCCTCTTTCAATGATAACGAGGTCGGTACGAGCCTCGTAACTGATGCCTCTATTGAGTTCCTTGATATCCCACCTTTTCCACTACTGCACACGGAGCAAACCTCTCGTTTGTACATCTATACATACGCTGGCGTTCTTCAGGGCCTCTGAAAGCAATTCTGCTTTCATCTGAGAACAAATCATTTTTCTATTCTTGCATTGACCAGTTAGCATGATCACGCGCGAAACGTAACCTCAGCCAGGTTACGTTTTGTGCAACATGAGGAATTCTGGAGCAAAGGCTGTACGAAATGTTGTCATATCTCTCTGTTCTTTCACTTAAAATGACATTCTTGACTTCAAACGGACGATTTCGAACCTCAGCCGCTGTATGAAAGCACGAGGTCGTATTCGCGACTCACGAAAACACATTACTGGCAATAAAACGATCGTCCCGAGCTGACGTGCATAAATGTCGCCCTTGACCGGGTCTCCGTGTGTAATGACAAGTCTCCCGATACTGTCGGATGGCATCTCGTATCGTTGTACGTGGTTCACCAAGTGTTCCTGTAATTCGCCGCTGGCTGTACCACTCATCAGTTAAAGCCACAGCTCTAGCAGCTTCAGCAGTATTCGAAGGCATTTTTTAAGCACAGTATACCAAAATTTACCTTAAGAATTTGACTTCAGCAATTTTAACTGAAAAAGATAATAATTTTAAGTCTCCAATATACCGATTCCTAATAATGCTAACTGTAGACTTATCTTTAAAACGGCGTTAAAACCACAAGATCAATAAAAAACAGGGTAGATTTGTTTAATTTGTTTCCAAAATATATCCACCTAACATAAATAATAATCATAAAATGCACATAAACTTACAAAAACAAATGTATTGCCAGCCAGCAGGGTGGGCGGATAATTGTGCCTGTGAGTGTATATTTATGATTGTTTGATATTGTTTTGATTTGATATTGATCTCTAAAAAACACTTCTTCTTTCTTCTGGTACTTCACTATTGTTTCCCTTCTACCCCAAAACATATTTGTATTGTATTGTACTTAAAAGAGATGAACTTGATTCCCTACAAGTTTGGGCCCGGCGTGAACAAAGTTAAAATATGTCTTATTTCGAAGATTTAAATATTTAACAAGTATGTCAATAAATCATATTCTTGAAGAATCTGGGGTTTTATTTTAATTTATGTTTTATTATTTGAAGGTTATATAGTGAAATCACTCGTTATCCTGATAAGCTGTTTAAATAAATTAAAAAGGACACAAAATAATGCAGTTTTGTAGAAATTATTAAATATAGTAAAATAATCATTAAGTTTTATGTACTATGTACTAGAGAAGCTATTCCAAACAAAAAATGTGCACTACTCTGTCTTCGCGCATACGCAGTTGATATAAACGCGCGAAAATTGTCGTAATAAATAATTGTTTATTCAGATTGTATTGTTCATCGAGTAATTTTTTTTAATTTTCTTTTGCATATGTGCTAATTTAATATATAAAATTATTATTAGTGCCACTCCGCACTGCATGAATATCGAAGCCACAATAACAAGTGTACGAATTGCAGTACAGTTCAGTTGTTTAAAATGCAAAATCTAGACATGAAGACATGGCCTAAATGACAAGTGTCCAAGCCAAAATTCTTAATTAAAAAAGTTAAAAACGTTTCGTTCTTGCAAAAGCATTAGCTTTCGTTTTTCAGTTTAAAAATGTTTTTTGATTGTCCCAAGGACTACAGAAATAAAAATCATTTAATTATGTTTATAATTTATCGTTTTATTACCTACATATTTTTTACCTTTGCTACCTTTCTGTTTAATTCATCTCATAAGTTATGTTGATCATTAGTTAACCACTATAGTCCACACTTCGTTTGGCTACTATCCAGCAGGTCTCTATCAGCTGCCACTTACAATCAGACGACCTTTTATTTATCTCGTTTATAGTGTGTTATTTTTATGATTGGTAGTAGTAAAATAAGTACCTATATGAGCTGCAAGCAAATCCAAATCATATTATATGATATTTATTTAGTACAAAACAAGGAATATCAGCTTAAGGACGCGTTTGCAAATCAACCAAAATTAGGGTGTTTTTCGGTAGATTTTGTGACAAAACTAAACCAAATCAAATATAAGTAAAAACTACCATGTACAGACTGGTTCTTCATCTGCAAAAGTCTGTAACTCTTTTGTTGAAAATAGTAGTTTTTTATATTGTAAAAACGAACTTTCGTTGCCATTTTCTACAAAATTAACGATACCGGCTTGTGTTTCGGTACATGTTTTGGTCTATTATCAACATATTTAAAAAAATTAAAAAATACTGTAAGATGACAGACATATTCAATTAAAAAACCCTGTATTTATTTTTTATCAAAATGTCACAAATAGTCGTAGAAAAAATAAAAACTGACGCACATTTTTTCACATATTTTGCTAATACGGATAAATCATAATGTATTGCAATAAGGGCTATTTTATTTTTGGTGCCTGCTTTGATTTATTGTACAAAGATTTCGATGAAACCACAGTCCGCGCTCGGCCGCCGTCGTGAGTGGATACTGTACCTGTTTGCAGCGGCTCATGCTGAGAAAGATCGCATACATACACAAAATATTAGAAAAAAACAAATTGGAAACATAAGTACTTGACAAGTGATAAAATTATTATTTTTATACTCACAGTTTTTATTTAGCTAAAAATAAGTAGGATATATAAACTTACCTACTACTGCAACTCCTGGACGAGCGGAACTAGGTGTGCCGAGTTTGGGCTCGTTTTGTTGGTTATGATGAGACCTTACCTCCGGACTTGATGGCGTGACCTGGAGGTGTACTTTCGTGACCGCTATTTGAACTTCTTGCAGAGTAAAACTAGGGGTGGCGAATTTGGGCTCCGTTTTGTTAGTTATGACGAGTCCATACCTCCGGACTTGATGGAGTGACCTGAAGGTGTAAATCGGCGATTGCAACTGGAACTCCTAGACTGGTAGAACTAGGTGTGCCGAGTTTGGGTTCGTTTTGTTGGTTATGATGAGACCTTACCACCGGACTTGATGGAGTGACCTGAAGGTGTAGTTCGGTGATTACAAGTGGAACTCCTAGACTTGTAGGACTAGGTGTGCCGAGTTTGGGTTCGTTTTGTTAGTTGTGATGAGACCTTACCACCAGACTTGATGGAGTGACCTGAAGGGGTAATTCAGTAACTACTGCTGGAATTTCTGAACGAGTAGAACTAGGTGTGCCGAATTTGGGCTCCGTTTTGTTAGTTATGACGAGTCCATACCTCCGGACTTGATGGAGTGACCTGAAGGTGTAAATCGGCGATTGCAACTGGAACTCCTAGACTGGTAGAACTAGGTGTGCCGAGTTTGGGTTCGTTTTGTTGGTTATGATGAGACCTAACCACCGGACTTGATGGAGTGACCTGAAGGTGTAGTTCGGTGATTACAAGTGGAACTCCTAGACTTGTAGGACTAGGTGTGCCGAGTTTGGGTTCGTTTTGTTAGTTATGATGAGACCTTACCACCAGACTTGATGGAGTGACCTGAAGGGGTAATTCAGTAACTACTGCTGGAATTTCTGAACGAGTAGAACTAGGTGTGCCGAATTTGGGCTCCGTTTTGTTAGTTATGACGAGTCCATACCTCCGGACTTGATGGAGTGACCTGAAGGTGTAAATCGGCGATTGCAACTGGAACTCCTAGACTGGTAGAACTAGGTGTGCCGAGTTTGGGTTCGTTTTGTTAGTTATGATGAGACCTAACCACCGGACTTGATGGAGTGACCTGAAGGTGTAGTTCGGTGATTACAAGTGGAACTCCTAGACTTGTAGGACTAGGTGTGCCGAGTTTGGGTTCGTTTTGTTAGTTATGATGAGACCTTACCACCAGACTTGATGGAGTGACCTGAAGGGGTAATTCAGTAACTACTGCTGGAATTTCTGAACGAGTAGAACTAGGTGTGCCGAATTTGGGCTTCGTTTTGTTAGTTATGACGAGTTCATACCTCCGGACTTGATGGAGTGACCTGAAGGTGTAAATCGGTGATTGCAACTGGAACTCCTAGACTGGTAGAACTAGGTGTGCCGAGTTTGGGTTCGTTTTGTAGGTTATGATGAGACCTTACCACCGGACTTGATGGAGTGACCTGAAGGTGTAGTTCAGTGATTACAATTGGAACTCCTAGACTTGTAGAACTAGGTGTGCCGAGTTTGGGTTCGTTTTGTTAGTTACGATGAGACCTTACCACCGGACTTGATTGAGTGAAATTCTGCACACCTAGTTCTACTGGTTCAGAAATTCCAGCAGTAGTTACTGAATTACCCCTTCAGGTCACTCCATCAAGTCTGGTGGTAAGGTCTCATCATAACTAACAAAACGCACCTAGTTCTACAAGTCTAGGAGTTCCACTTGTAATCACCGAACTACACCTTCAGGTCACTCCATCAAGTCCGGTGGTAAGGTCTCATCATAACCTACAAAACGAACCCAAACTCGGCACACCTAGTTCTACCAGTCTAGGAGTTCCAGTTGCAATCACCGATTTACACCTTCAGGTCACTCCATCAAGTCCGGAGGTATGGACTCGTCATAACTAACAAAACGAAGCTCAAATTCGGCACACCTAGTTCTACTCGTTCAGAAATTCTAGCAGTAGTTACTGATTTACCCCTTCAGGTCACTCCATCAAGTCTGGTGGTAAGGTCTCATCGTAACTAACAAAACGAACCCAAACTCGGCACACCTAGTCCTACAAGTCTAGGAGTTCCACTTGTAATCACCGAACTACACCTTCAGGTCACTCCATCAAGTCCGGTGGTAAGGTCTCATCATAACCTACAAAACGAACCCAAACTCGGCACACCTAGTTCCAATAGTCTAGGAGTTCCTGTTGTAATCACCAAATTACACCTTCAGGTCACTCCATCAAGTCCGCAGGTAGGTAAGGTCTTATTATAACTGACAAAACCAGTTCAAAGTCCAGAGCTAACATCTCACTACCAGTAGAGGGCTTCCAGTGCCAAGCAGTCTCTGGAGCAGGTATTCGTATTTCATATCGAAGTATATTTCTGAGGTAGGTATAAGAAATGAAAAACAAATTCAATCTTTCAAATTATCAAAATAATTTCATTTGACTACGATTCCCACAGCCAACCGTGCGTACACTAGTGTGTGTGTGACTTTTGTCAATGTAGTAGTGCGATTCTATACCTATCAATTTTGTAAACGCGTCCTTAATACCTTTCTGTAGAAATAAAACAGCTCTTTTTCTGCAAAATGACTATACTTGCTAGTTATTACTCTATACTGCTAACATGATTGTAATCGCCACGCTTAGCGTTTCGTTGATCGCAGTTCCAGATGTCTCTCGACTTTGACATAAATACTGGAAATTTACTACACTGTACAGTACTACACTGTATAGTACAGTACACTGTATTCAATACCTGACTAACACATAATTATACGAAATAATAATATCGCCATCCATCGGAACCCAGAAGTGTTTTTGTGTTTTTTTCCATCGTTAATAATCTCCACTGAAGCCTTTACTAGGCATTACACAATTTTTTTTAATTTCTTCTTAAAATAGGTTATGGGGATACTGTAGCCCATAGACACCTACATCTTGAATTAAAGAGGGTCTACATACATAAACTTCATCGTAATCATCATCTCTATATTGAGGCCGATTTTGAGTTGTATTAATATATTTTCAGAAAATGCTTTGGACATTTTCTCTGACCTTTATAAAGGATCTGACTATGTTCATCTTGAACCATTTAATCAGGAAACTACTACATTAAGGTGCAAAAACATTATGCATGGACCTGTTTTGTAACATCAGTGTGAAATATCGCAGTCATTATCAATGGTCGCCTTCCGGATCGTTTGTATTAAGTGTATAAACTTTCAACGACAAATTATAAATATCTGAAGACGATGTCTTTGGATCTGAAGACGATTGTGGAGTATTTTTTTTTTTTGAAAAGGCGTAGAACTAAATCTTGTTAACTTTACTGTTTTTAGAATTCTTCGATAACGTGAAGCTTTAGTGGAGCCTCGAGCAGGGGCGGATATATAGGCTTTTTGGGCTGTAGCCCAAGGCCCCATGGATAGAAAGTGCCCCCAGCACCAGTGAAGAATATAGCTGTCAAATCTTCAAAAATAATTATGATAATATTAGAAAAATATTACGAGTATCAGTGTAAATGAGGATGAGAGGGTCATTTTCGAGAAGAGGCACGAAATTTATTTAGCAAGTGGTAAAATTAAAAATATTCTTCTTCTTCAACTTCAATACGACAAGATCAATTTTTTTCGAAGTCAATTAAATAGGCATTATTAAAGGTAACTAAAACTATTTACCAGATCTTGATTAAATTTATATGGGACCACATGAGAAGCACCAGCTTTCAGATAAAAAAATAATGTTAAGAGTTTAGGGTTCATGACAATAAAAACTGCCGATTGAATTACCAAAATTGACACTTTAATTACCGAACACCAATTAAAGCTAATACACATTAATCACACTCTTAACACTTTATTTCGCACCTAAGTCTTCATTTGTATCGCCAATTCAACTATACTGATCCGGTCGCGGCCCTTAGTGGCTATATATATATATATATATATATATATATATATATTTTAATGCCCTGTCCACCGCAACATCTAGAATATTCCGGCAAATACCGGTCTCGACCGACTAGGTGTAGAAAATTCGAGTGTGGAGTTTTCTAGAAAGCTTAGTTCTTCAATTTGATAATGGACGGCTCTAGTGCCATGTACCAAGCATCAACTATGGTGCGCAACACTGACCGCTCCTAAGACATGCTCGTCCAGAGCATTATCGGCCCCTCAATAACACGGCAGTCGATCATGGACGATCTTAGGATCTCTTGCACCTTTCTAAAACGGCTCCGCAACTTCAAGGGCCGTCCTCTCCCATGGTGCACCAACATAGTACAATTTCATTGCACCTCTACTACGAGTTTGAGGTCCCTTCACAGCCGCACAACTCGTACATTTACTAATTGTTACGAGATTGTGGTTCGTGTCAATAATCATCAAAATCAATTCACCCAGAGAAAAGGTGTGAGGTAATTCATATAAAAAAGAACATACAGTCGAATTGAATAGGTACCTCCTCCATTTTGAAATCGGTAAATAAAGTGGCTCAACTCGATACTATTATTTGGATAAGTTTTAGAGAGGATATTTATGAAAGCAACAAGTTAATAATATCATTAAAAGAGTTCGTTAGTAATATACGAGACCAGTTGGATCAAAAATTAAAGATTTTTAAAGAGACATGCTAAACGTTGCGTGGGATAAGCTGTTTTGGATTTTGAGTTTAAATAGAAGCCAAGTTTATGAGACATATAGTAAGAAATTCAAAATTTTAATGAATTTGCAAGACAAATATAACGAAAACAAATCTGGAAAGTGTAAGTACCTACGTATTATTAATGATTATTATCCAGATGACGTAGACGAACATTTAGTGAATGAGTGAATTCTGTTAAAATCTTACTAAAGCTTAAGCTAGAGTCTTACACCTCTTGCAGTGATATGTGTATGCTAATAAATAAAAGAAACTTGTTAATGTTTTCCCAAATTGTTTTCCTATCTTATAAATTTTTGACGTTGTCAAGCACTTGCTCTGAAGCGGAGCTCTTTCTTCAGGATGTCGTACACAGAAAACAAAATATAGGTCAACAACGTTGAACAATTGACTGAATAATTTATCAGTTCTTTCCATAAATTGTGATTTAACAAAGAACTGACAATGTAATGAGCGTATAAAGAAATTTTTTATATTAAAGGAAAAGTCTTTATAATTTATTTATCATAACTTTTTTTGTTCTTTTTAAAACGTTACCTCCACACTAGGATTGTTTCCCACATCGTAGAGGCAGTTTATAAACATAAATTGCACAAGAACAAAAATCCAGACCCGGAACAATTATTTTTAAGCCATACAAATACTTGTTCCGTGCGGAATTCGAACCCACGGCCAACAGCGCAGCCACTCATTGCTAACCCACTGGGCTTAGCAATGAGTGGTGAGTACACATAAACTTTTTAATTTCTTATGCAATAATGTCTTATGTTTATGTATGTAACTCATATATTTTTTCCCGACCGTATAACATCATTAAGAAAACATTTTTTTTACTTGATTAGTTTGATTAATTTAATAGGATCTCAAGAAGTGTTAGCCCAAGGCCCACAAATTCATTGTCGTCCCTGGCCATGTGACGCCTAAACCAGCAAGCAAACTAAGTTCTGTAGCGATGTTACTAGTATCACAAACAGACAGAGGGTGTAACAAAGTTTATTTCTATAACACAATGTCTTATAGTATTTTGCTGTTAAGAAACGCGACTGATTTATAAATTATTTTCTTTTGTAAAAAAGAACTAACAAAGGCATTTATATTCTGAGACCTAACTTTAATAACAAAAGTGATATATCTTTACCCATGATATTGTTGTTTTATTCAACTGACCACTTTAAACTCTAAAATATATAGTTTTGAAATTCTAAATTCAAATTAATTTTATAGTTAGTATCGAAATCAGTTATTCGTTTTAAAACGTAGTGATTATATACTCTTTAATTCGTTTGTTTGGGTTTTGTTTAATAAAACGGAATTATTATTACAGCCAATACAAAGCCAACAAATGATACAAAAAACAAGGAATACCCAGCCCTGAGTCACCTGCATCCATCGACTTCCTGAATATCTTAGTCATTTTTTTATTCAGGGCATCACTCCATCTAGTGGAGCCCTCCCTTACATATCGCTTACCGGTACAAGGCTGCCACTCGAGAACTTTCCTTCCCTAAAACTGAATGAATTCAATAAAATCAAATCGGTCGATGAACTGATTTTCGGTTTCATCATGTTCAGGATATTGTTAAACTATATCTTACAATAAAAATAACTGCTCTGCAAATAAACCTGTTTTATTATTATACGGTTTGCCTTTATTTACCGGCGCAAACAAATAATAATAACTATTGACGCATGTAAAGCGTACTCATTGCCATTTTTCGACGTGCATCGTGCATAACACATTGACAGGCCTGTTGGTCTAGTGGTTAGTGACCCTAACTGCTATGCCGGAGGTCGTGGGTTCGATCCCCACCCAGGACAAACGTTTGTGTGATGAACACGATCATTTGTTCTGTGTCTGGGTGTAATTTATCTATAATATTTATGTATTTAGAAATATATAAGTATGTTTATCAGTTGTCTAGTACCCATAACTCAAGCTCTGCTTAGCTTGGGACTAGATGGCGTTGTGTGATAGTTGCGGAATATTATTATTATTATGGGGTATCTATATAGTTTTCTCATGTGGTTGGGTTCTATAAATATATAATTATAATTGAAAATGAAAAGATAAATACACATAAATATCAATAACATAAAATAAATATAAAAATACATAAATAAATAAAAGCCCAACCAGATGGAGGCCCTCGGCAGGGGACACCAAACGGCCGAGGGTTAGGGGGAAAGGGAAAGAAACCGGCGGACGATGCGGGCGGTATCGAGGAGCACCGCCTTCTGCATTTGAGCCTGGAGCGGTCCGCCACGTAGTCCCAGTCGACTCAGATGACCCGAGAGGCTGGCTGGGATTAGCCCGTTTGCAGAGACGACTACAGGAATAATTTCGGTCGGCAGACCACCCCACATGTCGGTCACCTCGTGAGCCAGGTCCAGATATTTTGATTGCTTGTCTGTTTCGGCTTTCACGAGGTTCTCGTCATACGGGATGGTAATGTCGATCAAAAATATCCTTGACTGTGCCCGGTCCATCAGCACAATATCAGGCTTATTCGCAAGAATAGTCCTGTCTGTGATGATGGCCCGGTCCCAGTAGAGCCTGGCGCGGTCATTTTCGAGCAGGCTTCCGGCAAGTACTTGTAATAGGGCAATTTCCGGTCCACGAGACCGTATTTCAGAGCGAGCTTCTGGTGTAGAATCCTGGCTACTAGGTTGTGCCTGTGCAAGTACTCAGAGTAAGAAAGCGCCGAACAACCGGAGATGACATACCTAAGTGAGTCACCGGGATGGCGACAAGCTCGACAGACGTCGACGGTGCCATCCTTTGATAGAGGGGTAAGCCTTTGATGACTCATTATAGAATGGATCATCCGATCTCGCCAGGAAGTAATCACGGAGGCTGCACACTTCGCGATTATGCATGGTGAGCGCGCTCAGAAAGCCACGCCCACCATACTTTCGCGGCAAGTACAGCCTCATTAGCGACGATCTCGGATGATGCATCCTATGGGACGTCATGGTAGTGCGGACTTTTCTATCCAGGGCGTTAAGTTCAGTCTGAGTCCACCTGAGTATGCCAAAGGTATACATGAGGACAGGCATGACGCAGCAGTTATATGCGTGTGACTTATTCACACCGGACAAAAGGCTATTAAGCACTTTGGTCAAGCGTGCATAAAACACGTCGCAAACTGACTGTTTCATACCAGCCTCATCGATATCGATGTTCTGTGACATAGCCAGGTATCGGTATGTTTCAACTATGTCCCTCGGAAAGGGTCCTTAAGTTGACGGGCATAGACAAATCTATGCCCTCAGAGTTAGCAACCCTTCTCCTTTCAACATGGAGGACCGCACACTTATCCGTCCCCAGCTCCATTCCAATGGAACTGCTAAATTCACAAGTGATGTTTAGCAGTTCCATAAGATGGGAGCGACTGGAGGCGAATAACTTGAGGTCATCCATATAAAAAAAGGTGGGTCACTTTTGTCCCTCCTTTTCGAAGCTGAAATCCCCCTCCCGGAGCCCTCCAGTAAGGTACTGAGAGGGTTCAGAGAGAGGCAGAACCAGATTGGACTCAGACGATCGCCCTGGAAGATACCCCTTCTTATCCTTATGTGGTTCTCCGCAACCATCATCCGCTCGCCCAGATGACAAAGGATCGTACTCCACTGCCCCATACACTGCTCGAGGAAGTCTCTCACTGTACAGTCTATCTTGTACAGCTCGAGGACCCTCTTTAGCCGTGTATGGGGCACCGAGTCGAACGCCTTTCTGTAGTCTATCCAGGCGGCGGAGAAGTTCCGACGGTTGCGTTTCACCACTTTGCCAATGACCGCGTCAATGAGGAGTGGTTCCTTAGTTCCACGACCACCGCCCCGACATCCATTTTGAGCGCGTGACATCATCTGGTTTAGCTCCAGGTGACGAGTGATTCTCGCGCTCAAAATGGATGTCAGTGTCTTATATATGGTGGGTAGACACGTAATGGGGCGGTATTTGCTCGGGTCTGTGGTATCCTGGTCTTTAGGAACCAAGTGAGTGATCCCAGTAGTGAAGAGGCTCGGGAGTGACTTCTGGTCGAGAGCCTCTTGAAACTGTCGGGCGAGCACAGCGTGACACACTATGAACCCCTTCAGCCAGTAATGATGCAGATGCCCGTCGAGCCCCGGACTTTTCCTGTTCGGGGCCCTACGGACCGCCTCAGCCACGTCTTCTGGCGTTATGGTGATGGGGTCCACAGGCGTAACACTCGCACCCTGGCTCGCCACAACTTCCATCCAAGGGCCCTCGCTGTGGTTTACGGGCTCTGACCACAGGCCACGCCAGAATGCGACAATGTCAGCCTGGTCCGTTCCTTGGCCCGCTCCACATACCTTTGGTCGCTCCAATGATTTGTAGAGCCTCTTCTGATCACTCTGGAAGAGACGATTCTGGTTGAACCGCCTTGACCCCTCGGAAAATCGTCGAATCCGCTTCCCCCAAGCAGCAATCTTTTGCTTCAGGTCGTCTATGCGCTCCGTTAGTTTCTGCGTGATATCCGGCTGGGACAAATGATCAGTTTGTAAATCAGCAAACGCCATCCTTACGGTGCGCACAATCCTCGGTCTATTATTACCCGACCTGAAGCTTGTCAGTCTGCCGATAAGGGCCCTTGCCTTTGCGATACGGTCCTCGATTCTTTTTCTCCAGGCTGGGATGGCGTTACTTTGTGTAGTAGCGCGTCCAGCCATGGGAAGTTTGGCGTCAATAATACGGCAAACTGCCACTGTGGCTCCAAAGAGAATCGAGTCCGTCTCGCAAAGGTCCCGGCTGGCTTCCAAATAATATAAATCACCAGCATTGGGTTAATAGCCCTCACGACAGTCCGATTTCGCTTGTTTAGGGGTATGCGAGGAAGTCGCGGTCGATTTTCGAGAGGGGTGCTGCGCGTTTCCAAAATCGCCTCTTCCAATATACTCCTCATTTGCTCTAGTTCGTTTGAGACCATTTCATCGTCGTTCGAATCAACCACAACTGGAAGATCCATGGCGGCTTCCACGTGTGGATGCTGGTCTGTCGAATGTGGAGCCGCATCTCCAGCCGTAGCCGATTTATTCGACGACGGAATAGCCTCACGTCGTAGTCGTTCGAGTTCGGCATCATCGAATATTTTCTAGCGCATGATGTACCGAATTCGGTCTGCCAGGTTTTGTTCCGTGACGGGGATAGACGGCTCCAGCTCAGCAAAAAAGCAATGCATCCGAGACCTATACGCTATTCCCGCAGTTTCTTCCCCTTTCGCCCTATAGTACGCCCGCAATGCGTTTTCGTTCATGGATTTTGTCCAACGCATGCGACGTGCTCCACCAGCGGCGGGTGCCGCTTGCTGGGTCCGAGAGGACCCAGCCGATACCAAGCCTTCTGGTGGGGATGATGGATGCGAGGGGCTGCTAGGTGATCGTGCAGCTCCTCGCGCTCGGCTGGCGGCCCGCATGCTGCCGCGTCCAGCGCCAGCTCCAGACGTGCCCCGGCGACCCCCAGGCAGGTCCTATGCGCGTTCCTTTCTGTGCCATCATCCATTTTATGGGCGCCAAATAACGGGAGACGCCCAAGCCCGGTACCGTTTCGTGGTTGGGTCATATGCACAAACGGACCTTTGCATCTACAATTTTGCCTAGGCACGGCGCTCACACCTCTTGGCAGGATGCTGACTGACTGCGCCGACGTCGCAGTTTTGTCACATAACTGTTACGTCAGCGGGCGATGGGGTCGTCACTTCCCTACGCCTTTATTGTTATTATTATTATTATTTTTGGGGTATCTGTATAGTTTTCTCATCTGGTTGGTATTATTATTATTATTATTATTATTATTATTATTATTATAACCTTGACAGGACGTACAGCCAGACGAACTGTGTTTCAGCTCAGAATATATAGTATTACGTACATAGGAGCTACGTTGCAGCTATTATGGTTGTGGCATAAATGGGTCGGCTCGACCGGGGACGGACAACGCTCTCACAGAATACCAGCGTAAAATAGCAGTAGCAGTAGTAAGTGTAGAGAACCGGAGACCCTTTTTACTGGAAACGTGGCATTCCATCTTAGTCCTCACGGGTGACAACGTATCTGCATTTTGATTGTTAATCGAGGATAGATGTGTTCTATGGGCCACAGTAACCACGTATCATCACTGTGTAGTAGACTGTGTGCTCGTTTGTCACCCTATGCTATAAAAAAACGTTTGCACTTCTTTGAAGTTGAAACCTTGCCGACGTTTGATAAATCACGCACGCAAGCTAATTTAAACTTTATCGATGAACGCGAGTGTCCATTTTACTATATTTTTCCTATCTGTGTCACGAACGACGTTTCGTAGCTACCTTCGGCTTTCAACGAAGAGTTATGCAATACACTGCGTATTGTATTACTCTTTTAATTTTTTTTAATTTACAACCATTTTACTTAAATATAATGTCTTATATTTTAACGTCTTTAAAATAGCGGAGATAGAGGTGTAGCCATCTCTTTAACGCCACACGTAAACCAACTATCTAGCAGTGTCAAAGGTGGGATGTGTGAGACGTCTGGTGCTGCGACCGTCAACCTGCCTGACCAGCGAGATGATTAAGGCAAGTACTCACAAAGCAGTGCACTTTTACAGCGCTTGTAAGTCGCTTTGTATAGTCTTTAAATACACTGAAGGCCTTTTTATGAATTTGCTCAAAGAGAATGTTTGCCTTAGTTGCAACGTAAGACACGCAAGTAGTCGATGGATTGCTCAGAACCGTGCTCTTTAGCATTCCTTCCTATTAAAATTATAAAAATCAATATTTTCACCTATTTATTAGATTTTGAAAAATATCATTTTTATGATTCCTTGTTCTTCGTATAAGAATTTAAGCGTGAATTTATGTAAAAAATTTACATACACTAATTGGGTACTTTCGTACATACTTGCACCTATTACATATAAATTCAAGTAACAAGACCCTTAACGATGTAAGTAAATCATATAACTTCGATGTTGTAGTTCGTGTCATGAGTTCATATGCTAACTTAAATAAGGAGTAACTTAAATGTAACAAACGTAGATTATATCTGCTGTTCGGAAATCCAAAATCCATGAAGAAATAGATTTGAATTCAAATTCATCATTTTTAATATTCAATTCATATTTACATCTAACGTTACTTACCTACTCATTAAAAAAAAACCAAAGTCTTACACAATTGTTTGGTTTACATTTTAAAAGTATATAATATAATTACTATGTGGTATGGTTTCATTTCTGTCCAAGAGGCCATCTGGGATGGTTTCGAGTAAGTACCGCCCTGTCCCTACCACCTGGTTTTGCCGCTTAGTAGAGCAGCCACTACTGGGTCCTGGCGTCATAATCATATCATATCATAAACACTCACGCCTGTCACCCAGAGGGGTAGGCAGAGACTACGGACTTCCATTTGACACGATCCTGACATACCTCTTTCGCCTCCTTTACATCCATATATCTACGAATACATGCTCGTCGGTTAAGGGTACTTTTAACGTGGCCCATTTTCAAAATATCACCAATTTGGTCGATAAACTTTTTTCTAGGGCGTCCCTTCCCAACTCTGCCGTTCACATCTGCCATATAAATTTGCTTTGTCACTCTTTCCTCATTCATTCTTTCTACGTGACCAAACCACCGAAGCATTCCTTTCTTTAATCCTGGTCACAACATCATCTTGCATACCACATTTATCTCTTATCACGCAATTTCTCACCCTGTCATTCAGATTCAACCCTAACATACTCCTTAAAGACCGCATTTCTACAGCATTTATGCTACTTTCGTGCTTCTTCTGCCACACCCAGCTTTCACTACCATACATTAAAGTAGGGATTAACACAGCATTATGAATTACCATACGTGCCTTTTTTGGGTCCTGGCGTAAGGATTTAATTCTATTCCGAGGCCTTAGAGATGGCGTAATTCATTTTTGACCACGATTTTCTCACTTGTTTCCTTCAATATTAATCTCGTAGATTAAGTACAAAACACGATGCTTCCGAGAATGAACGGAATAATCATCACATTATACTACTGAGTTATAAATAAATAACCTAGAGCAGTGACAGGAAGCAACGATTAACGTAATATATTATTCAGCGCAAGAACATGGTAATGGTGTAGGTATATTTAACTCTGTTGTGTGTACACTACATGTACATGATCTAGTGAACACTACAATATAGTTTGTGTAAGTCATTTGTTTAAATAGTAGATAAGCCTGTAGATTAACGAATTTTTCCTTTATTTAGAAAAAATTGTGTAGATTAAGAATAAAAATATTAAAATAATGTAGGTCACGTGACGGAGAACACCACTAAGAGATCGTGATTTCAAATTCTCGATTAATGTTTTTGATATAATAATTTTAACTTTTTGGATTTTCATAACGATTTTTAATATTTACATGGTTATTTTGAGTTTCTCTTAGGAAGATATGACAAAATATAACTTTACCTTCCAGACTACACTTCTTTGGGATCGAATTTCTTTACAAAAACATTAAAAATTGATGAGTAAACCAAGCCAGTTAATTTTTTTGGTATGCACGCATGATTTGGAAGAGTTTGAAAACTATTTCTAAATTTCGTTACGGTCGAATTTTAATTTAGGCTCTTTTCTGTATGCTGGCACTTCTATGTCTGAATAATGGATGGATTTTAAGATACCGGTTACCCAAATATCAACATTTTTCAGGTTTCCAGTCGAGGTTCACAAACTAGGTTTTAAGATACCATGTTCCCAGACGAAAAAGAACTTTAGTTTTTTTTATATGTTTACTTCGGTAGTATTGTAAGAGAAAAAAGTTAATCTGATGTTTACCAAAAATATTACTTTTTTTTAAATTTAAATATTATTTGCTCCATAAAGTCCACAAGTTAATTTTGTTTTATGGTTGTAATAGATGTTATGTTACATTATTTTTTCAAGTACGTACCCTATTACGCAAAAACTTACCGACCGGTCTTTCTCTAGATGAGGAATATACACCAATCAGTAATTAAGATAACGTCGTTATTAGAACCAACAAAATTGTTTATTCTAGTCATTCTTATATTATCTGCTTGTAACGTCAAATGTAAAGTGGGACATTTCAAACAAAAAATAAAAACAAATAAAACGTAAAAATGTTGTAAAAGGACCAATATAAAACGTTTTCGTGTGAAATGGAATATAGCAGATTTGTCAAACGGATCACAAATATTTTTATTTGTTTTCTAAACCATTTATCGTTGTTTTACAATTGTAACAAGGGAATTGAAATTTTCAATTCGTTTGAAATTTCCAGTGGATACGTTCTATGTTATAATATAAGTATGTATATGTGATAGATATATTGTGAAAATAGAACAATTTACCGAACGAACGGAACGAACAGAACGAATTTCTTTATTAGTCTGGGACAAAAGCGAGCATATTCCGCAATCTGCGCCTTACTTCAAAACATCTGAAAAGTGAACGGAGAATAGTCTCTACGCTACAAATCCCAGCAAATGAATACAGTTTCAATTCAGAGAGTATTCGATGGGAAACAGTGTTAACGGTTGAAAATCTTGAGAACTTTATGCTCGTTTCGCTCCATATTTCCGAATTATTATTTTTGGCGTATTCAAAGAAAACTCACCTTAAATCTTTAAGCGGCTTGGGGGCGGAATCGTTCGCCGTAATGATGGTATGAAATTTTTTAGAGACGGGGTCACCGTGCGATCGTATGTGTTGATACCACAAATACGCCCTAAGAAAAAAACATTCATAGAGTCAATTAAAACAACTGCATTAATGTAAATATCAGCAAATTTGTTAAAGTAGTGCAGCATACGAGTATTTATACAACATGAGGGCGTAAGCTTTTGTTTTTGGATCAAGATTAGGGGTGAGTCGCATTCGATTTTCGCGTACTTTTAGGTACTTCTAGGTAGTACATTTAGGTGCTTCTTAGCGCAAAATAATACTTCATCATATGTTACCGTTACCGTTACAGTCTCTGCTAAACATAGGCCTCCCTCATAGATTGCCTAGTAGGGAGGATATTTGCCATAGTTGCCACACTTGGCAACCACATTTTATCTTTATTTTAGTCGTTATGAGGATAACAATGTTGCCAACGCCTGACCTGTTTCCTTCTGTTGACTCTTACGATACCACCGGGATGATATGGGGTAGTCGATATTCTTACACCGTCACTACACGGTCATGCCGTGTTATTAATGGTAGCTGGATGACCGAGCTTTGCTCGGTTTTTTTTTTTTGAAATTACATTTAGATACAAATTACATACTGATGAAACATAAATAATATTTTTTGATCTTATTGACACAATAGAAAAAACTGAACTGGTTATTTGAATAAAAAATCATGAGTGCAATTAGTTTAATTAAAATTTTCGTAATTATAAAAAATAATAAAAAAGGGCTCGAAATAATAGATTTTCTCAGAAAAGAACGGAACTTGAAAAAAAATGAAAAAAAAAATCGGACCGACAACAGGACGCGAACCAAGGCATTACGATTTCGCGACCGCTCGATATCCACCTGAGCTATTACGATCATTAACAGTGTCAAAATTTACCTTCTTATATTGTAGCAGTTTTTCATTGCCTGAAACCACGGACAAAAAGACATTTTCTAAAAATAAATCCTAGCTAGATCGATTTATTGCCCCCGAAACTCCCTGGACACTAAATTTTATGAAAATCGTTGGAGGCGTTTCCGAGATTCCGATTATATATATACTTATAGAGAATACAAGAATTGCTCGTTTAAAGGTATAGGATTTATTATTTATAATAATACCCAAAAAAATATAATAATACTAAAGCTCCTAATAAGAGGTCGTTATATATCATCAAACATGTTTACATTTCTAAAGTATATTCGGATTTAAAAAGCAAAGTTACGGATTTACAGGATTAAAAAGCAACAACATTTCCTATTTTTAATTAATTTATTTTTTATACACTACATTTTATTTAGTTTGTGCACATTGCAATACACAAATAAATGGTGAGAAGCCTTTTAAAAGCAGTGGGAGCTCAGGTGCTAAGCGCTTGTTGTAAATTTCACCCGAACCTCACCGGCATCAATGAAATCGTTGAAAGCAATTTTAAGTGTTGATTTTGCACGCACTCGGCGGTGAAGAAAAATATTGCGAGGAAACTTGCATGTCTGAGATATTAAAAGAAAATATTGCAAGACATGTGAACTTCTACAATACGCATTGGGCAGTGCAGTGGATATATCTTTGTCCTGTATCCTTTGAGAAAAGGGAAGTCGCCTGTGCCCAACATTGGGACGCTTATAAGATGTAACCTTAAACCTTAGAGACAGGTAAGATGTTTCGTGTTTTCATTTAGATTGTTTAAATTGTATTGTATGATGCTAAGAAAAACTGCACAATATGTTATATTGATTTTATTTTTATTATTATAATAAAGTTCTAGTCATATCATGCATCATTTATTCTTTTTTATGCCACATCAGACGCAGCTAAGGGGTCGGTCGTACAGACGTCTATAACCTGAGCGAGTTTCAATAAAATCAAATCCTGTAATTGGACGTAGTGTCGCAACAATGTGTCACAGGATATAATAAAATAAAATATAGTAAAATATGTGTAAGAAATCATTTTAGAAAAATAAAAAATACTACTTCATGATTGCCAAACCACACTGGACCACCGGGTCATCCGGCTTAGCGAACTTGGAGTTCATTAAATGAAACTAAGTTTAACTAACCAGCACTTTACAGTACCCATGGTGACGAGAAAGCCCCGGAGGCTTTCTCGTCACCATGGGTACTGTAAAGTGCTCGAAACATCGAGAATTTAAAATAATATACGCGACATATTCGACAAAACTTAAACTTCAAGATGCCGTTAAATCCCCCCCGAACGGGTTCCCGTCTTGTCGTGGCGGGGGGGCTTAGTAGCCGTGGCTTGGTCTCCCACGGTGAACAAAGAGGAACCCACGTGGCTAGCCCGAGGTGAAGGGCCGGCCTGAGGTGGCCACTCCGAGTGGGCTTGGGGAGCCCACTTCGGATGTGTGCTAGTGGACTGCAGCGAGTGGGGACTCCGCACCCTATACCGCTGCAGCCGAGGTGGAGTCGCGGAGGAAGAGGAGTGTTGGTATAGCGATGCGCCACTCGCCCTATCCTCCGCAACTCAAACGGGGCCGCACCGTTGATGCGGTGGTGATGGGGCTGCGGGGGGAGAGGATTGTCGGTATTGCGAGGCGCCGCTCTCCCTATCCTCCGCAGCCGAATCTTGGTTGGCTGCGGAGCCATAGACCAGATCCGCCGCTGGGGTCGGGAAGGCTAGTACTTCTAAGTGCTCGTTTTTCCTGGCCCCATGGCCTTCGCGCATCGGACGCGGGGGCGTCTGTTGCGCAGATGCAATTGGAGGCCGTGGAGGAAGGCGTGCCATGTGTTCTGGTGCGCCTTACTTGGGAAGGAGAACGGGGAGGAATATTCCTCTCCCTAGGAGGTGCTGCCATGGGGCGGCAGTCGCTGGTAGGGCCGCGGAAGTGTGCGAAAGCGTTCCCGTAGCCCTGCCAATATGCGACGAAGGTGGAACACCATGGGGTTTTAGTCGGTGCGAGTCCGACATAACCCGTCCTTGCCCCCGCGAGGCGGGTATGCGTAGGCATTTCCCCATGTTAAAAAAAAAAAAAAGATGCCGTTAAATGTAGTGACGTCACAGCCACTTATACTTAAAGAGATAGAGAAACATGAAACTTAAAGGCTTCTTAAAATTGAGCAACGTTTGAGTATTTGAGCATTAGTAAGCGCTAAATAAAATTGAATGATAATATAAGTGGCACTATAACATCTCTAGTGCAGTAAATAACTTACCATTATACTAGGAAGTTATCGAAGTAGCCGAAAACGACCACGAAGATATCACTTACATTTATAACATGTAATTTATTTTAATTATAAATATTAAAGCTTATAGTAAAAAGTATTGTAAAATAAGATTCTGCAATCAAAATACACCTGCAATCAACTTCAAACAAAATAAACTATAGATGCGTTGCCAATTGCCACGCCTAAGGTCTATAAATAGCCCCACAGCCTGTAATCATTATTTATTACAGGCCAATACCTGTTACTATTACGGGTGCACTGCTGCTCGGCGACAAAAAAAGGTAAAAAGATAGAACCTACACACACGGATCAGTTAGCGTTAAAGCCTGTCTAAGTCCACAGCTGAACATATCCTTCCCCATAAATTGACTCATATGGGATATTTGCCATAGTTACCACGCTTGGCAAGATGAGGTGGAGTAGTAGATATTCTGACACCGTCACTATACGGCCTCCAACTGAATAACTGCCGGTAAATCAAAAACTTACCCCCCCAGAGCGGATTGAGTTCATCGGGTCGAAGTTGGAAATACTTGTCGGCAAGTGCGAGAGGCGGCGCTGAAGCCAGTCGTACGTTCGTCCAGCAACGTAGGAATTTTACAACCGACTCGAACGTGTAAAGCGCGAGCCGGTCGTTGTCATAGTTCGATATATTTGTCATGAAGATGTTGATCTGCCGATTATTGGTTGGTTATTAACAGTATTTTAAGATAACTATTATTCATTCATCACCGTCCATTACAAATCCACTACTGAACATAGGTTTTACCCATTTGTTACCTCATAGAAAAGATATTTGCTAAAGTTTCCATTCTTGGCAGACGGCTTGAAAATCGCTTTCCTTAAATTTAGTTGAGTAATATTCTATTTAAAGTTTAGGTGAGAATAGTGTGAGTTGATGTCAGGGAAATGTTGCTCACAATCCTGTTCAGTTTCCCACTGTCGCTTTTTACGACTCCCAGCGGAATTTTAAGGAGTTGTTGATTTTCGCTTTAAAGCCAACAATACACGGCAATATTTTAAAGATTAAAAAAAGTAACGTTTAAGAACATTTCAAACAAAATTTCATTAAAAAATGTCGCAGAACAATTAAAAGAAAAGAAAGTAAGTGGTCGAGCGATAGGGTACTAATTTTAAATCCGACCCGAATGAACCAGAAAATAGTGATGCTAATGGTTCCTGTATTCAATTCCCTTTGTCACTTTGAAAAAACATACAACCAAGACCCGGAGACAAATGGCTGATGAATTTGGGGTTTCTCAGGCCACTGTCAACCGTATTATCAAGAAGCATTAAGAAATGGGTAGCGTTGCTGCGAACAGGGTTGGAAAATGTGGACGAAAAAGAAAAACAACACCCAAGAATGATGAGTTACTGATCAGAATCAGTAAAATCAATCCTAGAAAATCAGCTGTGGACCTTACTCGCGAACTACACGAGGATGGCATCAACCTGCATGTGGAGAGACAACCCCATCAAAAAAGAGCTGCTGACTCAGGCCATGATGAAAAAGAGATATCAAAAAATGGGAAAAACACACCAAGACTGGACTGTGGAGGACTGGAAAAGGGTACTCTTTTCTGATGAAAGCCATTTTTTCACAAAGGGAGAAGTTGTAAGGTTTGTGCGTCGTAGTGCTGGAGAGAAGCTTGGATCAGCTCATATCCAACAGGTCCCAAAACACCCCGAAAAAAATGTTTTGGGTTTTTTTTCATACCATGGTGTAGGGCCTCTCGTTCCCATCGAAGGAATGAAAGGAAGGAAAACCGACCAGTACAAAAAAATTATGACTGAAAGAATGAATGTTCAACAATGTTTCGCCTTCAGACACAAGTTTTTTTCGGTACTCGGTGAAGTTTTTCCGATGAATATTGGCACGGCCGGTGTATAAGGCATCACGAGTGCTGTCGTCTGCGTAGTAATGAATGTTACCGGTTTGCACGATATCATTGATATGCAGAAGAAACAGCGTTAGTGATAGCCTGCAGCCTTGTAGCACCAGCGTTAATTCGCTTGTAATCGGAGTATGCACCGTCTGGTACGACCTTGACGCTCCGATCTGCAAGAAAACTAGTAATCCAATCGCACAATTTCTAGGGAAGCCCATAGGAAGTATGTTTCGAAAGAACCGCTTTGTTCCAAACCAGATCGAAGGCCTTCGTTATGTCCAACTAGCGGCCAACGTCTCCGTCTTAGACTCCATTACCTCCATCCATCTATGAGTAACCCAAAAGATCACCAGCTGAGTGACCCCGACGTAAACCGTACTGATGGTGAATAATCAGCTGGTGATCCTCAAGGTATTTCATGAGCTGACAGTTAATATTTGTTTCTTTTTTTTTTTGTTTTTGTTTTTAGAGAACAAGGGGATAGCGATAGGCATGTATGTCATTTTTATAGTGATCGGGTGCACCAAAGCTCTCTTAAATGAGTTCGGGACTACGCCTACAGAGTAGGAGTACTGCAAAAGACGCGTTAAGACCGGTGCCAACTCCAGACCACAAGTCTTCAGCACAATAGGTGGGACTCTATCAGGCCCACTCGACTTTTTGACGTCAAGGGAGAAGAGTGCTTTGCACACCGAGTGCTGTGTAAACAGCACATCCCGCATGGAGCACTCACCGGGATAGTCGGCGGTGTGTTCCTCCCGTCCTCGGAAGTCAAGTTGAACGCATAGAGAGAGCCTAACAGATCGGCTTTTTACTTTGCAGCATGGGCCAGTGAGACGGTTGAGATGGCTGACAGAAGTTTCCTTGGACAGTCTTGGCGAGGGACTAGAATGCACGTGTTCCCGAAGGAAATCGAACTAGTTTCTCGCCAATTCTGCCGATGTGCTCTGACTTTGCCCTGGCAATGATACTTTTGTAGGACCTGAAGGTAGAATTATACTTCCTTTTAAGAGCGCTAGTGTTTCCATCCCGAGATGTTGATGCGTCAGCCCAAGCCCGGTAGCACTCCTGCTTATGGCGTAATGCAATTTTACAGGAGTCACCAAACCATTGCTGAGTTCTGCCTCCGATAGGCACCACAGATGATGGAATAAATAATTCCCGGAAGTACCACATCAGCGACACACTCAGCAACAACGTTGGGATATCCAGCGAAAAGTAAACCCGCCTCCAAGGGTAGATGCAAATAAGACCACATCCTTTCCCAATCGCTCGACCTATAGTGCCAAACACGGCGAAAACTTGAGAACACAGGCGCGATGGGCGCGATGTAAGTGCGATCATGCTGAGTGGCGCCGTATTCCGAATCAGATAATGGTACAAGGAGCCAAGAGGGGCATCAACGGAGCTCTGATATCCGTCTGACTGAGAGGTCAGGATAAGGTCCAACATGGAAGGTACATAGAAACCAGTTGTGTCGGATCATATGCCAAGTCATATACAGAACAACCCGCATGATCGGTTTAACGAGATCCAGGAAATTCAGCGTGATGGGCGTTAAAATCACCAAGCATCACGACATATACATAAACTCCAGCTCGGGGTACAAAAGAATGTTCTAAATTGTATTCCGGGTAGGAGAGATACGAAGTATCAACCGAAGAGGATACCTGTGTCTTGGTTAAAAAGCTCCACATGGTAGTGGACGGCGGTAAGTTTTGAGTGAAGTCCCCTGATGTTGCAGAAATTCTCGGACAGTGTGGCAGGGGTCTCTTTGTCTTATTGCTCCGCTTATCCCGAGCCGTTTTAGTCTTAAGCGGAATCCCCCCCCCCTCCCAGAATACGCGGAACAGTCTGAGCCCACGCACAGGAAGAGTAGATTAATTTGGGCGTGAATGCTCAGCGAGGGATTAAGGGGTAATGTTTTCTTTAAAACCGCTACCATATATAGAGGTGGCGGGGGGAGGAATTGGGCCTCCACCCACACTTACTAGGTGAAACTCAGAACTAAACTTCTACTTCACGCTGGTATTCTGCGAGGTCACGGTACCAAGCCGACCCATCTGTGCGACAGCAAAAGCTACTGCCTGGCTCTGCCCAGTAGCGGTGTAAGGGCAGGGTGCGGGAACCGCCCAGGAGCACAACATGAAGGGGCACCGAAGTTGAAAAAGTAAAGTCCGAAATTATATCGCTAGTTAAAAATACAAACATTGTGATTATAGCTGAATGCACCCGAGATATTACTCACGTAGAACAACTTTCATTCACAGTCCGATTTGTTCATTTATAATCAAATGAAAATGAAATAAGTGTAAAGGAACATATTTCATAGAATTTTAAAAATTCAGACCAGTAGTGCCACTAAATTAATGTTTTAAATAAACATGGACTTAAATTGGGTACGACAACGGAGTATGAAAGAGTATGAGAGTCCTAAGAAAATTTCTGGACTAAAACCCCTTAGCTATATATATATACCGTGTGGCTGCTATAGCTACAATCTCGTACCATGCGATACTTCTGAGTCATCGATAAAATCAATCACTTTATTTAAGGTACTTCAGAGGTTGTTCACATTGTTTTCAGCTTCATTTTATCGATGGAAAATTCTAAATTATCACTTTAGGTTTATATTCTATAATATAAAATCAATTGCTGTCCGTTAATCCTATACTAAAGGTATAGGATTACGAGCAATTCTTGTGTATATATATATATATAATTGGAATGTCGGAAACGGCTCCAACGATTTTCATAAAATTCTATTATGTCAATAAGACCAAAATATATTATTCATGTAATTTGTATCTAAATGTATTTGATATTGTTGTATATATATGTATATAATGTATGTATATATCTATATGTATTTCATCAGTATGTATTTGTGTCTAAATATAATTTCCAAAACACACGAATTAAAAAAATACAGAGCAAATCTCGGTCAACCGGGTACTCTCTTTAAAACACGAAACTGGCTCGACTGATTCTGATTATCTTTTTTGTTTGAATGGGTCTTTATATGTTTTTTTTATTAACAATTGGACCCGCTGGTGACGCTAAGCCGGGGCGAATTGCTAGTATTCAGTAAAAAAGATCAGTAAAACACGAATAAGCAGTGTTAAAGCAGTCCGTTGTCTAATTATATATATATATATATATATATATATATATATATATATATATATATATATATATATATATATATATATATCAATCATTACAGCCCTTTACAAGTCCACTGCTGAACATAGGCGTCCCCCAAGGTATGCCACAAAGCACGGTCCTGAGCCACCTGCATCCATCGACTTCCTGCATTTCTTACCAGGTCGTCACTCCATCTAGTGGGGGGTCGCCCTACACTTCGTCTACCGGTACGTACGAGGCTGCCACTCGAGAACCTTTTTTCCCCAACGGTTGTCGGTTCTTTGAGTTCTAATCCATTGGGCTACGTCGGTCACTCTGGTTCTACTGCGGATATCCTCATTTCTAAGTTTATCACGCAAAGAAACTCCGAACATAGCCCTCTCCATAGCTCGCTGAGCGACTTTGAGCGTCCTCATATGGCCAGCAGTGAAGGACCACGTCTCAGATCCGTACGTCATCACTGGCAACACGCACTGGTTGTACAACTTAGTTTTCAGGTTTTGAGGTATACCTGACGAGAAGATGTGTCGTAATTTCCCGACCGTTACCCAGCCGAGTTGAATCCGTTGATTGACCTCTCGGTCGAAATTGGACTTACCTAGCCGGACTATTTGTCCCAAGTAAACGTACTCGTCAACAATTTCGAGCTTAGTGCTCCCAACAAGTACCGGCATAGGTGTGGCATGGACATTAAACATGATCTTTGTTTTGTCCATGTTTATCTTAAGACCAATACGTTGGGAGGCACTATTGAGGTCATTGAGCATAGTGCTTAAGTCCTCCAGCGATTCTGCCATAAGGACTATATCGTCGGCAAATCGAAGGTGAGTGATGTACTCGCCATTGATATTTTGTTTTGGTTTTCGGCTAATACCGTATCCTTTCCAGTCCAGTAGCTTGAAAATGTCTTCCAATGCAGCGGTGAAGAGTTTCGGGGAAATAACGTCACCCTGTCTTACACCTCTCTGCAGTTGGATAGGTTTCGTACTCTGGTTCTGTACTCGGATAGCCATCGTAGCTCCCTACTGTACAAACACTTCAGCACTTCGATATACCGACAGTCAACTTGGCACCGCTGATGAGACTGTAGCACCGCCCAAATTTCGACGGAATCAAAGGCTTTCCCATAGCCCACATACGCCAGGCATATTAATATATATATATATATATATATATATATATATATATATATAAAAAAGAATAAATAAATAAATATATATATATATATATATATTTATTTATTTATTCTTTTTTGTACACCACAATACAGAAACATCAATACAGTTAAAACTAATTAAAGTATGTACAATAGGCGGTCTTATCACTGAAAGTGATTTCTTCCAGACAACCTTTGCGTAGAGGAATGATGCAAACAAAAGTTACAAAAAGAGGGGGGCATACAAAATAATAATAATAAAACACAATAATACATACAAATAAAAGTAAGTGAAAGTTATATATAAAATATCATATAATAGATTAAATGAAAAGATTAAGAGAAAGGTAAAGTAATTTATCTAATAGCGTTCTAAATAATACGATTTAACAAGAATTTTGAAAGAGTGAAGAGATTTAGCACGACGAATATGTAGAGGTAAGGAGTTCCACAGTCGCACAGCGGTTACGGTGAAGGATTTCTTGAAAAAGGAAGAAGAGTGCAAAGGTGTAGAGAGAGAAAGATTGAAGGAGGATCGAAGGAACCGATTATGGGTAAGAGAAAGATACTGGAAACGGTTTTTTAAATAAAGAGGAGTAGAAGGATTAAACAGCACACTATACAACGCGGAGAGAATGTGAGTATTCCTGCGAAGGCGGATCGGGAGCCATTTGAGCTGTTTGCGAAATTCGGAGATATGATCATATTTGCGAAGCCCAAATATAAATCTAATGCATAAATTTTGAATGCGCTCAAGCTTATTAAGCTGCTCCTCGGTAATGTCAAGATAGCAAATATCAGCATAGTCAAGGATAGGCAGAAGAAGAGACTGGGCGAGCGTAACTTTAGTTGCTGTGGGAAGGAAATTACGTAATCTACGTAAAGAGCTTAACGCAGCAAACATTTTTCTACTGACCTCATTAACCTGTGAGGTCCAAGACATACAGGAGTCAAGATACAACCCCAGGTTTTTAACCTTGTTACTGTAAGGGATTAGAGTGCAGTCTAGTATAATAGGGGGTAGGGGAGACCAGTCAATTTTACCAATTAATCTAGAACTACCGATGACAATGACCTGAGTTTTCTTAGGATTAATCGTTAAACCATAACATTTACTCCAATTCGAAATACAAGTCAGATCAGCGTTAATAGTGTCAACTGCTTTAGATAGATCTTCAAGAGAGGACTGAGTATAGATTTGGAGATCATCAGCATACAAGTGGTAGGAAGAGGACAAATTACGACTTATAGAGTTAATGAAAATTGCAAAAAGGAGAGGAGACAACACGCCACCTTGTGGTACACCAGCAGCTGTAGTAATCCAGGTGAAAAAACCTCTTGCACCTGAATTCGCTGTCGGCGACCAAACAAGTAACTTCGAAACCAGTCAACTACAGTTGGAGATATGTTGAGAGAGCGTAGGATGCTTAACAAGATATCAAAATCTACAGTATTAAATGCGTTACTAAAATCAAGCAACGTGAGAATAGTAAGCTTTTGTTTCTCCATACCATACCGAATATCATCAGTGATTTGTAAAAGTGCAGTAGTCGTACTATGGCCAGGACGGAAACCGGATTGCAAGGGATTTAAAAGATTGTGTTTTAAAAGATAGTTGCTTAATTGATTGTGCACAAGACGTTCTAGAACTTTGGAAAAGAAAGGCAAAATGGAGATAGGTCTATAATCGGAAAAACTAGAGGGATTTGACTTTTTCGGAAGAGGAACTACAAATGCGTCTTTCCAAGCTGAAGGGAAAAAAGCAGAATTCAGTGATTTATTCAGGATAGACGTGATTATAGGTAAAAGGAGATCAATGAGAGGGATGACCATTTTCCGACTAATGCAGTCACTACCAATCGAATTTGAATGGATGGACATTATGGCTCTCTTAACATCACAACTGTTAAATTGGCTAAAATTAAAAGCAGGGGTGTCCGGAGTGGGAGCTTTTGAAAGAGAATCTAAAGTATTATGTTTTGCTTTATCGTTAATGCAAGACGAAGATGAGAAATGCAAATTAAGTTGATTGAGATCAAGGTTATGGTGTGTGAGATTTTGCCGTAATTTCCCAACTCCTAAGGACTTAAGAAATTTCCAGACCTTAGCAGGATCAGGATCTTGTACTGATTCATGGATAAGGCGTGCTTTTCTACACAGATTGTTGCAACGATTCCGTACTAGTCTATACTTCTCTCTATTCAAATCGCTAGGGACTGACTTGTATTTAGCTTTGGCACAATTTTTAATGTGGATGATTTTTTTTATATCATCGGTCAGCCAAGGAGAGGGAGGATGCTTTACACGCACTGGACGAACAGGAGCATGAACGTCGTAAAGTTGAATTAACAGAGAGTTGAACAAAGCAACCTGTTCATCAACAGTAGACGCATTGACGACTACACTCCAATCAATATTTACAGCGTCATTTAAAAGCTGCTCCAAATCCAAGTCACTAAAGTTACGCTGAAGTAGTATCCTTGACTTAGCTTTAGGGGGACGGATTTTGTATGACAAGTACAAAAGGTCGTGATAGGAAAAAGAATCAGCAGCATGTTGCCCAAATTTAAGAACATGGTCAGGTAAAGACACAAACATTATGTCGAGAAGAGAAGGGGCACAGTTCGGGAAAAAGTGTGTGGCAGAAGTAGGAAGAAGTTTTAAATTTGCTGCTTCAATAATAGATTTAAGTTTTATTGATCTAGCGTTGTTTTTTAAAAGACAGGTATTAAAATCACCCATAATAATACTGTGACAATAGATAGGTGTAAGATTGTCAAGAATATTTTCTAACGTGGTGAAGTAGTCGACAGTGAGAGAGGGACTGTAAAAAACTCCAAGAAGTAATTTTGTATGACCAAGAAGAACTTCGATAAAGAGAAATTCAGCTTCGTTTCCAGTCTGCGAACCATTTGAAACTTGAATTACTGAAAAAGGTATATGTGAGCGCAGATAAATAGCAACACCACCACCGCCCCGATCGGTACGGTCGTTACGAATCAAATGAAAACCTGGAAGCGAGTAGGAAGTTGATGGAAGACATGGTTTTAACCACGACTCCGAAACAAGGATAGCGTGTATGTTTTTGCTATTAAAACTTGACAACATGTCGGGGTAAAGAGCAGGAATACTTTGAGCATTTATGTGAATAGCGTTGAAGTTTTTGTTAGATTCAGAAAAAGTTGAATCTAACATAATATTTAAGGGTTCAATGCTTTCAAAGCTGTCAATACTGCTTAATCCATCAGAGGCAGAATCAAAGGCGAAGGAATTGGAACTCCGAACACTATCATCTGAAGAAATCATATTAAATTATATCTGATTACTAAATATATGTAAAACTAAGTAAATATGTATTATTATATGTATGTATCATAATATATATAATTATAAAATAAATAATTCAAAAATAAATAAGTCATCAGTAAACTACCTGCCAGCATTATGGAAAGAAATGTTTAATTCACTTAACAATAAGTGAAGAAACGGAACGTTAACATACCATAGACACGAAAGTGAGAGGTGTTAATGTCAGATGAGTCAAAGTGTCAAAGTTACAGTACTTTAACTAGCAATTATCTACCTTACAATATACTTTTATCACTAATACTAAACATTCCAAAGAAAGATTACAATAACAGTTACCAACATACAAGAAAAATTATAACACTAAATAATAAACATTCCAAAGAGAGATTATTAATCATTACATTTTGCTATCTGATCTACAATTAACAAGGAAAGGTAATGAAGATATAATGATAAAAAGAAAACTAAAATATGAAGTCCAGAGAAAAGTTATAACAGAATTACAAAATTAATAAAATATAAAATAAAATTATTTACGAAAAAGTTCATTTTTTACCGGCCCTCTTAGTACGCTGTGGTGCACCTTTATCTTCGGGGGCCTTATTTGTCTCAACCACAATAGGATAAACGGGTGAAGCAGAAGTTGACCCGTTGCATAATGCGTCAAGCTCAGACAAGGTCTCAAGTTGGTGCCTTGTGCCATCTGGAGTAAAGATATTGATAACTCCATCCCTGGTCCAACATTTAGTGATGCCATACCTTCGCCTAGCTTCTAGAAAAACACTGTGGCGCCTCCTTGTTAGAAACTCAGACTGGGTTATACCTGTGCCCTTAAGTTTGGTTTTGGAGTACCAAACCTTGTCTCGCATCACAGTATCGCTAAATTTGACAACTACAGGCCTGGAAGATTTATCAGAAGGGCGTCCCAGACGATGACAACGGCTTATGGATGTTTTACTGAAACCTGGGACTAGGAGTTTAGTGCTGATAAGTGTACTTATGACGGCAGTAGTATCCTCAGATTTTTCTTCAGGAACTCCATGGAGTAGGATCATCTTTCTGCGGCGACGCATTTCACTACGATCCAGTTCTCTTCCCAAAAGATCTACTTGGTTATGCAAAGATGTTAAAGCAGCCAAGATGAATTTTCTAAAAGCATTAAAATCACCTGGTAGAGAAGATGAAGTTGTGGCAGCAGAATTAGATTGTTGCAGTTCCCGCTGAAAGTTATCCATTTGACTTTGGAATGACTTTGACATCTCCATAAGTGAATCTTTCAGTGCTTCCATGGTGAAAGTAGTTGTAAAGTGCAGTGATGTTAGAGAAAATACTTGGAAATAAGAGCTGGTAGGTAGTAATTTATTACATATAAATAATAAACATGAAATTCAAACTGTAACTATTTTTAAAATATATTCAAATCTAAGATGTCTAAAATGTGTACTACTCAATTGACCTACCCTCACAGAAAAAAGTAATATATATTGTAATTTATAGTGACGTTCATGATGCTTTAATTACTTTGGCTATTGAAGTCGAGTGAATCGACATTCTAATCTCTTACGAGGCTACTCTAGCCCAACAGCTAAAAGATTTCAGCTTCATAGTTTCACTGGTTATTTGGTATGATGTACTGTTCTAGATAAATGTTAATTAGTAAATTATGATCTCGTATAAATATGGACTTCGCTAAATACACAGAAAAACGTAGAGAAAAACGAGTTTTGAAGGCGTTATTTCATATTAGAGACAGAGAGTTGGCGAAATAATTTGAAATTTAATCAGCATTTAGAACCACAGCAAGTATAAAGCGTATTAAACGCAAAACAAGTGAAGATTTAGCTGCCAGAGATAAGCGTATAACTGATTCGCAAAGGAATTGGAAGTCGAAGTGTCCAACTGCCCTTTGGACACAAATTTAAATATACTTAGTGACAGATTTGAACAGTTAAATGAGTACTCAAAACCGTGGTCTTTCTTGTTCAATATTAAAAGGAGTCCTGAAAAAGTAGACTTTCTAATTAAAATTAACAATGGGGTCGAAATCGGATGTAGAAGTTATTCGTGGTTTGATGAACTCATAAGCCTGAAGTCCTTTTTGCCTAATAAAGACGACGTTATTACCCCTATATATACATATTTTAAATTATATTAAAAGTATCGTAACGTGAAGAAACGAGTAGGTAAAGTAGTCGACAAACTTAGCAGCTTTCAAAAATAGACTTCCTTAGACTTAGAGTTTGTCGATAGAAAAGTAAATTTTTATTAGGAATTAAAACCGGCACTGGATCTACCACTGTTGTTAATATATAGAATAGAGAAATAACATTTAGTGGTACTTTTACATAAAATACAAAGTTTAAATATACTCCATGATAAATTAATATTTTCTTTCATTTACGATACCATTGCCAAGTTGTCACAAACCTTTTGTATACATTTATTCTAACAGAAAAGCGCGTTCAAAGGGTAACTTGAAGCTTTTGATTTCGTGTTTTCTAAACGAAACGATAAAACTCAACTTTGAATCCTTTTAAAAAAGTTTTCTCGTGCAACAGGTTTTTTAGCCTTTTAACAGTTAACTAATTCAATAATTTTGCTTTCTTTCAAACTGCTCTTTATTACAAAATTCACCTTTCTTTTGTCCACAAATCACTTGGCGGAGTTAACGATTATTTGACTACTACGCTGGTTCGTAGCACAGTCAAAAACATTTGTTTGCCTAAAAGATTACAATACAGTAGACGATATGAATGACAGGCTCGTGTAAATAGTTCATGTGGTCGGAACTAAGTTCTAAAAGAACAGACGCAGAAGAACCCAAAACTCCGACCACACTCTTAATCTCATGGCTGTTAGATGAGAGATTAGGCTGCGATGTTCAACAGATATGACAGCCTACAAGCAACTGCACTGACAGATCTCCAAATGCATGCGGCGAGACTTACGAAAATTCAATACAACCCGTATTGAAGAAGCGGTTGGTAGGAACAAAGCTTCTAAGTTTTTGCCAGAGACCTGTCTGCCGAAAAGAGCCCACTGTCGAAGTTGAAGACCGACTGTGGCATCGTAATTCTCATACACCAGAAATTTAAGTGATATTGAGAGGTTCTGCAGACATTTGTACACGTCGTCGTAGGAGCAGCACGCAAGTGTGAGTAACGGATCCAAGACAAAGTCTCATTCAACACTATTTCGATAATATACCGAATGTTAATCTATGCGAGATTAAAATGGCCATCCAGTACCTTTCTAAACGTGGTGATAGATTTTTTATATAATTAAATGAAACTTCTCATGTATTTAATTATACTTAATCTCCAATTCAATAAAAATCATTATAATTAAAATCTAAATTTGATAGTACATTTATTATTTTAGTGAGTTACTAGTTTTTTCTTGCTTTATTAGTTTTCTACGATCTTGTTAACTTCAATACAAACTAGTGAACTTTTTCATATAAAATATTTTAATACTATGACACTTTACAAAGTGAATATCCAATGATTTCATTCTGAATAAATGTTACGTAGTTTACTCTCAACTAGCTGCGCCCGCGATTACGTTCGCGTGGAATCAGTACTTTTGCTATTCTAAATGATGATGATTTATTTGTAAATTAAACTGTCGCGAAGATTAAAAAAGACACTAATCTGAATAAAAGTATTCAGTTAGATGGTCAATCAGACAAAAAACGAATAAGCAAACAAACGGATCCACAAACGAACCTTGTGTTTTATTTTGTAAATAAACAACAAAATGACCACAATAACGTAAACCCTAATTTGCTCATAAATAACAATATTTCTCTAGCCAACTTTTAGGTTTCCACACAATAAATAAGAGATTGCCCTAAATAAGCAAGCATCATCGCCAATAATTAAATATTATATAAAAAAAATTGAATTGAAAACTACAATGTTAGCAGTGTTTCATCCCTAAGCGATCTCGCTATATTTTTATCGGATTACTAACTCGGACACAATGATAAATAGACGATCTTTCATATTTTGTATATAATGATCAATATATAGCATAGGCAATAGGGTATTATTCATAATTTCTTTTACGGATCTCCCCACAACCATGCAATTAAAAACCATTTTTCCCACGCAAACCATGTATCCCGGTTTAACACTATAAGGTGGGATATTAGGAAAATAAAAAATAAAACTAATTGCATTATTTTAATCCTAAACTATTGTACTAATTTTAAAGTTACAAAAATAATTTAATAGTTTTTCCCTACACAAATATGAAATCACCTCGTAAAAAAATATTATTAAAAACCTTATTTTAACATCTAAGGATTAAAATTTTCCGAAAATTCTTTCTTAGTAGATGCCTACTTAATAAAAGGAAGTTATTGTCCCAATTGAATCTGAAAACTAAAGTGTACAACCAGTGGACTGAGACCAAGATGACTTACGGATCTGAGACGTTGTCCTTCGCTGCTGGCCGTATGAGGACGCTTAAGGTCGCTCAGCGAGATATGGAGAGGGCTATGCTCGGAGTTTCTCTGCGTGATAGAGTCAGAAATGAGGATATCCGCAGTAAAACCAGAGTGACTGATATACCCCAACGGATTAGTATGCTGAAGTGGCAATGGGCCGGCCATATAGCTCGAAGAACCGATAACCGATGGGAAAGAAAGGTTCTCGAGTGGCAGCCTTGTACCGGTAGTCGTAGTGTAGGACGACCCCCCACTAGATGGAGTGACGACCTGGTAAGACATGCAGGAAGTCGATGGATGCAGGTGGCTCAGGACCGTGCTTTGTGGCGTTACTTGGGGGAGGCCTACGTTCAGCAGTAGACTTGTGAAGGGCTGTAATGATGATGATGATGATTGTCCCAACTTCACGCATCTACGTCCGGCGATTTGAGCTATACACTTAATAACAATATTTTTCGTACAAAATTTGTACCCTTTTTTTAAACATTAAGTTAAAAGCATTAAGTATTTTTCTCCCTACAAATTGAATATTGTCTACCTCTTTAGGGGTACCTTCCCCCTGTAAGGGGTTGTTTTAAAAATACCAAAATATTTTATGTCCACACAAAATTGCATACCTCTGCCCCTACCCCCTCTACCGTAATGGGTTATTTTGAAATCACAAAATACGTATTCATTCATTTTTTAAATACAGTGCTCTCGGTACGAGGGCAACTCTGAAAGTTTTTAGAACTGGCTACTTTTAAACTATATAATAAAAAATAAATTGAAATTTTGAAAATGGAACTCTTGGCAATATTATTGTGTATGTATTTATAGTCAACCAAATCTAAGAAATATGTTTTGACAGCTGTCAGACTTATAGCACCAAGCATGCCAACCAAAATATGGGAACGTACAATATTCGATTCTTAAAAAAATCGATATCGATGATTTAGAGTTGGTAATCATTTACAGTTTGGTTTGAATAATACCAGAATAAATTAAAAACGGATAATTTAAAACACAAGATTTATCTGTTTCTTCGTATTTGTTGTTACTGCTTATTTCTAGAGGCACAGTTATATAAATTTAAGATTGAAACTAGATTCAAAATAAATTTATTTAATCACTTTCAGTACAACTAGTAGGGATGTCGTTGTTTATATTAATTATTATTATTTGATTTTCAACAATGCAGTCAAAATTAATGTCTCTTTCAAAGTTATCCATAATCATTTTCTTGTTTTTTCTACCACTTTTGCGCAATCATCCTTTGTGACATGCGCACATGCTTCAACGAATTTTTTTGTAGCATTGGGTGACAAACGAGCACACAGTCCACCTTATGGTAAGTGGATGCTATGGCCCTTAGACATACACATATATCCTCAATTAAGAATCAAAATGCAAATGTGTTGTCACCCCTGAGGACTAAGATGGAATGCCTCGATTCCAGTAAAAAAGGTCTCCCGTTCTCTACACTCACCATATGAATCACATCAGCATTACGCTGCTATTTTACGCTGGTATTCTGTGTGAGCGTGGTCCTGCCCTGGTTGAGCCGACCCATTCGTGCTACAACTATAATGTAGATGTAGCGTGGCTCTACCATGTACAAATAGTTATTATAGAAGAAACAGTCCAAAAAGTTAAAGCCGAGTCACAAAATAAGAAGACAAACACAAATTCACAAAATTACGAACAATAAGCTCTCGAAACGGAAACAGAAACTTTTTTATTCAATATAGATTATGAATAATACTTATTGAAAGTCACTTTTTTCATTTACCAAAAATATCTCTGTCCTGGGAAGAACCAGCAAGAAACCCAACGGGACTAGTTTAAAAAAAAGAGCTTACTATCATGCGTGTTACGATTAACAACGCAAAACAAATTAGAAATAGCTTGGTAGCGATAACCCTTCCCATGGCTTACTATCATCCATAAATTCCTTAATATTAAAATAACCCTTTTTATACAAACTTAGTGTAATAAAGTTTTTGAAATATGTGTGCTTACGTCAAATTTTGTATATTTCCTGGCATTTTGTTATAAAAGCGTATACATCGCCTCAAAAATGAATTACTGATTCTGTGGAGTCGAGTAACTGGTATGGAAATGGCGGATATTGAAATTATGTAGTAGTTATTTTAGCACGACCTTGTATATGAGTTTTTTGCCTACAAAAATTTACTTTGACAAAGTGAAAAAAATAAACTTGTTTTATTCATGATTCATGTAATTTAAGGAATTTTGAAAATGAAAATTAAATTAAAGAAATAATAAATTTAAGAAATTAATTATTCGATTATTAGAATATTTTTACCGATTATTTAACTATTTTGCCGATTATTCGCATAACAATGAATTTTAATCATCCAAACACTACGGTAATATACATAGCGACATGTCATTGAAGCGACGTCAAGTAAAAAAAGTTAATACTGGTTATTTTTTAATATTTTGCTTTGTTTGAAAAATTCAAATTTAAATTAGTGCTAAAAAACTATACACGTTGTAATGAAATATAGATAACCTCATAATTCTTCAGATTTACGTAAAAGGTTATTTTAAATCGTGTGAGTACGCTTGTGCAAAGCTATTGCGGAATGATTAATGTGAAACGTCAAAAGGTATTTTTTAGATTTGGTCGACTATAATTAATTTATCATTTTTTACGATTGGGCGGCAAATTGAAAATTGTCTGTGTCACATCAGCATGAATTTAACGTGAGAAATTTTTCGTACAATGATTTTTATGACTTTCGATCTTATTTAAGTCAACAAGAAAGTTATGATAGACTTTGATTGGTCTTTCACGATGAATCCCCTTGTGACCTTGTGCCACTGTTTAAAACTGGTTTAAAGAGTTTTAACTGGTCGCACTAATCTCACCGATGATCTGCGTGAGGGACGGACTTCTATGGCGACGACTGAAGATAACATCAGTGTTGTGCGGCGTATGATAGAGACTGACAAAAGAGTGACTTATCATCAGATTCGGACAAGCTTAGGCATCGGTATGAGTCAATTGCACAAAATTCTTCATGAATATTTAGCGGTCAGGTAGCTTTGTGCCCGATGAATGCGACATAATTTCACAGAGACCCAAAAACTCCATCCTGTTGATTGGTGTCGTGAAACGGTTTAAAGATTTAACGGAGGTGACTCATATGCTGTGCTCGACATATCTACGAGTGACGAAAGCTGGATTTATTATTATGATCCTGAAACTAAGAGAGTCTGCTTTCTGGATGTTTTATTCGACAAGTTGCCAACTAAAGTTCAGAAAGACAGGTCATTACGCAACAATTGTTTTAGAGGATCAAAAAGATGGTACTGTAAAGTGGTACACTAAAAATTTGTTGCCATTTGTCTTGGAAAAAGTTTGGGAGAAATGACAGTAGGATCCTCCACCATGACAACGCCTCGTCGCACACCGCCAAGCAAACAATCGATTACTTGGCGACTTCAGACAAGGAATTACTGGGTCACCTGCCCAATAGCCCCGACCTCGCACCTTGCGAATTTTATTTATTTCCGAAAATAAAAGAAAAACTTCGAGGAATACGTTTTATGGTCGTCGAGGAAGCAGTTAACTTAGCAAATAAAACACATTAGTAATATGCACTTTATTAATTGTTCCAAATTTTAAAGTAAAGAGAAAAAATGTGTCAGGACGGTACTATGGGCCCCGTTCCAAGAAGTATGAGAATGCCTTCAATGGTATCCTTTGCCGTGGATCATATTATATTAGCTATATATTATAATATATAATCCGCTTCTTCGGTTTCGTAATCAGGTAAAGCATGTGTGATAGATCGTGGAAACTATGCCTAATATGAGGCAATCAATGTAGAGGTCTACATATGTTCAGTAGTCGACATTAAAATGCTGTAACGATTATCGGATAAAAGTAAGAAAGTTATATTTGCTGATCCAATACAAACATTGTGTTGAAAGCATCAAGCAAAGTATATATTTACATAATAATATAATGTTTCTTTCATATTGTCTCGCTTATAATTAAATCTTATGGTGCTCGAAAATACTTATAGAGCCATCTATATAAAATTATTGTAGTTAATTTATTATTACTGTAAAATAAAAATTATATGATATTTAGAAAAGAACGGGTAGGAATAATATAAAAAAGTACTCAAAATCGGGTAACGTAATTTTTCACTTTCACGACAATGTAAATTTTAAATGTTTTTGGAACTGCAAAAGGAAAGTATAACATGCCTCGTATGATACTCGCCGAAACCAAAGAAATAGTTAACATTTCTTTTAAAATTGATTTATCATATTGAGCCGTTGTAGCTCAGATGGTTAACGCCAATTGTAAATATAACAGAACGCGAGTGACCCGGGTTCAATCCCCGCTGGCACCAATAAAATTGTTAATTGCAATTTTAAGTGCTTATTTACCTCGTGCTCGGCGGTGAAGGAAAACATCGTGAGGAAACCTGCATGTCTGAGGAATAAGGAAAAAATATTTCGAAGACATGTGAAGTTCGCCAACACGCATTGGGGCAGCGCGGCGGACACTTCCTTGCCCTAAAACCCTCTCATAAATGAGGGGAGTTCTGTGCCTAGCAGTGGGACGTATATAGGCTGTAACTTTACTTTTTACTTCACTTATCATATTGCGGGTACTTGGAGGTTAAAAAAACATCATAAGCTTACCAATTTTTTTAAAATTTAATAAGTAATTTGCACAACACCATCTATCGATGACATTGATTAACCATTATACTTTTTTCACTACGATATTAGGGTTTATATATTTTTCAAAAATACTTATAACGTTGTTCTTTATTATTTTTATTTACTACGTTTAGATAAAATTATATCATCATAGAACACTATTCTAGATTATTTAATTACAAAAATGCCTTGATCACTCAACGCCATATATTGATATAATTCAGTACTTTATACATAATACGTAAACAAACAGACAGACAGACATTTCTAAAAATGATACAACTGTATTATATATTTTAATTACTTATTTTAGTCACTCTCTATCACTTTTGTTACAAAAATATCAAATTTACAGACATCTCATGTGTATCACTATTATTTCTAATTAAAAAAATATAAGGAGTTAACACTAATGATGACTGTTTTTTTTTTTAAATAACATTGAAAAAAACTTATAAACAAACAAAAGATACAGCCTATATACGTCCCACTGTTTGTCAAAGACCTCTCCTAATTTCTATAAGGGACACGCCGGTTTCATCACGATGTTTTCCCTAACCGTTGAGCACGCAGTAATTCAGCACATAAACCTTCAAATAACAATTTCATTGGCCAGTGCTGATTGAACTTGGTTCGCCCGTATTCTGTGATATTTAAAGCAAGCACCTTAACCTCTGAGCCACCACGGCTCTATAAAAGGTATAAATGTTTTATTAATTCATTACAGCGTACATTTTAATTTTAAAATAACCTACATGCGTATTTTCAGTAATGGATGGTGTACGAATGACTACGCGTCGCCATACTTTGACATTTTTGTAGAGAAGGGACACCATTCGTCGTGTACAAAAACGGAGTAATGTTGTTGCAGGATAACATTAGTTTGATTTGGGTTCGTCTAATATATCACGTTGACATGGATATGGGTGGCCCAATGTGTCATGGATATTGGTAAAAAAACTTTTATATTGAGTCAAGTGTGAATGTCAAACCATTTTGTAACATACGAGTACATATTACATATATATGTAATATAATAAATAATATAATAAAAGCCTTGAAGACTTCATAATTTTTTTTTTCATTAATTACTGGCAGTCTTTTAAAAGTCAACTGATAACATAGGCCTCCCCACCTAGACCAATTCATAGGATGGATATTGACGGGTGATAACCGCAGTTTTTTATAATATTATTTGTTATCAGGAAGATGTTGCTGCCCTTTTCCTTTTCCATTTCCCTCTGCCGTCTTCTACAAAACCAATGGAATTAAAAGGGGGAATAGATTTCCTTATATCACTACTACACGGAGAAATTCAAAAGTGTTCATTTATTTAAACGCTTTCTTTTTATGAAAGGTAAAATAAAACTAATAAAGGATTATTTAGATACATACTATAGTACAACCTTGATCTAACAAATATGAAGGGAATTAGAAAATATTTGTTATACCAAGTAATTTGTTACAGTAAGGTTCGTAATACTAAGGTTGTATGTATTTTGAAAACACGTTTCTCACACACGATTTTTATGCTTTAAGGGATGATACAGATTACACAGAGCACGACAAGGCTACGCCTATTATTTGTTGTGAGACGAGGCACTCACTTAAATTCTGATTTTGAGTCGAATAATTTATACAATAAGAGTAGAACTTTGGCCGGGTTTATATTATAAATATTATAAACTATTTTCGTTGGAAATTTTGTATTGAGGTCATGTAAAGTTGGCTTTGTGAAGTGCGAAGGTTGAGATATGTGAGGTGCCCTATGCCTATCGTTAGGCCGTATATATGCTGATATTTAACGTATTTTTTTACTTACAGGGTCATTAATGACAGTCTGAAACAATGTATCGAACGCTCTAGTCGCTGCCTGCCACCGGGGAACCGTTCTAAGAGCAGCGTATGCGTGAACAGACCGCAAGTCTGACGAGGTAAAACCATGACTCCTCGATGTCGGAATCCCCGTCGTAACCTGCACAAAAACAAATGTTAGGAAACAATTTGCTACTTTCATGCATTTAAAAATTAAATCTGTAAATTGCTTTTTCGAACCCTGTAGATTCCTAATCAACATACAAATTTCTAATTAAAATACTTTTGTCCTTATTTGTAATACAACCATCAAATCTGGTTTATTCCTTAATGGTAGAAAAATTTAATTCACGATTTTCGGGCATCGTTTTTGTATAAAAAAGGTTTTAAAAAATTAGAATACATGTACTTCAAACATAACCTTGTTAATTATAATCATAATGATGTTGGCAATCCAAATTCAAAAGCAAATATCTCATTTAAGATTTTTGGGTCTAGTTTTTTTTTTCTAATACATTTACTATTAAACAAAATTAAGAATGGACTGGAATAACAAGGTTAATTATAATTATCATTTAAACTGAAAGCAATTAGAGATCCGAAACATTTCTGCGCAATCAATTGAGACATTAACTGAAGTCAGATCAGCGGTTATAACATAAAACAAACTGCTAGAAGAAATGTGCAGTACTTCAATTATCTTGCGATTTCAATAACAAACCAAATTATGTCAATTAAAAGAAATTACTGTAGGGCAATTTGAACGGATCAGCGACGATTAAAGTGTCGCATGTTTATGGTCAATTAACAAAAAGTCAAAAACCTAGGCTTTTGATTAAGAACCGAAAGAAGACAAAGTTACTACTTAATCTTATCATTACTCTGAAGAAATCCTACTTATGATAAAATTTAAGCATAGATTAAAGTACTTCCAACGAGAATGCAAGATTATTAGGAATAGCAGGGGTGCGTAACTTTTTGATACTCGTAGTTAGATATTAAAGTAGACAACATAGTTTAAAAAATGTCTAGCAAACCACCGGTCACCTCGTTTTTTGGCTTTAGGAAGTCGAAAAATCATCCGATTTCGATGATTTTTTAAAATCATTATTACGGCGGATATATGAAAAAATTACAAGAATAATAAAAACTTATATTGGTTTCAAGGCTTTAAATGTTCGTGAAAATGCACTCATTCACGTATAATTGTTGATAACTTTTTTAAAAACAATCAAATTAAGTTCGTTCCGCGGAGCTCCTACTTCTGAGTGGTTTGTAAAAAATAACCAAGAAGGAGATGGCGAGGTCTATTCGCTCGCTCACTCGACCCCGCCGTCTACTTCTTACCTAACCTGTCCGAGTCGGGATGTCCTAAGTCCCGAGCTCGTAAAGTCATAAAACTATATGAAATCTTCAGGTGAGATATTTTCCATATTTTTTTTTCATAAATCCGCCATAAAAAACGAAGATTTAAAAAAATTATCGAAATCGGATGATTTCGATTTTCTGGAGCCCAAAAACGAGGTGACCGCTATAGTATAACATTACCAAAAAAACTTCAAATTCCTTAAATGAAAAGAAGATAACAGATGTTTGTACAGTTTACTTCACTATTTTAAGTAATTTATTTTAATGAATAAAACTATTATTTACGGATTTTATCGCGTTTAATTACTTTAATTTATTTTTATTATTATCCCGACGTTTCGGGTGCTTTACAGCGCCCATGGTCACGGGGGGGACTGAGATGTTTGACGTCCCAATGTCATAGTTAGTCCGGCTACCTTCAGTTTTTTAATATTAATTTTTGGTCCGATTTACGCAAAACGAGCTTATAGTATCATGAAGTCTTGCAGTGGTATGCTTGGGTTTGGGTTTAATTTTGTTGATTATAGGATCCCAAGCAGATGGTAGCACCCAACCATCTTCTCTATTGAAATTTGGATGTTTTTTAATTTCAATAGCCTCGCGTATCATCCTTGGTAGGAATCGGTGTTCTTTTGCGAGAATTTGTGGTTTATCAAATCTAATGTAATGGTGGGGACGATCTTGAACATGTTCGCAGACTGCAGACTTCCCGGAGCGTCGGTGCTTCACATCAGCTATATGTTCCTTCACGCGGGTTTTTATAGATCTCTTTGTTTGACCTATGTAAGAGAGACCACATTCACAATCTAGCTTGTACACACCTGCATCTTGTAGAGGAATATTACATTTGATGGATGGTAAAAATTGACTAATCTTCTTCAGCGGCTTGTAGTATGTCTTAATGGACGCTCGCTTCAAGATGTAGCCAATCTTGTCCGTGACTCCTCCAACATATGGTAGTAGAGCAGGTGCGCGCTCGACTGTTGCCGGCTTCACTCGTTCACTGTGACGTAGGCGCGGGACCCGAAGCTTGTTGTCTTGCAATACTTGCTTGACGTGCTGAAGCTCCGCGGCCAGATGTTTTCTGTCACAGATCCCTCGTGCTCTCTGAAACAAAGATTTACCCACGGTAGCTAACTGTGAAGGATGATGGTGAGATTCACCATTTAGATATCGGTTGGTATGGGTCTTTTTCCTATACACAGTGTGACCAATAGTGTTATCAGGATTTCGGATGACTAAAACATCTAGGAAAGCTAAAGAATTATTTGCCTCTAACTCCATTGTGAATTGTATTTTAGAGTTTATGGAGTTAAGGTGGTCTAAAAATGCAGTTACTTTGTCAGATGGTAAAATTGTGAAAGTGTCGTCTACGTACCGCTTGTAGAACCTTGGATTTACAGGAGCAGTAAGAAGGGCTTTCTCCTCAAAGTCCTCCATGAATATGTCGGCGACTATGGGAGACACAGGTGAGCCCATCGATCTTAAATCAGGCAAGTAAAAAGTTGTTACGGACGGTGATTCAGCAGAAACGGTTCGATTTACATTTCATAAACAACACCATAGACAATTTGTCCAGTGAACTAAAGACAATTTTAACGACATTTGATTTTAATAATTGCATCGAAACTTTAAACAAACGAGAAACATCAAAATACAATGAATGCAAAAATAAACAAATAGAAAAATACCAAAAATTAACGATCAAATCAAATGCCAAACATCCAAGTCAACGCCAGAACAATAAACAACCGTTGACCATAGACACAAACTATAAACAACGCACTGTCTGTAATTTGTCAAAACATACACTGGACGAACCGACAATGAAAGTATTAGCGAAGGGAATGAACTTCGCATTAACTCCGCGAAAAATCCCGTACGAAGAAATTATCTGCAGTGTTGAGGATTGTCTGTTTAAGAATAATATCGGTAAGGAAGATTTGGAGGCCATACGTCAAGATATTTCGTCCTTGTTACGTCGCAGTTCAGTGCCGAAACCAAACCTTCCCAAAGACGAATTTACAGCGCTAAATAACTTACGGAACAGACCAGAACTCACGATTCTCCGCGCGGATAAAGGAAATGCTACGGTAGTAATGGACACGTCGGAATATAATTTTAAAATACAACAACTTTTATCGGACGAAAGTACATATAAAAAGGTCAAAACAGACCCTACAACTAACACGCTTAAAACAACTAGCGATTTAATAAAGAAATACTCCGAAAAATTAAATCTCGACGTGAATTCGCTAATACCATCATGTGCCAAACCACCGAGGTTGTATGGGTTACCGAAGATACACAAACCAAACGCTCCACTACGTCCCATAGTGAGCCAGATCGATTCACCAACTTATAAGCTGGCACAATACTTAGCAAAAATACTATCACCACTGAGAGGACATACCAGAGCACACACAAAGGATTCATACCATTTTGTGAGTGAGATAAAAGACCTACATCTCGCTAACAATGAAACTATGGTCAGTTTTGATGTTCAGTCACTATTTACATGCCTACCTATTATGGACTGCATCTCAATTGTAACTAGGAAGCTAGAAGAAAATAACATGCCTCAAGAATATGCAATACTACTTGAACATTGCCTCACATCTGGCTATCTATTGTGGAAGGAGGAGTTCTACAAGCAAGTAGATGGTGTGGCGATGGGCTCACCTGTGTCTCCCATAGTCGCCGACATATTCATGGAGGACTTTGAGGAGAAAGCCCTTCTTACTGCTCCTGTAAATCCAAGGTTCTACAAGCGGTACGTAGACGACACTTTCACAATTTTACCATCTGACAAAGTAACTGCATTTTTAGACCACCTTAACTCCATAAACTCTAAAATACAATTCACAATGGAGTTAGAGGCAAATAATTCTTTAGCTTTCCTAGATGTTTTAGTCATCCGAAATCCTGATAACACTATTGGTCACACTGTGTATAGGAAAAAGACCCATACCAACCGATATCTAAATGGTGAATCTCACCATCATCCTTCACAGTTAGCTACCGTGGGTAAATCTTTGTTTCAGAGAGCACGAGGGATCTGTGACAGAAAACATCTGGCCGCGGAGCTTCAGCACGTCAAGCAAGTATTGCAAGACAACAAGCTTCGGGTCCCGCGCCTACGTCACAGTGAACGAGTGAAGCCGGCAACAGTCGAGCGCGCACCTGCTCTACTACCATATGTTGGAGGAGTCACGGACAAGATTGGCTACATCTTGAAGCGAGCGTCCATTAAGACATACTACAAGCCGCTGAAGAAGATTAGTCAATTTTTACCATCCATCAAATGTAATATTCCTCTACAAGATGCAGGTGTGTACAAGCTAGATTGTGAATGTGGTCTCTCTTACATAGGTCAAACAAAGAGATCTATAAAAACCCGCGTGAAGGAACATATAGCTGATGTGAAGCACCGACGCTCCGGGAAGTCTGCAGTCTGCGAACATGTTCAAGATCGTCCCCACCATTACATTAGATTTGATAAACCACAAATTCTCGCAAAAGAACACCGATTCCTACCAAGGATGATACGCGAGGCTATTGAAATTAAAAAACATCCAAATTTCAATAGAGAAGATGGTTGGGTGCTACCATCTGCTTGGGATCCTATAATCAACAAAATTAAACCCAAACCCAAGCATACCACTGCAAGACTTCATGATACTATAAGCTCGTTTTGCGTAAATCGGACCAAAAATTAATATTAAAAAACTGAAGGTAGCCGGACTAACTATGACATTGGGACGTCAAACATCTCAGTCCCCCCCGTGACCATGGGCGCTGTAAAGCACCCGAAACGTCGGGATAATAATAAAAATAAATTAAAGTAATTAAACGCGATAAAATCCGTAAATAATAGTTTTATTCAATGTGTAGTGTTCGCGTAAATTTAAGAAATCATAATTTATTTTAATAAATATGTACCATAAAACTTGAGTCTAATTTTTATTTATTTTATTTATTAAATCATTTGTATCTCAAACTTCTTGTTAAATCGAAAACTCATTAACTATAATTTTTTTGATATTTAATTTCTCCTTGATATTTGAGTTATCGAGATTCTACTATAGTAACCAAATTATACAAACAATGGTTTAAAAGTACAATGAATTTACCATCATCATTATCATCATCATCATTACAGCCCTTCACAAGTCCACTGCTGAATATAGGCCTCCTCCAGGGTATGCCACAAAGCACGGTCCTGAGCCACCTGCATCCATCGACTTCCGAATTTACCAGCCGCCTTTCATTAAACGTTTAGAGAAGAAAAACAATCCATTTCTGCGTAATGATTTATTTACTAAATATAAGCCGTTTTATGGCTGCCATAATTTTAAATAAATGTAACACAGCCGGGTGTCCTTCTTTCACACGTTTTGTTATTTTAGCATAATTTGAATATTCATAGTATCACTTTTTAACTCAAAAAGGCAACAAAGCAAAATTTTGGTTGAAAATGATGTGCATTTATCTATCGCAGACATGCCTACAGTTTTATATTCTCTACGTATTAAAAACTTGGCAGTACGGCGGACCCCGGTAATCCAGCGCCTACCTAATCCAGCACCCCCTGTAATCCGACATAGTCTATTATTTATTATTGAATATTTTTTGACAATCTTCGCTAATGCATGATTGAACAAGTTATAACTTGTACGCACCATCACTATTGTGCTCGACGCGTAGGGCTTAGTTTGGATTTGACTTCGATCAACAATACCAACTAGATGTCGGGTCGGCGCAAAAAACACGTCTCACTAAATAAGAGCGCACTTGAGACGTGAGCTCTTATTTAATTTAGTTTACTTGAAACACAGCCAATGTAAACACTTTTTACAATGCCGCAATGTATATTTAAAAGTTGCAAGAATAAAGTCGTGTTCAAAAAGTTCATGTATAATATATTATATTTGAAGCTCTAAACCAGAGTTCCCCAAACTTTTTTGTATCGTAGACCCCTTGCCATGTTTTTCCGTGTTGGGTAGACCCCCTACTTACCTGTTATTAATTTCCTGTAAATTTCTAACTGTAGTAAAGTTTACTGTTAAAAACTTAAAGTAAAAACACATGTTAATTTATACATTTATTAATTGAATTTAAATTAAAACTACTCAAAATAAAATTTTGTATCTGTTATGTAAAATATACGTAGCATTAAATAAACATAAAATAAACTATAAATAAAATAACATAAGCAATAAGTCAATATTTTTAGTGAGAATGATGAACCTGATGCTTTAATAATAAATTATCAACATTTGGCGTCAATTTTGTAAGGGTTAATCTTAAATCTCCTCGGCTAATGATGTCCAGTCTGTTTCTTTTTTCGTTAGGAGATTGGTAACAGCGCTGAACCCCATTTCCACTAGGTATGAGGATGGAAAGGAAATTAAAAATTTCCTCGCTATATTCCATAATACGGGATAATTAACGGGTATGTTGTTCTGCAGCCAGAATTGCTGATATCCGTTTTTAAACTGAACCTTAAGTTCTTCGTTTGTACTTAGTTCAGTCAGTTCCTCTTGTATTATGACATTCGTTTCTTCTGTCACCATATGGATTAATAATCCACGGTGGTATTACCATAGTCAAAATATCCTCAAGCCTAGATTCAAAATCTGAATAGAGGGTATTTAAATGTTGAACGTAAGTTGAAACGTCGTCTTCCTAGCAGCTTTTCTGTGACAAATTGGGGAACTGAGAAAATTCGCCCCGTCCAATATTTTGCTTCATTAGTTTAACTCTGGAAAGAAACGCTGATAAGATGGACTTTGTTTTAATCAAATTTAAACTGTCGCCTTGTAATTGCAAATTAACCATATTAAATTTTGTAAAAAAATCTGTTAAATAGGCGATGTCTGTTTTCCTCTTCATTAAATTTTCTTTTAAAATTTTATCTTTAGTATCCAGAAATTCTAAAATAGTCTCAAAAAGTGCAAAAAATCTTATCAAACATAAGCCTTTCGACAGCCAGCGTACTTCAGTGGGAAGGAGTAATTGATGAAAGTGTTCGTCATTTTCTTCACACAACTGCGGAAATAACTGCGTATTCAACGCGTTGCTTCGGATTCGGTATACTGCATCAATGAATAAATGAAGTGATTCATGCAATCTAACACTCAAATTTTTAGCACCTAAATGGTGTCGATGGATGACGCAATATATGTATTACTAACACCCCTGACACATTTTGTTTTAAATAGCTTATAAATCCACGATTACGTCCAACCATGGAGATGCTCCATCTGTAGCTACTGATATTATATTTGATAAAGGAATTGCTTTTTTAATGAAGTAATCCTTCAAAACATGAAATATTGATTCACCTTTAATGTCGGTTATCAAAGTTCTTGCGAAGAGCAGTTCTTCGTAGACTTCTTGATTCATAATAAAACGAACATATTATGCCAATAATAATGCTGCATTATCAGGTAAAGTTGACTCGTCCAGTTGTATAGAGAAATGGGTCGTTTGCAAACAATTACATAAGAAGCTTTCAATATCAGAACTCATTTGATCAATATGTCTTTCAACAGTATTGTTGCTTAAGGGAATTCTTTTAATGATATCAGATGCAGGTTTGTGTAAAACAGTTTTTAAAACCTCTTCAACGGCTGGTAAAATTAACTTCTCTCCGATAGTATGCGGTTTTCCGGATTTTGCTATAAGTAACGAGATCATTTTTTGTGACGTCGAAGCGAACATTCTGTCCAGTGTAGGTCTCTTCTGAAGTTTATCTTTGAGTGTTTGAAAGTATTTGAAATCTATCTCTGTTTTATCAGGGTGGCATCTTCTCAGATGATCTTGCAGTTTAGATGGTTTCATAGCGTCATTGCCCAAAACTTTGTTGCATAAAAGGCACATAGGCAATTGTTTGTCCGGCAATGATGGAATGAAGCCAAATTTCAAATAATCGACACTGTACTGTCTACATTTCTTTTTAGATTCAGACATGGCATCAGTCATCTGTGGGCAAAATTAAATTATTTAAATAAGACAGAAAATCCAGCAGCTGTATATTAAAAATATTTTTTGATTTTTCCGAAAACATTCCATAATTCGAACATCTTCTTGCAACAATTAGCTCGAATTACGGAGATTGCACTGTAATTATAATACCGATTGCTAAAACTTTCAAAAAGAAACTATTGAGGAGTACTCGTATAACTTTGCATTTTGTTTTTTGTTGTTGATTGAATATTAAACTACTAATAACTAAAATCATGATTGGCATAATTTATCTATCTTTGCTAACTACGAGTACAAAACTAAAATTTAATAAAAAATAATGTACTTACTTTTCTCCAGCACTCTCAAACAAAATAACACTGACTCACTATAATTTGTGTGATATACTATCTGTTTATATTTTTTAAAATATTTTCTTAGCACTTTCCTTTTCAAGATTCAGGAAGTGAATAAACGTATTTGTCCCACATTCGTATTTATAGAGTGACGAATTGAACAAGTCAGTGCAAGGTAGCAAAGCTCTGAGACTGCCACTCTCAGGTTTTTACAAGTTCAAAATATATTGCGACCACAAAGCGAATACCAACATCCTACCTACAACTTACACAATTTTATAAACATATATAATAAATTTTTTACTTCATAGGTACTTTTATAAATAATGTTTGATGATGATGTAAATAAATAGGTAATATCAGTGTATGTGTTGAGATCCACTATCGTGGACCCCCATTTTCATTTCATGGACCCCCAAATTTTTTTTCGCTGACGTAGACCCCTTGCAGGTTGTCATAGACCCCTAGGGGTCGATATAGACCACTTTGGGAATCACTGCTCTAAACTAACAAATAATATCATATATGAAACAAAATTAAGATTTTAATTCACCCCTACAAATTAATATTTTGCCAAGGTTGGCAAATACACGCGAAAACATTTGTGAAACAGAACAGTAGACGCATTGAATACATTTGTATTGTATTAATTTTTAATAATTTGTACCAAAACTTTAAATAATGGCAATTACTACGAGTACTTTTGCCTGTGTTTTTGTAATTTCAAATACGTGAAATTCTGCTAATTTTAACCTCACTTTTGTAGATATTGAAATCATCAGTAATATGTTATCGAAATGTCTTTAATATGCAAAAGTAGTAGTTTTTTACGTGTATATTAGTAGTATAGTAGTAGCAATGGGTCAGCTCGACTGGCGAAAGAGCAAAGGGAAAAGAGAGAAAAAGTCAAATAGGAGCTTAATGCTGCTGTGGTTCGTATGGTGAGTGTAGAGAACCGGAGACCCATTTACTGGAAACGAGCCATTCCACCTAAGTCCTCACGGATGACAACGCATCTGCATTTCGATTCGTAATCGAGGATAGATGTAGATGTCTATGGGCCACAGCAACCACTTACCATCAGGTGGACTGTGCGCTCGTTTGTCAGTCACCCTATCCTATAAAATAAAATAAAAAAAGATATGCCTGAAGAAGTAGGATGACAAACGAGCAAAGAAGCTGTGACATAAACACTTATTAATAAAACTACATACAAAACATTGTCAACCATGTACGAATACGTTTTACATACTGTTTCTGGCCACTGAAATGAAAAGTTAGAAAAGTTCGGATCTCATTCTGTCTGGATGTTTTATTTCATCCAATATTACACGTCTCCTTTTATGTTCGCAGTTGCACAAATTTTGTAAAAATATTTCTCCGTGCTAGGAAACTGCGGTAATAAAGTCATAACAATGTATTTTTTTTAGTTTAGGACAGTTAAAGTCAAATATAAGATATATTGTGTAGCTTACGTTATAATTTTTCTATTTATTAAAAATTACAAAAACAGTGCAGTGACTTTAATAATTAGATTTGTTTATTAACACCGTGCAAACTTAGCGAATAAGCGTGTTAAATTTAATCGTACGCGAGCCAAACGAGTCCGATTCGCAATGGAACTAATAAAAAAGTTAATTTCAGTTTTAAGACGAGCTCTTAGCACGATTTCAAATTCGTTTTTCACCCGCGCGTCCCGCAGTGGGCGGAGCGCAACCGGCTGTCGGAGAGCGCCGCGTGAACACAGTATGCGCAAAGCAAGCAGACAATTCACCTCCAAACAAAAACTTTTCCGTGAGGTTTACTGTTCTCAACACCACTAGGTATTAGTAATCATATTTTGAGAACCTACTCACTAAAATCAAAACTGTTTACAATATAGTTAGTCTGGACATCAACTACATTTTAATTATCAATATTTTTTTAAAGTCAGTTTTATGATATGAGCAGGTAGGTACTTAGTCTACTATTTACATACATAAACATTCAAAACGCCACCTCACAAATTCTAAAAAAAACCAAGCTTCGTTTGCAAAATAGCTAAAATAAGAGAAAAAGAATAGTTTCAAATAAAACCATTAGAAAATTCAAATTTATTTTACTGTTTTCTATTACCTTACCTCCGGAATTGATGGAGTGACCTGAAGGTGTACTTTGGTAATCGGTATTGGAACAGGTCGCCGAGTACTACTAGGTGTGCCGAGTTTGGTCTCGTTTTATTAGGTATGACGAGCCCTTACCTTCGGACTTGATGGAGTGACCTGAAGGTGTACTTTGGCAATCGGCATTGGAACAGGTTGCTAAATACTACTAGGTGTGCCGAGTTTGGTCTCGTTTTGTTAGGTATGACGAGCCCTTACCTCCGGACTTGATGGAGTGACCTGAAGGTGTACTTTGGCAATCGGCATTGGAACAGGTCGCTAAGTACTACTAGGTGTGCCGAGGTTGGGCTCGTTTTGTTAGGTATGATGAGTCCTTACCTCCGGACTTGATGGAGTGACCTGAAGGTGTACTTTGGTAATCGGTATTGGAACTGGTCGCTAAGTACTACTAGTTGTGTCGAGTTTGATCTCGTTTTGTTAGGTATGACGAGCCCTTACCTCCGGACTTGATGGAGTGACCTGAAGGTGTACTCTATTAATCGGCATTGGAACAGGTCGCCGAGTACTACCAGGTGTGCCAAGTTTGTGCTCGTTTTGTTAGGTATGACGAGCCCTTACCTCCGGACTTGACGGAGTGACCTGAAGGTGTACTTTGGTAATCGGCATTGGAACAGGTCGCCGAGTACCACTAGGTGGGCCGAGTTTGGGCTCGTTTTGTTAGGTATGACGAGCCCTTACCTCCGGACTTGACGGAGTGACCTGAAGGTGTACTTTGGTAATCGGCATTGGAACAGGTCGCCGAGTACTACTAGGTGTGCCGAGTTTGGGCTCGTTTTGTTAGGTATGACGAGCCCTTACCTCCGGACTTGACGGAGTGACCTGATGGTGTACTTTGGTAATCGCATTGGAACAGGTCGCCGAGTACCACTAGGTGTGCCGAGTTTGGGCTCGTTTTGTTAGGTATGACGAGCCGTTACCTCCGGACTTGATGGAGTGACCTGAAGGTGTACTTTGGTAATCGCTATTGGAACTGGTCGCCGAGTACTACTAGGTGGGCCGAGTTTGGGCTCGTTTTGTTAGGTATGACGAGCCCTTACCTCCGGACTTGATGGAGTGTCCTGAAGGTGTACTTTGGTAATCGGCATTGGAACAGGTCGCCGAGTACTATTAGGTGTGTCGAGTTTGGGCTCGTTTTGTTAGGTATGACGAGCCCTTACCTCCGGACTTGATGGAGTGACCTGAAGGTGTACTCTATTAATCGGCATTGGAACAGGTCGCCGAGTACTACCAGGTGTGCCAAGTTTGTGCTCGTTTTGTTAGGTATGACGAGCCCTTACCTCCGGACTTGACGGAGTGACCTGAAGGTGTACTTTGGTAATCGGCATTGGAACAGGTCGCCGAGTACCACTAGGTGGGCCGAGTTTGGGCTCGTTTTGTTAGGTATGACGAGCCCTTACCTCCGGACTTGACGGAGTGACCTGAAGGTGTACTTTGGTAATCGGCATTGGAACAGGTCGCCGAGTACTAGTACTAGTACTAGTACTAGTACTAGTACTAGTACTAGTAGTAGTGTAGTAGTAGAGAGTGTAGTAGTAGTAGAGTAGAGTAAGGGCTCGTCATACCTAACAAAACGAGCCCAACCTCGACACACCTAATAGTACTCGGCGACCTGTTCCAATACCGATTACCAAAGTACACCTTCAGGTCACTCCGTCAAGTCCGGAGGTAAGGGCTCGTCATACCTAATAAAACGAGCCCAAACTCAGCATACCTAGTAGTACTCGGCGACCTGTTCCAATGCCGATTACCAAAGTACACCTTCAGGTCACTCCGTCAAGTCCGGAGGTAAGAGCTCGTCATACTTAACAAAACGAGCCCAAACTCGGCCCACCTAGTAGTACTCGGCGACCTGTTCCAATACCGATTACCAAAGTACACCTTCAGGTCACTCCATCAAGTCCGGAGGTAAGGGCTCGTCATACCTAACAAAACGAGCCCAAACTCGGCCCACCTAGTAGTACTCGGCGACCAGTTCCAATAGCGATTACCAAAGTACACCTTCAGGTCACTCCGTCAAGTCCGGAGGTAAGGGCTCGTCATACCTAACAAAACGAGCCCAAACTCGGCACACCTAGTAGTACTCGGCGACCTGTTCCAATGCCGATTACCAAAGTACACCTTCAGGTCACTCCGTCAAGTCCGGAGGTAAGGGCTCGTCATACCTAACAAAACGAGCCCAAACTCGGCCCACCTAGTAGTACTCGGCGACCAGTTCCAATACCGATTACCAAAGTACACCTTCAGGTCACTCCGTCAAGTCCGGAGGTAAGGGCTCGTCATACCTAACAAAACGAGCCCAACCTCGACACACCTAATAGTACTCGGCGACCAGTTCCAATGCCGATTACCAAAGTACACCTTCAGGACACTCCATCAAGTCCGGAGGTAAGGGCTCGTCATACCTAACAAAACGAGCCCAAACTCGGCCCACCTAGTAGTACTCGGCGACCAGTTCCAATAGCGATTACCAAAGTACACCTTCAGGTCACTCCGTCAAGTCCGGAGGTAAGGGCTCGTCATACCTAACAAAACGAGCCCAAACTCGGCACACCTATTAGTACTCGGCGACCTGTTCCAATGCCGATTACCAAAGTACACCTTCAGGACACTCCATCAAGTCCGGAGGTAAGGGCTCGTCATACCTAACAAAACGAGCCCAAACTCGGCACACCTAGTAATACTACTCGGCGACCTGCTCCAATACCGATTACTAAAGTACACCTTCAGGTCACTCCGTCAAGTCCGGAGGTAAGGGCTCGTCATACCTAACAAAACGAGCCCAAACTCGGCACACCTAGTAATCTACTCGGCGACCTGTTCCAATACCGATTACCAAAGTACACCTTCAGGTCACTCCGTCAAGTCCGGAGGTAAGGGCTCGTCATACCTAATAAAACGAGCCCAAAGTCGGCACACCTAGTAGTACTCGGCGACCTGTTCCAATGCCGATTACCAAAGTACACCTTCAGGACACTCCGTCAAGTCCGGAGGTAAGGGCTCGTCATACCTAACAAAACGAGCCCAAACTCGGCACACCTAGTAATACCTACTCGGCGACCTGCTCCAATACCGATTACTAAAGTACACCTTCAGGTCACTCCGTCAAGTCCGGAGGTAAGGGCTCGTCATACCTAACAAAACGAGCCCAAACTCGGCACACCTAGTAATACCTACTCGGCGACCTGCTCCAATACCGATTACCAAAGTACACCTTCAGGTCACTCCGTCAAGTCCGGAGGTAAGGGCTCGTCATACCTAATAAAACGAGCCCAAAGTCGGCACACCTAGTTCTACTAGTCCAGGTGTTCCAGTATTAGTTACTGAAGTTCACTTTCAGGTCACTCCATCAAGTCCGGAGGTAAGGTCTTATCATAACTGACAAAATCAGCCCAAAGTCCACAGCTAACTTCTCAGTGCCAGCAGAGGGCTCCCAGTGCAAAGCAGTCTCTAGAGTAGGTATTCGTACCTCGTAACTAAGTCTTATTACTCTATGTATCTAAGTATATTTTTGTGGTGTAAGAAATCAAAAACAAATTTGATCTTTCAAATTATTAAAATAATTTTATTTGACTACGATTCCCGCAGCCAACCGTGCGTACACTTGTGTGCGTGACTCATGTCAATGTAATAGTTCGATTCTATACCTATATCAATTTTGTAAACGCGTCCTTAAAAAATCTTAACGTAAATACTGCGGCAAAAAGAGCGACACGTCTCTACAGCACCAGGCCTCGGCCGGCAGTGACTGCACAGGCGTTTACGCAAACATCCGTACGTATTATTTCAGAAATAAGAATATGTGATTTTAAAAAAAAACTATTAGTTGGACTAAAAAATTGAAACACTATAACGATAATATGTTCAATGTATAAAAATCTGACAAAAAATCAGAATGATTGAATGTATACTAGTATGGTTTTTACTAGTTAAAAGAAATTTTTGGAGGTATGTTTGTGATTTTTTTCTATCGTATTAAATTAGTAGTATCATGTTTTCAACACACTATCTAACTAGGATATATCCTGGACAATATCATACATTTTTCTGGGTTTGTTTACTGCAGTGGATCATTTACTTTGAGGCATTATAAAACTTGCGTTTAGGGTCATGCCTCGTCTTAAGGACTGATTTACCGCGTGCTCAGCGGTGAAGGAAATTTAAGAAATGTACACGTGAGGTCCATATGTATGGTGGTCCATTGTCTTGCTACAAAAGCCTAGAAAATGCAGCAGTTAAGCGTTTTTACGTTTAATTCTCTTTAGGCTTCTAACATTAGGTTTTATATAGGTATTACTATGTTTTATATAGGTATTACTTTACATAGGGTGCGTTTGGCAGAAAAAAGCGCTAGCAAGCGCTTACAAGCGCTGAAATAGTTTTCGGCCAGGACACGATTGATACTTCAGTAGCGCTGACACAATCCGCCACTTTGCTTATTTAATTTGTTTGTTTTGAAGTAGAGTTCATAAGTTTTTTTGCGCAATATTAGTTTTAAGTAATATAATTACATGGATAGACATATAGATGTTATTAAAAATTAATGATTGGTAAGTTTTTAATATGAATACTTTACAAACATATATTTAAATTAGGTTAGGTTACCCGGTTAAAACTGACTTCGTGTCCTAGAGGAAAATAGCTACTTACGATTAGACAGCGCTTACCGCTTACGATCGCCATTTTGCTTACAAGCGCTTGCTAGCGCTTTTTTCTGCCAAACGCACCCATTATGATAGTAAAATAAATTACGGGTGAAATAGCATTACTTTGCTTTATCAATCTCTGAAGACTCATTGACAATTCAGATAATTTATTTTTTAAACATTTAAGTTACAATAGTATTAACAGTTCATCTGATGATAAGATCTGTTGCGATAAATGCACTTGCAACCAACTTACAACAAAACCGACTATGACTGCGTTGATACCTCCGAGAACTAAAGATGGAACATAAATATGTATGGTCGATTATTATACTGGTTTTTCATAATCTTCAAACCTAAACAGTCATGTATACGTTGTTGTTTGTAGCAAGATAGAGCTAAAAAGGTGGTACTTATCTCCATGGACTCCCAAGCGGAAAAGTAGTTCATCTGGGTACTGGGTAAGTACATTAAAATGTTCTTAAAAAGTTTTGTTTTTACAAAACCGTATTAAATAAGTTTGTTTGTTAGATATAAAAAACACAAAGCTATACGTGAGTAACAACTTCTATACATATGCAAATGAACTACTAGTATCGAGTAGCAGAACTAGGAGAGCTTTCTATAGAATTCCAAACTAGAACTTAGTACACCTAGTCAGTCGGGACATTCTAGATGTTTCAGTAGAAGAAGTCCTATATAAGAACAGTAAGAACGGGACCGAGGCAATATTGAATTGGCGATACAAGTGAATACTTCGAAGTGTGATTAAATATTAGTATGATTAAGTTGTAATTGATGTTCAGTAATTAAAGTGTCAATTTTGGTAATTCAATCTGCAGCTTTTATTGTCACGAACCCCAAGCTCGAAACAATTTGTGTCAGAAGTGGGATACAATCTTGCCTATTTTACCTAAGGATGACACGGAGGGTATCCCACGCAGGGGGAGGGTATTCAACGCCAACAGGAGACTGACCAGAGACGATTTCCTCCTGCAGCATCATCATCAGAGCACCTGACTTAGGTGCTCTGATGATGATGCTGCAGGAGCAAGTTCACTGACAGCAGGAACAGACCCGTCATTTGGAAGAACAGCTGCAGCGCGGACAGGAGGAACAAGCCCGTCGGTTGAAAGAGCAGAAAGAGCAACAGGCCCGCCGACAGGAGTAACAGATCCGCCAACAGGAGAAACAGGCCCATCGACAGGAGTAATAGGCCCGTCGGTTTGAAGAGCAGCTGCAGCGCAAATAGGAAGAACATGGCCATCGTTTGGAAGAGCATTACAAACGCCATAAGGAAGAGCAGATACTCCTCATGAAGGACCTTCACGCTACCTTCGGGAAGGAGATAAGAGAGGTGAAGAACAGGGTTGCTCAACATGGCAATCGCCTGTTGGAACCTGAAACGCAAATCGACCAAGTGAACAACGTGATGGCTGACATGAAGAAAACGCTATACAACCTCACATTACAGCATAGAACTACAGCTCCCGTAGTAGCTACAACACCTTCGCTACGTAGATTCAAAGTACCGCCATTTGACGGGACTTCTTCATGGTCAGCCTACAAAATCCAGTCCGAGGCTGTCATGAAGGCGAACGGCTGGAATAAAACTCAGGCCATGACTGCTCTCACACTAGGCCTGCGCGACCAGGCCTTAACTCTTCTGGAAGTTCCCGGTAAGGATTTGAGTTACGAGCAGCTCCTTGAGGCATTGGAGGCAAGATATGGTGACGCTCACCTAGAACACGTCTTTCGTGCGCAGCTTAAAGATCGCGTGTAACGCATCAAGGAAAACCTGCTTCAGTGGGCCCTTGAGATGGAGAAGCTGGTTCGAAAAGCCCACCGATCTGTACCTGCTTTCATTGTAGAAAACCAGGTGCAGACATTCATCGACGGCATCTGCGACCTTGAAGTTAGAGCTGCTGTGATGCTTGTGCATCACGATATGCTTAAGGACGCCTTGGCACGAACTTGATGCACCGATCAGCCAGAAAACTGCTGAATCAATTGCACAATTCCGCGGGAATCCCAGGAAGGATGCATCGAGAGAAGCGCTTTGTGCCAAACCGGATCGAAAGCTTTCGCTATTTCCAAACTAATCGCCAAAGCCTTCCCGTTGGACTCGATCGTCTGCACCCATCAGTGGAGTCGCTAATCAGCTGGTGCTCCTCAATATACCGCATGAGCTTGCTGTTAATAACGGACTCCATTATTTTGGAGAACAAGTAGTTGGTGGCGATAGGCCTGTAGTTGTATGGATTAAGCGGGGAATTCACTAGAGGGACTTGCCCACGGGCATGTCTGCAGACAAGTCCGCCAGACTTCGTTACTACAGATCTGTGCAAAGTTTGATAGTGTAGGACCGTTGCATTCGGTCTGGTAGACTTGCCTGTTGAATGTTCGCGCGATCTCATTCTCTCTGCGCGGGCACAGACATGCCCAAACGTGAATGCTTACTACGGGCAGTCTGTTGGCACAGACACAAGAGCGACAGGAACCACTGCAGACGGCCTTTTATTATTATTTATCGGACTTTCGATATTTTTAATTTGCAATGAGTTTTAATGATAATAAAATATTCTGGAAAGAGTTTATACGACTCTATATCCAAGTGCAAGTAATTGTACGGGTTTCCTGGCCCACCAACTTCTAATTATATAAGTGAATTGATATGACTAAACTCATTTCCATTTTTATACCATTCTTTGCACCAAATTAATAATAAATCAATAATAAGCATTGCAAATGTTGGTGTTGGTAGGTCGTGGTGCATCTTAATGTCCATGCACAACTTATCACGGCAACTGGTCTAAAACAAACTGATACATCTGTGTAGTGTATTGTGGCGACAGATGTGCCCAGACAGACAGCCTGCGGGCAGGCCCGTCTAGTTAATTTCCCGCTTTAGAGCGGTTACCTTTTTTAGGGATCGGGTGCACGAAAGCTGTCTTCCATTAATTCAGTACCGAGCCTAGAGAGTAGTAGTACCGGAAAAGATGCATTAGAACCGATAACAAGTCTGGAGCACACGTCCTCAGCACAATCTGGGGGATTCTGTCAGGCTTTCTCGACTTGTGGATGTCCAGGGAGAGGAGTGCTTTACGTACTGCGCACTGTGTGAATCGCGTATCGTGCTTTCTAAAGTTTCTTGCGGATGTCAGTTCGCTTGTCACTTCAGTTATAGAAAAAAAATTCAAAATCCGAACGATTTTTCACTTTTCCAAGGATTTCGAGTTATCCGTGTGGATCATCTCTGTGTGATAAATGATAATCCTCAACGCAAACAAAATATCAAATAAAATCTTTATAGGGGTAATGCCAAACAAAGCGGATACAACAAAGCAAAAATAATAGGGTTAAAACGTAATGTAACATGTGCTACGCATTGAAATAAAATATAAAAGATGACAATTCACAGACAAATATATATACGGGCTGTATTGATGAGCACAACATATATACAGTCACAGGTCATAAAATTATAGAGGCCTATGGAGAGGGCTGGTAGATAAGCTTGTTTAATGATTAGTTGGTCGGTAAGAAGCAGAAACATAGGTAACAACACAGCAACAGCGGCTGCTTCCGAAGCAGTAACTTCAAAATTACGCGATGAGTAGCCTAAACAAGCCACTTACCTGTAATATGTAAAATATAAAGTTAGTGTCTTAGGTTAAATGTAAAAGTATTGTAACGTAAATACAAAAAAAAACGAGTTATATTTATAAAAATTAAAAATTATGTGGAATAAATGACAGGATGGAGAAGTTTTAAAATATTATGTCTTTCATATACAAAACATTACGCTCATAGTATTTTTCGCATTCGTCGTCCGCTTTCAGTATGCTCAAATAATATCACGGAAAACAGAACACAAAAGAGTTATAATTTCTAGTTAAAACATAACGTACTCGGTAGGTTTAAATAATATAAACGATAACTAATGCTGTGTAAAATTATTATCGAAGGTAGGTCTACCCTTGTCACAAAATTGTACAATTTAATGGCATCAATAATAGCTTCCCATTTCCGAACACTCAACAACCATTTAAAGTCGATTGGTAATATTAGGGAAGGAAATGCTCCGAGCATTCACTTTAAGTTACTTTTTCAATTTTCAATCACTGGCTTTCCATTTAACCAATATCGCTAAGATTTTCAATGATGGAAACATCAACTGCCCATTTAAGAAAATAACAAAAAGAAAACTTACGATTACAAGCATTATACATATATAGAAACGGAGTCAAAGGTAAAATATAAGAATTTCGAGAGACAATTGTAGATTCTGCTCAAATGGCACGTTTCAATTTGGTAGTCCAAAAGTACTAGAGACTGAAGTCACGGCGAGCGACAACTTGCAAATATTGCATTTATCTAACCTTACCGGCTTACTCCTCGTTTGTATATATTTACTATAATACAACTATGCAAACGTCGCGTTTTTGTATTTTGATAACGCTAACAGCGCCCGCGTGAGCGTTTGTACACATGTATACGTGAGGAAAGCGACGGCGCGACATTAGCGACGTTGTCTGTTTAGTTTTGACGTTCCTTGATTCTAATTACCTAAATTAGTACGTACGTAATTAGTCCTTGATTCTAATTATCTTAATGAGTACCGAGCCACTAAGCGATATAGGCGCTCGTTTAAATTAAATCGACTGCTAATTTTTGTCATGTGCTGATGCGGTGATAATTAATTTATAGGGAAAACGATTTAGTTGAAGTGGAAGGGGTGGAGTAGTTGATTAATGATTGTAGGTTTTATTAATTGTTCTATTATTTCTTTTACAAACATTGAACTTGGTCATCCAAATCGTAAATACTATTGCAAGATTTATCTTTGAAGGTTTGAATATGCTCCTAGTATGACAATTGTAATTAAATCCGAGAATTATAACTGATCGATTGATTTAATAATAATTTATCGCCAAATATATTATTACGATTTTATCAATAACTAGATATCCGCCCCGGCTACGTACGTGTAATTTCTAGATCTCGAGAACAGCCCACCGGGTCCAAATGTGATTCTAAGCCACCTAGGGACCCATTCAAAAACTAATAAAATATAAAGAAATAGGTCGAGCTGTTTTAGTTAGACTATCTGACAGCAATTGATTTTCATACATAGAGATAATATTTAATATTTACTACGGAAATTTCATATTGCAGATGCATTGTATGTTCATATTAATAAACCGCTGTATAATTATTTTGAGTGATAATTGATTCAGAATATAATTAAACAATGATAATTGACATGTATTAATTGAATCTGCGTGTTAACGTATATTATGTGTTTTAAATATTGAATTGTATGTAAATCAGGAACACACTGAATAAAACACTCCAAAGCAATATTTAGCTTCGATACTATTATACTGTTTTTTGAATACATTAAAACAATATCACTTTTACAATACAAGATAATTTTAGTTAACGTAGGTGTATATAATAACTGGATCACGGTTTGTGCTAGCGCTGTTCATTTTCTTTGCTTCTATTCCTACGTCTTTTTCGTTCCATAATCATCTTAAGAAAAACAGTCGTATCTTATTTGCGCTGACCGAACTTTTTCTTAACTTCTAAAGTTTCGCCTTCTTTTGTGGTGTCGTTTGGTTGATACTTCATTGAATTCGTGTACTAACTGATACCTATTCGTTTTTCTGGGTGCACGATAAAATTTTAGTGCGGAACCTAGATGTAAAATATCAAGAACTTTTATGTATATTGGTTCGTCGAAGAACATTTATTTCACCACGGAATGATCTCAAATATTTCTTTGAACTCCCATTTTGCCTTACAAAACCCTAAGAAACCCTAAGTACGCAACACCTCTTAAGGTATCACGAATTTTGCACCTCACGGCTGTGTTTGGGTAAATATTATAATTCCAGGCATCTGCGTGAAATAACCTCTGAGAATTATGTGTCAGACGGACAGACAATGAAGTGATTCTATAAGTATTTTGTCAAGATCTAGTAAAAATATAATATCTATCATATCCATTTATTTTTGAATCCGTATAAGGTAAAAATTATTTGAGATATTAGAAAATCATTGCAATCTATCAAAAATCTAGTTATCGTGTTTTGTAAGGACGGTTTAATACAACACACAGTTATTGGCAAGTGTTCCCCAGCGTTTGCAGCAATAATCGTTTAAAAACAACTGTCGTGGAATGGGCACCGAGGTTGGCTGGACTTTCGGCCAAGTTGGGAGCCGTGCCGTGCCGATGTAACAGTTGCCGTGGTCGTTAGTTCACTAACTCGCACCACTTTGTTACCGCCATTAGAGCCGACTTGGCCGCTCGGCTCCTTATCGTGACGTTTCTTGCTCTCGCAACTTCTTGTTGATAACACCGGCACAGTTTGAGGGCTGTTTAGCGCAGCCGAGCTTTTTGATATTTATTTTCAACGTTCATTTTCCGTTTTAACTGTGTCGTCTTTCATGAACGTTAATTTCAATGTCGTAATAGAATATTAGGTTATAACGTGTTTAATGATAAACTCTTATAAAATGATGTTATATTTTCTGAAAGCTTATTGCCAGTATATCGTTATAGATTGTTAATCATAAGTGTAGCATTAGTATAATATATTTTTAATGCGCTTGTCGATTCTATTTATTAATAAAAATTGATAGTCAAAAATATGACTTAAAAAACTCAACTAACACCTATAGTTACGTGTTGTCTATTTTGTTTTATTTATGTACGATATAGAATATCAAGCTAAATAATAAAAATAAAGTACTTACTTATATAATCGCATTTTGTAAATACTGTAGCCTAGTTTAACTAATGTATTTTCATTCAAATATTATGTAGTAACAATTCACTATCGTCCTTAAAGTGTTGAACAAATAAGCTGAGTATACATTAGGTAGTACGACATTTACAAGTCGCAAAAAGTTCCTTAGGATCCGGTCACTCTTTGTTATTAAAATCGTCGAATAAATGTAAAATTGTGTTACTTTGTAGATAGTATGATTAAGTATAAAGTTAAGGTTCGGTACAAATACAAAGTCCAATAAATAATTTAAATGTAACTGGAAGGTATTATGACAATGACTACTATATAACATAAAAGATCAATAACTTAAAATAAAATAATAAGAAATTAAACATGTAAGTATTCATGCAAACAGTAATATATGTGTATTTTAGGGTAGTTAGTTTTAAATATGGCATTACCGCAATTGTCAAATACCTACATGATTGCTAAGTTGCTCATTCTCTCGCAATTAACCGCTAAACTGAACAGACGTGTGTTATTATGCTCCCTAATAATATATATATATATATATATATGGTAGTAGTCGGATCCCCGGTCGACACTACACAAACTACAATAAAGTCAAAATATAAAATCTTGCCGGCAAAAGAACTTTTTCATCTAGGTTACTAGGTTCACTCTGTAATGTCTCACCCACAATAATAAACAGCACAGTAAAATGTGACAAAATGGTAAGTTTAAATAGCTAAAATGTCTCCTAGACGTTTACCACATTTGTTTTTCACGTTAACGAAGTACACCTAACTGATTTTGTGCACAGATTTTGTTTTTTGTTAGATTTTGTGCGCTACAACTTACAAAATCTCCATATATACCATATACCCAATCCATCTCGTTTAGGATGTAGTATCGTAGACAAGATGACAATTACGCTCCAGATAGAATTCAAAGACAGGACCCACGATATAGTAACCAAGGACTGCCCATTAAAAACATAAGGTGTGGTAACTTCAATGAAAAGTGCAAAATGTTCTGTGGTTAACTACCCCCTCTTTTCAGCTCGAAAAAAAGGAGAACGCTGAATAAGTCGACAATTAATAAACCCATTGCGTATGTAATCAGAAACCCAATATCCCTTTAGACGTATTTTATGATTAGCTAGGCAAGTAACACTCACAATACGCACAATTAAAAACACACTACGCACAATAAAAAATGAATTTGTGCCCTCAATCACATTTTGCAATGCCATTAGCATTATAATTTTTAATATTTGTCGGTTTAAAATTTTATTATATTTACAGAGACACACAAACACATTTTTAAGATATAGATGGACAATTGAAAAGAAACCTTAAGATGTATTTTTTATATCTTAAATTTAAAATAATAGAAATTATTATTGAGCTCATAATCTAAGCCTAGGTAGGGCCACTTAATAATGATATTGCTTAAGATAGTGGTCCGTAAAGCTGAAGAAATGTTTAGGTGTGAAATTTTCGGGAAATACTATCATCATCAACTGCCACTTTCGCATTGAACCAAGCCTCGACCTATCTAAAAACAAATAAGCTACTCTATCTTGCAAATTAAAACTAAATATCATATTTATAACTACAGTCCAAGTAATCAAACAGGTGGGACGACATTGACGTTCCGGTGCGTTTATACAGCCGTGAATTTCTCGTAAAGTTATTAAGTCGTTTTGGCAGGAACGAACACTAATGGGAAATGAGGTCGTAATATAACGGGCGGAGTGCCGCAGGCAGCCTCTAATGGCACTACTAACTAACTAACTGTCACCGCAACGACGACAGCCGCGGTCGAGTTCGCGCCTCTGCCGCCTCATGGTGCGTTCGTCTGCTGCCTCGCGATTCAGATGTCACCCTGGAATTTAACTTTACATTGCCTCCCTCACCTACACAAGCTTTTGCGATACAGCAATATGATAACTAAGTCATATTGTGTACGAAAATGTGGCGTTATTATAACGTAAACAATAACAACTATTACGCTGTAAGTGTACAATCAACTATATTGTTTACAATTTTTTATCTTTATTATTATTATATTTTATTATCTTCTATTGTGGGGTATCTATATAGTTTTCTCATCTGGTTGGGATATATAGATATATAATTATAAATGAAAATGAAAAGATAAATATACATAAATATCAATAAAATAAAATAAATAAAAAAGTACATAAATAAGTAAAAGCCCAACCAGATGGAGGCCCTCGGCAGGGGAGACCAAACGGCCGAGGGTTAGGGGGAAAGGGAAAGAAACCGGCGGACGATGCGGGCAGTATCGAGGAGCACCGCCTTCTGCATTTGAGCCTGGAGCGGTCCGCCACGTAGTCCCAGCCGCTTCAGATGACCAGAGAGGCTAACTGGGATTAGCCCGTTCGCAGAGACGACTACAGGAATAATTTCGGCCGGCAGACCACCCCACATGTCGGTCACCTCGTGAGCCAGGTCCAGATATTTTGTTTGCTTGTCTGTTTCGGCTTTCACGAGGTTCTCGTCATACGGGATGGTAATGTCGACCAAAAATATCCTTGACTGTGCCCGGTCCATCAGCACAATATCAGGCTTATTCGCAAGAATAGTCCTGTCTGTGATGATGGCCCGGTCCCAATAGAGCCTGGCGCGGTCATTTTCGAGCACGGCTTCCGGCAAGTACTTGTAATACGGCAATTTCCGATCCACGAGACCGTATTTCAGAGCGAGCTCCTGGTGTAGAATTCTGGCTACTAGGTTGTGCCTGTGCAAGTACTCAGAGTTAGAAAGCGCCGAACAACCGGAGATAACATGCCTGAGTGACTCCCCGGGATGGCGACAAGCTCGACAGACGTCGACGGTGCCATCCTTTAGGATGTATCTCCGATAGTTGTTGGTCTTAATAACCTGGGAATATCCTGTATTGCACAGACAAAACCCTCGGTTTCCCCGAAGAGATCACCAAAGCGTAGCCAGTTGAGGGAGGCTACTGTGTCTACGAAGGGCTCATGTAGAGCCTTGTAGTACCTCCCGTGGAGCTCCTTCTCCTTCCATACGGTCTCCCGGTCGGAAATGCTAAGCACTGCCGGGTCTTGCCATTGCTCGTTGGCTAAGGATAGAGGGGTAAGCCCTTTATCACTAGAAATGACGTCATTATAGAATGGATCATCCGATCTCGACAAGAAGTAATCACGGAGGCTGCACACTTCGCGATTATGCATGGTGAGCGCGCTCAGAAAGCCACGACCACCATGCTTTCGCGGCAAGTACAGCCTCATTACCGACGATCTCGGATGATGCATCCTATGAGACGTCATGGTAGCGCGGACTTTTCTATCCAGGGCGTTAAGCTCAGTCTGAGTCCAACTGAGTATGCCAAAGGTATACATGAGGACAGGCATGACCCAGCCGTTATATGCGTGTGCCTTATTCACACCGGACAAAAGGCTGTTAAGCACTTTGGTCAAGCGTGCATAAAACACGTCGCAAACTGACTGTTTCATACCAGCCTCATCGATACCGATGTTCTGTGACATACCCAGGTATCGGTATGTTTCAGCCTCGGAAAGGGTTCTTAAGTTGACGGGCATAGATAAGTCTATGCCCTCAGAGTTAGCAACCCTTCCCCTTTCAACATGGAGGACCGCACACTTATCCGTCCCCAGCTCCATTCTAATGGAATTGCTAAATTCACACGTGATGTTTAGCAGTTCCATAAGATGGGAGCGACTGGAGGCGAATAATTTGAGGTCATCCATATATAAAAGGTGGGTCAATTTTGTACCTCCTTTCCGAAGCTGAAATCCCCTCCCGGAGCCCTCCAGTAAAGTACTGAGAGGGTTCAAAGAGAGGCAAAACCAGATTGGACTCAGACAGTCGCCCTGGAAGATACACCTTCTTATCCTTATGCGGCTTTCCGCAGCCGTCATCCGCTCGCCTAGATGACGAGGAATCGTACTCCACTGCCCCATACACTGCCCGAGGAAGTCTCTAACTGTACAGTCAATCTTGTACAGCTCGAGGACCCTCTTTAGCCATGTATGGGGCACCGAGTCAAATGCCTTTCTGTAGTCTATCCAGGCGGCGGAGAAGTTCCGACGGTTTTTCTTTCCAGATGTCTGAGCGCGCGACATCACCTGATTTAAGTCCAGGTGACGAGTGATTCTCGCGCTCAAAATGGATGTTAATTTCTTGTATATAGCCGGTAGACACGTGATGGGGCGTTATTTGCTCAGGTCTGTGGCACCCTGATCTTTAGGAACCAAATGAGTGATCCCAGTAGTGAAGAGGCTTGGGAGCGACTTCTGGTCGAGAGCCTCTTGAAACTGTCGGGCGAGCACAGCGTGACACACCATGAACCCCTTCAGCCAGTAGTGATGCAGCCCGTCGAGCCCCGGACTTTTCCAGTTCGGGGCCCTACGGACCGCCTCAGCTACGTCATCCGGCGTTATGATGACGGGGTCCATGGGCGTAATACTCGCACACTGACTCGCCACAACTTCCGTCCAAGGGCCCTCGCTGTGGTTTACGGGCTCTGACCACAGGCTGCGCCAGAATGCGACCATGTCGGCCTGATTTGGTGCAGGGCCCGTTCCACTTACTATTGGTCGCTCCAATGATTTATAGAGCCTCTTCTGATCACTCTGGAAGAGACGATTCTGGTTGAACCGTGTCGACCTCTCGGTATATCGCCGAATCCGCTTTCCCCAAGCAGCTATTCTTTGCTTCAGGTCGTCTATGCGCTCCGTCAGTTTTTGCATTATATCCGGCTGGGACAAACTAACATTTATCCCAGCAAACGCCATCCTGACGGTGCGCACAATCCTTGGCCTGGTATTGCCTGACCTGAAGCATATCAGTCTGCCGATGAGGGCCCTAGCCTTTGCGATACGTTCTTCAATTCTTATTCTCCAGGCTGGGATAGCACTACTTTGTCCAGTAGCGCGTCCAGCCGTGGAAAGTTTGGCACCTATAATACGGCAGACTGCCAGTGCGGCGCCAAAAAAGAATTGAGTCCGTATCGCAAAGGTCCCGGCTGGCTTCCAAATAGGTAACCAGCATTGGGTTCAGAGCCCTCACGACAGCCCGATTCCGCTTGCTTAGGGCTAAGCGGGGAAGTCGCGGTCGATTTTCGAGAGTCGTACTGCGCGTTTCCACAATCGCCTCTTCCAATGTACTCCTCATTTGCTCTAGTTCCAGTTCCTGGGCGACTGTTCCATCATCGTTTGAATCAACCACAACTGGCGTATTCACGGCGGCATCCACATTTGCCGTTTGCTCAGCAAGTTGTGGCGCCGCATCCTCAGCCGCAGCATTTTCACCCGATGAAGGAACAGCCTCACGTCGTAGCCGTTCGAGTTCGGTGACATCAAATGTATTTGAGCGCAAGATATACCTAACTCGGTCTGCCAGGTTTTGTTCGGTGACGGTTACAGATGGCTCCAGCTCAGCAAAAAGTCGATGCATCCTTGCCCGATACGCAAAACCTCCAGTTTCTCCCCCTTTCGCCCTAAAATACGCCCGCAATGCGTTGCTGTTCATCTGGGTTGTCCAACGCATGCGGCGTACTCCACCAGTGGCGGGTGCCGATTGCTGAGCCCGCGAAGACCCTGCCGACACCAAGCCAGCTGGTGGGGATGATGGATGCGAGGAGCTGCTAGGTGGTCGTGCAGCACCTCGCGCTCGGCTGGCGGTTCGCATGCTGTCGCGTCCAGCGCCAGCTCCAGACGCGCCCTGGCGACCTCCAGGCAGCGGCCCTTTGCGCGTTTCATTTGATTCCATCATCCATTTTAGGGCGTCATTTAGCGGGAGACGCCCAGACCCGGCGCCGTTTCATGGTTAGGCCATGTGCACAAGCGGGCCCTGGCACCTTCAATTTTTGCCGAGGCACGGCACTAACACCTCTTGGCAAGGTGCTGACTGACTGCGCCGACGTAGCGGTTTTGTCACATAACCGTTATATCAGCGGGCGATGGGGTCGTCACTTCCCTACGCCTTATATTATTATATTTTATTACTTTTATTGCTTATTTTAGGGTATTTTATTTCGTTAATAATATTTTAATTCTTAGCTATGAAAGAGCGAAGTGACCTGTTACAGGCATTATTTTGCTTACTAGGTGACTTCGATCACTGATCATATAATGTAACATTAATGTTTGACGAAATAAATAATTTATTATATATTTATTATTATTATTAAGATACCTTTCTGTGTCTGCTATCAATGAAAATAAAATAAAGATTGATGTTGAAGATTGACAATATTAACAATTATTCCTACATGACAAGGTTTAGTGTAATAATACAAACTTATTAATTTGATAATGATTTCTTATATTTACGCGAACACTACACATTAAAATAATACTAGTTTTTACGGAATTTATCGCGTATATTTTAACTTTTTAAATACCCGACGTTTCGAACGCTTTACAGCACTCATGGTCACGGGCAGGACTGAGATGTTCAACGTCCATATGTCATAGTTAACCGCGGTTACCATAGATTAAAATTTAACTTTTGTTCCGATTTATGCAGTATGAACTTATGGTATCTTGAAGTCTTGCAGTTGTATGCTTGGGTTGGGATTTAATTTTATTTATTATAGGATCCCAAGCAGATGGTAGCACCCAGCCATCTTCTCTATTGAAATTAGGATGTTTTTTGATTTCAATAGCCTCGCGAATCATCCTTGGAAGGAATCGGTGTTCTTTAGCGAGGATCTGCGGTCTATCAAATCTGATGTAGTGACGGGGGCGATCCTGTACGTGTTCACAGACTGCAGACTTCCCGGAGCGTCGATTCTTCACATCAGCTATATGTTCTTTAACGCGGGTTTTTATTGATCTTTTAGTTTGTCCTATGTAGGAGAGACCACATTCACAATCAAGCTTGTACACTCCTGCATCTTGCAGAGGGACATTACACTTGACCGATGGTAAAAACTGACCAATATTCTTCAGCGGCTTGAAGTATGTTTTGATGGAAGCGCGCTTCAAGATGTAGCCAATCTTGTCAGTGACTCCTCTAACATATGGCAGTACAGCAGGTACACGCTCGACTGTGGCCGGCTTCACTCGTTCTATGTGACGTAGGCGCGGGACTCGAAGCTTGTTGTCATGCAAAACTTGCTTGACATGGTGGAGCTCTGCAGCCAGGTGTTTACTGTCACAGATCCCTCGTGCTCTCTGAAACAAAGATTTACCCACGGTAGCTAACTGTGAAGGATGGTGGTGAGAATCACCGTTTAAATATCTATCTGTATGGGTCTTTTTTCTATACACAGTATGGCTCAAGGTGTTATCAGGATTCCGAATTACTAACACATCTAGAAAAGCTAAGGAATCGTTTGCCTCTAACTCCATTGTGAACTGAATTTTAGAATTTATAGAGTTAAGATGGTCTAAAAATGCAGTTACTTTATCTAAAGGTAGAATTGTGAAAGTGTCGTCTACGTACCGCTTGTAGAACCTTGGATTTATGGGAGCGCTAAGCAGGGCTTTCTCCTCAAAGTCTTCCATAAATATGTTGGCGACAATGGGAGATACAGGTGAGCCCATCGCCACACCATCTACTTGCTTGTAGAACTCCTCCTTCCATTTATTTTTTTTAAATTTTTTATAGGTATTTAAAAAGTTAAAATATACGCGATAAATTCCGTAAAAACTAGTATTATTTCAATGTGTAGTGTTCGCGTAAATATAAGAAATCATTATGTAAACCAGTACGGACTGGTAATTGCAAATAAAATACGCCGATTAGAAGATCTAAAGACCAAGCGCGCAAGATATCTAACAGCCTTAAATTTCTTGAAGAGATGCCGTGACCATAATCTCATTCCTACGTGTGTTAAAATATCAAACAAAAAGGACATTCGAGGAAGCGCTAAGATCTTAAATCAGACGAGTAAAAAGTTGTTACGAACGGTAATCCAACAAAAACGCTCCGATCTATATGACATAAACAAATCCATAGACACATCATCCAGTTAATTGAAGAAAGTTTTAACGACGTTTGACTATAATTTTTGCATGGAAACATTAAATAAACGCGAAATTAATAAATATAATGAATGCAAAAACAAACATATAGAAAAATATCAAAAATTAACGAACAAGTCAAATGTCAAACATCTGAATCAATGCCAGAACCGAAAGCAACCATTGACAAACACAGATCATAGATTAATCGCGCTCTATAATCTGTCAAAACAAACACTGGATGATGCAACAATTAGGGTTTTATCCAAAGGCCTCAACTTTGCAATTACACCCCGCAAATTACCGTACGAAGAAATTATCTGTAGTGTCGAGGACTGTTTATTTAATAACAATATGCGGAAAGAAGATTTGAAGGCGATACGTCAAGACATCTCGTCTATGTTACGTCGATGTTCAGTGCCTAAACTGAATCTTCCCAAAGACGAATTTATAGCGTTAAAGAACCTACGCAATAAACACGAACTTACGATTCTCCGCGCAGATAAGGGAAACGCCACGGTAGTCATGGATATGTCAGATTATAATTCTAAAATACAAGAACTTTTGTCGGATGTAAGTACTTATAAAAAAGGTTAAAAACGACCCAACAAATAGCACACTAAAAACAACTAGTGACCTCATAAAGAAACACTCCGAAAAATTAAATCTGGACGTAAAATGGATAATACCTACGTGCGCCAAATCACCAAAATTGTATGGGTTACTAAAAATACACAAGCCTAATGCTCCATTACGTCCCATAGTGAGCCAAATCGATTCACCAACTTACAGATTGGCTCAACACTTAGCGAAAATACTCTCACCACTCAGGGGACATACAAGAGCACACATAAAGGATTCCTACCATTTTGTCAGCGAGATTAAAGACCTACATCTGGCAGACAATGAAACTATGGTCAGTTTTGATGTGCAGTCATTGTTTACATGCTTACCTGTTGAAGACTGCATCTCAATTGTAACTAGAAGGCTGGAAGAAAACAACATGCCCGTAGAATATGCAGTATTACTCAGACACTGCCTTACATCTGGCTACCTATTGTGGAAGGAGGAGTTCTACAAGCAAGTAGATGGTGTGGCGATGGGCTCACCTGTATCTCCCATTGTCGCCAACATATTTATGGAAGACTGAGGAGAAAGTCATGCTTAGCTCTCCCATAAATCCAAGGTTCTACAAGCGGTACGTAGACGACACTTTCACAATTCTACCTTTAGATAAAGTAACTGCATTTTTAGACCATCTTAACTCTATAAATTCTAAAATTCAGTTCACAATGGAGTTAGAGGCAAACAATTCCTTAGCTTTTCTAGATGTGTTAGTAATTCGGAATCCTGATAACACCTTGAGCCATACTGTGTATAGAAAAAAGACCCATACAGATAGATATTTAAACGGTGATTCTCACCACCATCCTTCACAGTTAGCTACCGTGGGTAAATCTTTGTTTCAGAGAGCACGAGGGATCTGTGACAGTAAACACCTGGCTGCAGAGCTCCACCATGTCAAGCAAGTTTTGCATGACAACAAGCTTCGAGTCCCGCGCCTACGTCACAGAGAACGAGTGAAGCCGGCCACAGTCGAGCGTGTACCTGCTGTACTGCCATATGTTAGAGGAGTCACTGACAAGATTGGCTACATCTTGAAGTGCGCTTCCATCAAAACATACTTCAAGCCGCTGAAGAAGATTGGTCAGTTTTTACCATCGGTCAAGTGTAATGTCCCTCTGCAAGATGCAGGAGTGTACAAGCTTGATTGTGAATGTGGTCTCTCCTACATAGAACAAACTAAAAGATCAATAAAAACCCGCGTTAAAGAACATATAGCTGATGTGAAGAATCGACGCTCCGGGAAGTCTGCAGTCTGTGAACACGTACAGGATCGCCCCCGTCACTACATCAGATTTGATAGACCGTAGATCCTCGCTAAAGAACACCGATTCCTTCCAAGGATGATTCGCGAGGCTATTGAAATCAAAAAACATCCTAATTTCAATAGAGAAGATGGCTGGGTGCTACTATCTGCTTGGGATCCTATAATAAATAAAATTCAATCCCAACCCAAGCATACAACTGCAAGACTTCAAGATACCATAAGTTCATACTGCATAGATCGGAACAAAAGTTAAATTTTAATCTATGGTAACCGCGGTTAACTATGACATATGGACGTTGAACATCTCAGTCCTGCCCGTGACCATGAGTGCTGTAAAGCGTTCGAAACGTCGGGTATTTAAAAAGTTAAAATATACGCGATAAATTCCGTAAAAACTAGTATTATTATTAATTTGAATTTTAATTAAGGTGAAGGTGTTTTAAATTTACAAAACCGTGTGACTAAATTAATCATAGAAAAATGTGTTCCAGTTTGCAGAAAATATTTTCAAAAGAATATTGAAAAATACACATTAAAGGCTCATGGATAAATTTGCAAGTAAATATAAAATTAAATGGAGAATCTGCCGATGATTACTTTACAGCGTGTAAGCAAAACAAATGAAAAAGCGAAAAATCTAACTTAACTAACCTACAAGCGCAAATAACATTATACTTTTTTTAAGATTACAGTGATAAATGTGTTTTATACGTTGTACAACCCCGATGCATATGTCTTATGGCTGCAGCACGTATGGATTGGCTTAACCGAGGATGGACCACACTTTCCACGCTCGGCTTAAAATAGCATCATAAATTATGAATATGAAAGCAAGATCTGCTACGATAGGTTTTTTTATTTTTTTTTTTTTAATCACTTGAAGGTGATTGGATACTGTAACACTTATAAATCACTAGCTTCGAGGCCATATCACTCAGTTAAGTGACAGGATCAGTATAAGTTTGTCTATCGTCTGTGCTATCATAAATATTCTCGTCCGGATTGAATTTCGGTCATGGCAGCCATTACAGATGATCAGTCTCAACTAAGACTAGTCATCAGAGCAGAACAGAGTTACAGTGCACAATTTTGTATGTGTGTCATAGGACAGCAACCTGGCGAGACCGAAAAGAAATCAGGCGCAAGACCAAGGCCCAACCAATCACTTTAGCCTTCATACGCACGTAGGCTAAGAATAATATGAAATTGATGCTGTCTTTGTGTACTTAAACATACAATCGACTATTCTAGAAAAAATAATTTTTTATGGGAATAATTAAACCTTATAGAATAAAAAGGTATTTTATTTTTATAAAACTGTAGTTGAGTAAGGTCATAAAAAAATTTTCTTTTTAAAAGTTTTGAGTGAGCCCATGTTTCATTGTGAATACCATATGCTAACAAAAAGTATGATAATAATATTAATTATTAAAACATTGATAATCATGCTTAGAATAATTTAGAAATAACCAGAATATTCAAAAGGCTTAAACATAAAAATAAAAAATATTTTTTGAATCAACAAAATAAAGCTGCATACAAAATTTGTTTGTCTCCTATCAACTTAAAGGACGAAAAAACGCAACAAATAAAATAATATAGCATTATAGTTTTTAAATTGTTTTTTACTTTGAAAGCAATAAAGATTCCGTGTAATAATGTACAAATTATTGCAATAATACAATGCTAGTGGAAAAAAATGTTATTCTAATTTGTGTCTCCAAAAGTTATCCAGTGTGTTACTCCGATTCGATATGGGTAGATTTTTTGTTTTCAACATTAAACAACATTATTTAACTAATTTCGATGAGGCAACGCCGTAGGTTTACTGTCAAATGTCAGTTTTGACATATTTTTTTCATTTGTAGTCATGACCGTAAACAATTGTAAATTCCATAATTTAGAGCTGACATTTCGGGCGGTGTATCTGTGAATTCTACGTGAGAAGTACAAAGATATCGTTTACTACGTTCCTGATTCGAAATTTACTGTCAAATACCAGAGTATATCAAGTTTTATTAAGTAAATCGCGCATGATTTATGACCGGTATTCATTGTTGAGTTTTGAATTTTCGAGTGTGTTTGTTCCAGTTCTTTACGTGCGTTATGGTGTTTGTTATGTCACACACTGGAATGTTATAATGGAAGATGTTCACATAATAATAATAATAATAATAATTTATTTTTCTCTCCACATTAAATTAACAATATCGAATTTTAACAAAAAAAGGCACAAATTAATGTGAGAGACTGATGCCTAAACTAGGCGACGAACCTGTATTTCAGGTCATCAGGTCTCCCTCCCAGTTAAACAAATACAAAAGTATGTTATCTTGGAATACATATTTTAACAATAATGATACGTTATAATACATTTGCGCGTATATACATAATTTAACAATAATGCTACGTGTGTGTATGTGTGTGTGTGTGTGTGTGTGTGTGTGTGTGTGTGTGTGTGTGTGTGTGTGTGTGTGTGTGTGTGTGTGTGTGTGTGTGTGTGTCGCGTGTGCGTGTGCTGAGTGAATGCAAAAATTACAACATTTACACATGTGATTTAAAAATATCTTCCGTATATTTATAGTCCGTCTTCAGTAACCATTCATGGATACATTTTTTAGCTTTTATTTTAGGTAGGAAGTGAATATTAAGTTCCTTGTTAACTTTACATAACTTAATCGACTACGGCGAAATGAAAAAGGTGTAATGTTATTTTGACGTACCTACATAAGAGTGGAATGTTATACTATTCTGATCTATTATTACTATAGTCAACCAAATCTAAGAAATACATTTTGACAGCTGTCAGACTTATTGCACCAGGCATGCCAACCAAAAAATGGGAACGTACAATATTCGATTCTTAAAAAAATTGATATCGATTATCTAGAGTTGGTAATCATTTACAATTTGGTTTGAATAATAACAAAATAAATTTAAAACAGGTAATTTAAAACCCAAGATTTATCAGTTTCTACGCATTTGTTGTTACTGCTTATTTCTAGAGGCACAGTTATAAAAATTTAAGATTAAAACCGGATTAGAAGAATTTATTCAATCACTTTCTTACAGTACAACTAATTTAGCTGTCGTTGTTTAGATTAATTATTATTTGATTTTCAATAATGCAGTCAAAATTAATGTCTCTTAATGATTTCTTATATTTACGCGAACACTACACATTGATTAAAACTACTTTTACGGATTTTATCGCGTTTAATTTTAATTTTAATTATCTTTATTTTTAGTTCCCGACGTTTCGGGTGCTTTCCAGCACCCATGGTCACGGGGGACTGAGGTAACTGACGTCCCGATGTCTTTTTTAAATCCGGAGTACCCTCAGCTTTTTTTATTATTGTTTATGGTCCGATCAATGCAAAATGAACTGACTATGCCCTGAGGTCTTGCAGTGGTATGCTTGGGTTTAGTTTTAATTTCATCGATTATAGGGTCCCAATCAATGGTAGTACCTAGCCTCCTTCTCTATTGAAATTAGGATGTTTTTTAATTTTAATAGCCTCACGTATCATCCTTGGTAGGAACCGGTGTTCCCGTTCGTTCAACGTTCAGGAAAGTCTGCAGTTTGTGATCATATCCTAGACGGCCGCAACCATTACATCAGATTCAATAGACCACAAATCCTCGTGAAATAACACCGGTTCCTACCAAGAATGATACGTGAGGCTATTGAAATTAAAAAAAGATCCTAATTCCATTAGAGAAGGAGGCTGGGTACTACCACCTGCTTGGGACCCTATAATCGATAACATTAAAATTAAACCCAAGCATACCACTGCAAGACCTCAAGACATAGTCAGTTCATTTTGCATAGATCGGACCATAAACACTAATCAAAGAATAAATAATAACCCTTTTTATACAGTTTTTGTTTAATTAAATATGAAAACTTGGTAATATAGAGACCTTGTATATTTTCTGGGACTTTGTATACATTGCCCCAAGAATGAATTACTGAATCTGTAGAGTCGAAAAACTGGTAGCACCAGCTTGTGCTAGTTCTTAGTGTTAACAGAGTGTATGTCACTTTTTTTACTAAAACTACCTTTATTTTTGTGAACATACATCAAATTTTCATAGGTATACTGAGAGGCCAAAGTTAATATATTTATTTCTTTAAATTTTTCTCTAAGAGACTCTCTCGGTTTAAGATTGTAAATAGCTCTAATGGCCCTCTTCTGCAAAAAAATTCTGAATACATATAGAAGAAACCGTCCAAAAAGTTAAAGCCGAGTCACAAAATAAGAAGACAAACACAAAATCACAAAATTACGCACAGTAAGCTTGCGTAATGGCGGAATATTGAAATTACGTAGTGGTTTTTGCAGCGCGGCCCTATATATGAGTTTTTTTTGCCTACACAAATTTACGTTGACAAATTAAAAAAAAAACTTGTTTTCTTCATGATTCATGTAATTTAAGGAATTTTAAAAGAAAAAATTAAATTAAACAAATAATACATTAAAAATTAATGATTCGATTATTTAAATATTTTTACCGATTATTTGAATATTTTTGCCTATTATTCGCATAACAATGAATTTTAATCATTCAAACACTACGGAAATATCATTAAAACGACGTCAAGTAAAAAAAGTTGATACTGGTTATTTTTTAATATTTTGCTTTGTTTGAAAGATTCAAATTTAAATTAGTGATAAAAACCTATACACGTTGTAATGAAATATAGATAACTTCATAATTCTTCAGATTTGCGTAAAATGTTATTATAAATAATGTGAGTACGCTTATGTAAAGTTATTGCGGAATGATTAATGTGAAACGTCAAAAGGTATTTCTTAGATTTGGTTGACTATAGTGGTCCCTCAGTAGCCGAACTAGGTCCGTTTTTAATTAAGAGGTCGTCGCCTTTCGTCAACTTTTCCACTTGCACAGGACCATATTATAAAAAATGTTTAAATAATAAGAAGCGTTTTTTTTTTTAATTTTATTAATTGGCAAAATATAAATAAGTTATTATTAAAAACACATTTTTTTAATGTGGCTTTATTTCATTTGTATGCTGAGTTTATTAGATAAACATAAAAAGTTTTTTTTTAAATCATTACTTACTAAATTAATATTATATTATAGTTCGCCCATTGATTACATTAAAAAAACGCATTTTTAAATTTCAATTTCTGCTTAAATATGGCTCTGTGCGAACGCGAATAGTGTCAAATGGTATAGCCCTTATAATTAAAAAAAAACTGTAAAAAAAAACTTCGTGATAAATGGTTATAATTACAGTACCTATACTAATTTTAAATTGTAAACACATAATTTTTAAATCCATTATGTTTCTTTTATGAATAATATCTACTTTGATTAGTACCTACTGTTTTTTGTAAGCACAATATTTTATTAAAGGCTTCAATTCTACTGTGTTGTGTTATTTTGATGTTTAGGTTCGCAAACATGCAAGCTATGCATAGTCTATGCCATAGTCTAAGATTCGTTTTTGATTACTTAATAATTTCATAAAAATAAGTAATTGATAATAATTTTAAATGGATTTTGCTTGAACCTATTTCCAAGTGAACATTGACCATTATATTCCAGTACGTTATTGTGTTATAGTGTGTTATATCTTACAGTGCATTATTTACACTTTTTTACGACCTTACCCAGTTAGGAACGAACGTACAGTCCACCTGATAAGTCGTCACCCACGGATACAAGTAGCCAACTTAGAACAAAAAAGGCTACAGTTGTGTTGCTTGTTATCTGTGATAAAATCTCCCCAAAATCCTCTCAGAATAGAGAGGATTTTAGGGCAAGGAAGTGTCCGCTGCGCTGCCCAAAGGGGTGTTGGCGAACTTAACATATCTTCGAGATATTTTTTTTTATTTATCAGACATGCAGGTTTCCTCACGATGTTTTCTTTCAACGTTGAGCACGTGTTAAATCAACACTTAAAATTGCAATTGACAATTTCATCGGTGCCGCATCGGGCTCGAACCCACAATGTCCGTAATGAGAATACAGAGTAATGCAAGCACTGCTGTTTGGCGCCGGAAATAAGTGAGAGGGTGGCGCTTTACCACACGCACTGACAGACAGAAAGAGTCCTATTACCAGTAAAAATGTATCCCTTTTTAATATAACAAAATGAATTTCGAAGATATCACTTAAAATACATACAAAACTACATAAGTACAGTCAAATTGTCAATATCCGTTTTTGAAGTCAGGCAGTTCGTTCTCATCCAAACGTCGATGAATTAAATTTTCTTAGGCGGAATCCATTAGAGCGTAGCCGGCAAGTTGTAAAGTTTTCATCGAACCAATGAATATTCAGTAAAAGAAACTTCCGTCGCTAAATGTAAAACCTCGATGAATATTCGCGGCGACTTTTAGATTTTTAGATCGTAAACGAAGTTTACCATGGATGTCAACTACAAATAGGGCCCTAAAAGGTGGTGGTCATCGACATAATTGAGCGCCCGCCGCCGCCCGGGAAACAGCCCGACCCTCCATGATAATACGTAAATTACGTTCGGTCGCCGTGTTTACTTCGCAGTTTATTAAGCCTTTAGAGGTCATATGCAAATTGGTCGCCACAATTGGCAATTTCACCGTACTTTTTTACAGCATGAATTGCGCATCAATAGTTATTTTTCGTAGGAAATTGAATACTCCAACAAAAGTTTAAATATAGACTGTATACGTCACAAGTAAGGGCATAGGCTTACTCTCATTTCTGAGAGGGTTATGGACCGATTAGGATTAGATCATTACTACCAAGCACGTAAATCAACATTTATAATTGCAATTAGTTCACAATTTTATTAGAACCGCATCTCGATAAATAAATTACTACGACCCGCCTCTGAGATATACTATGGGGTAGGCTTATGTTCAACGGTGAACTTTGATAGACTAATAATAATAAATTAACAGCATAAAGCAATATACTAGAATACATATACATATAAGCAATAAAATAAACGTACAAATGAAAGGAATCACAGTAATAATTATTTAATCTTTTAAGTAGTTTAGGGAATATCACAAGTTCAAGATTTAAGTATATAATATAAAATATTTAAGTATATAATATAAATGTCTTTTTATTAGGTTATATAAAATATTTATTGCAAGAAATCAGTGAACACAACCTGAAAATATATATCAGTTAAATGCTGTAAGTAAACATTTCTCGTTTTTTTACCTGATTAAAAATTAGTTCTTATTACGTTTCTATTTTTGTGTCTGAATAAGTAGTTAGCTTATTTCAGCTTCAACATATATTTATATAGCACCATCGACCGAAGTTATTTTTAATTGCATCAAAAATATGGTCGAGAAACTAATTCCTAAGTCATCACACATTTCATGAACAAGCGCCGTTGGCAGCAGAGTTCTGAGGGCTGCCTCACATTGCTTTTGCACGGTAAGAGTTAAACTTCATCTTATGCATAATCGCATTAAATTATTCATAGACTGGTACGAGTTGCTCTTGTAACAAAATCAAATTGCATAATTTTTTTTAAAAATGATCACCAATATTCTTTTATAGCTTTATAAGCATTGCTTGCTTATAAATAATCTAAGAACTCAAAAACTGGGTTATTCTCTTATTATTTCGCCCGACAAAAACTCGCCCGATCGGGCGACTTGGCATCTTTATTATACCTTTATATATTATACTGTATATTCTAAGGTTTTTTTATAGAATTAAAGAGATTAGAGAGATATGTAAGCATATAACCCACCTGATGGTAAGTGGGTAATGTAGCCTATCCGCTCGTTTGCTTCTTGCAACCACAGTTGCAAAAACAGAATCCTTAACTTTGCTCTTTGCAACTGTGGTTGCAAAGCGTCGAAGTTCTTTTAATTGAATTTAGACCGTATTTTAAACGCACAGAGTCTAACTATTATGTATTAAACCCAAAAACAAATATATAAAACATATATTTGGATCAAAATTACCAACCTCTTGGACGAAAAATACTGAAACTTTGTAAGTTAAACTTTATTGAGTGAAGTGACGCTTGAGTGTATTTAACGAGGTTATAAAATATGCCGTGAGTATTCAATTTTATTGATTCTTGGTAGTATTTTTATACCAAATTAACGTTTTATTAGTGTTTTCTTGTACTGAAGTAATATTTTTGCAAATAGTGTATGAAAATTGTGATAAAGTAGACTTTTAAAAATACTCAGAATGACGCGAATCTAAACATAATTTTCTATAGCTTACATTATAGTAATTATGTTGTATTCTTTAAATTCGAAATAGTCGTAGTGGTATTTGAATATAATTATTCAATTTAAGTAATAAAGTTTTATAAATTGTTCATCATATTATAATATAAGTTTTTATGTAATAACAGCCTAGATTGTAACTAACAAATCGCGATCAATTGCGCAATCCGTGAATTCTTCATCAGGTTTCACTTAATATTTTTACTATGTATTTAAATATAAATCGTTTTATAATATAGACAAATATATCAAATAATTCATTAAGTTTAAGGATATAATAAATAATCATACACTTATCGATCTTATTTTTTTGGTAAACCCGATGTTTTACAAAAAGTCGCTAAAATGGCTTGTACTTGTGATTTCAATATTTACAATATTTTGATCGAATACCATACGTATTTCTTTTCTTATATCAATGGCTATTCATAAAATTTAAAATATTTGAAGCGCTCCTCTCGAGTAAGTCATAAATTAAGTTTTATTGACGGTGGGTCGAACGTAAGAAACACAGTCCCGATTACTGGCAAACTAAGCTACCCTTTTTTTGTTCGCAAGCAATCGAGCGGTTATAAACATCTACATATATCGTCGATTGGGAGAATCAAAACGAAGATACGTTATCGCCTCTGAAACTTACACCCACAGTAAACTCACATGGATGTAATGAATGATATAAACAAAGTGCGTATAATGCATCAGAAACCGTAAAATTATAAGTCTAATTGTAAGTAAGTAATTAAATAAATATATTTATTTAATCACCAGAGCAATTCGTTAAAATAAACAGAAATGGCATATAAGAAAGCAATGTTCTACAGACCGGATTTCAATCACGGCAACCAGTCCCAACGGAGACTGCCATCTGTGCAGGACAGGATTATAGTGCCCAAGTGTATGCGCAGGCACAGGTGTGTCTATCACCTCCACTCTAATATGTAGTGACGACTCTCCGATCGTGATGGCAATCTGACACGATCGCAGAGAGATCATTGTCAATAGTCTTCGTGTGCTTTACAAGGCACGGGGGTGAAGCATCGCCAATTTACTAACTCCGGGCGGCCCCTGAGAATTATTTAACAGAAAACCTCATAACTGATTTTAGGCCTGACGCGAGATTAGAACTTGCGACTACTATGATCAGCAGCTCTCACGACTACTAGACCTACGAGGAATAACATACAAGATTTAAGACGTGAATGTCACGTGACTTGATTTCATTTAATTTTACAGTTTTTTTATAAGTGTTGTGTATAACGACTGTGCCAACCCCGCAGATTTATCAACCCTATCTGAGGAACTAATTTTTATATCGATCGGAGCGGAGGGCGAGTGACATGAAAGCGCCTCCCAGCAAGATAGCGTACGCCAGGAGGCGTAGAGAGATGCACTACAGCCCGTCTGCAAATATCGTTCCATAATAGTCATCAACAAAGCGGCCCCGGAAATATTAAGATAAGATTTCAAAGCGATGCATTTCTAAATTGCTTCTGCTATTATTCGCTTTGAAATGCATTGTTCATCGTTGCTGTAGTGTACAACTTCCCTAATGTTTAATGCAGCGTACTGAGTACTGGCGTTTCTTTGTTAATTAAATATGCACCTGTACTGATACACCTACATATACAGATGAGTTTGTTGTAAGTTTGTTTTATTGAGCTAAATTGATTAACTATAACTCTCTTGTATTAAATTGAAAATAAATCTTGTGAACGCATTCCTATTCCTATAACTATTACTTTATTTGAAATTGTGTAAATTATAATAATATTTTAATTAAATTTTTGTTTACATAATCATAGAAATTGATTTGCAATATTTCAGACTTCCGAGATTTTTATAAAATAACTAAATAACCTCAGTGTTTGTTTACTGCGAACAATAACGGCATCGGCGATGTGTTTTAATTTGTTACAAAATCGAAGGAAATGTTCACATTTTAAAGTATATTATTTCTCTTTTTTCAGATATTAGTTTTTTTTTCATAATAAGGGGAATTATATTATTATATTAGACAAATTATATTATACAAACATGGCATCAGTTGTCTGATGTTAAGTAGCTTTTGCATCACTTGATATCCTCCAAACAAGTTCAATCAAAAGGTCTCGCCCATTGTAGAAACGATTTACTTACCTTAATCATCACGCTTGGCAGGCGGATCAGTACCAGACATTTCGCTGCTTTTCTTCGCCAGATATTTTGCGGCAGGCGTTAATGAGATGGTTATACGATAGATAATGACCTATATAAACCTTAGCTAGATGTACATAAGACCTTTTTGGCATATCCCATAGACGCATATGAGGACATATTGGGAAAGGTTACTAAAATATTCGAACAAAAAAAACATTAAAAAACTTTTTCATGCAATAAGGGTGACAAACGTGCATATATATATATATAATACATATATCAACTAAGTAGTGCGCGCGCACTACTATATATCAACTTGATGATAAATGGATACTGTGGCGCAAAGGATAAAGAATCAAATACAGATACGTTACTACCCCTGAGTACTAAGATGAAGTGCAAAAGAAACTCAGAGTAATTCCAGCATAGAATTCTTCAGGATTGGATGATTCCAGAATTATTGGGTGCTCTGCTGCAGAAATGACTACTAGAGTCATATCGCCAGGTGCTCCACATTTTGACGTTTAACGTTTGTTAGTTTAATTCATATTTAGGGAAGTAATTAAAAAAATATGACCCTTAAATGTGTTAAAATACTACTTATACATATACTAGCTGATACCCACTCGCTTCGCTGGGTGCACGATAATATTTTATTGCAGAACCCACGTGTAAAATATCAAGGAATTTTATTTTAGAAAGGATTATCGTCGAATCCGTTCTTAATGAGAATGAAACTGCACTAAATTTCAAGCCAATCGGGTGTACAATTTTAGAGATATCATGATGAGTCAGTCAGTCAGTCAGTAGTATTTCGATATATGTATATTTCTTTTCAACTTGAATAACAAACACTCATTTCAGTTACATTAGTTGTGAGTGATACAGATCGTTTTGAGTGGAGATGCTCAGCTGTAGACATTACTAACTAGTAGTTTTACTACCTGGTGCTCCACACATGCACTTTTATCGGTTGTTAAGCATCTCAAAGTGGAGCACCAGGCGGTAAGTCTGGTCTGACGGCCAGGTAAAGAAATTGCTTCATTTTATTAACTGACATTTTTTATATAAAATTTAACTGACAAGCCCACTTAGAGTCCACCTGATGGTAAGTGGCTTCTGCAGTCAATTGAAACTTGCAAACAATTTCATACAAAGTAGCCTGCAGATACTTTGTCCCCCACCCTCTACCCCCAGCGGATTAAAATAAAGTTACAGCCTATAATATACGTCCCACTGTTGGGCCCGGGCCTCCTCTCACTTCTGAGAGGGTTTTAGGGCAAGGTAGTGTCTACCACAGAGCCCCACTGCGTGTTGGCGGACTTCACGTCTTAGAAATATTTTTTTTAATTACTCAGACATGCCGGTTTCCTCACGATGTTTGACCCCATTTCATTTACTGTCTCACAGCCTGTAATTATACCAGCTCTCCACACCCTTAGGAACGGAACACAGCTGTGTAAGCACTGCCGTTTGACGGTAGAAATGAAATAAGAGGGTGACTCCTATCTAAAAGAGCTCATGGGCAGAAACGGAGACCACCTAATAAAGTGTATAGTAAAATCGGTTGGTGAATATCTTAGAGAAAAATTTTAAACGTATCGATTAAGACAAATCGTTATCTTCTTTTCTGTGCAACGGGCATACTGTATGTTTAGTAGCGAGCTGATACAGGCTGAATAAGAGAGATCAAAGTGCACTCACCGAATTCGGTTGGTGACAACTAGTTCGGCGATGTCTCGTCCGAGACGCGAGTAGGCCGACTCGACGATGACGAGTACTTTGGCATCGATGCGGAGGCGCGCGTCCTACGTGTGGTCGCGTGCGTGCTGCTGCTGCGACGCGAGCAGCGAACACTGCGACAATGGCCGCGGTACACGGTCTCGCCACACCAAACTGTATGACAAACATTTTTATTATTACAAAAATAATGATGTAATGCCTTATAGCTTGGTGTAGCAAATCAGTGAGTACAAAGGGAACACTTTGCAGACATACGTGCTGTCGCCCATTACCAGTCTATGGAAATTCTCTTCAAAATTTTAAAATGCACCTTGATTAGTCGGTCGCCAGAGACACCTTTATCCAGATTTTGGCATTTTACAGACGTTATAAGTCCCCCTTAGACTTATCATCTAAATCCATCAATTTCTTTCACCACTATACACATTTCATCGTTCTTCCTAATACATGTAAAGGGAGCGCGCGCACTACATTATGTAATATTACTGTGTGGAGTATATTGTTTTAGCGTCGGTCGACAGGCATAAATACCCTCTGCTCTGTGCCTCATAAGGAGAAACTTGACATTTATTCATATTTGAAACTCTTTTCTTAGCAAAAAAATCAAAACCGTCAAGTTCTTATTTCAACTTTTCGATATTTTTCAATAACGTAGTGTAGAAATATCGATAGTGAAATAAGTATTTGACCCATAAATATTTATGGCTTTCCATAAGTTTTAAGAAATGCCTCTTATGGAGAAAAATACTTATGCTTGTATAATGTTTTCACTTACATATATTTACAGAACAATCAGACACTTTTCTGCTCCACTCTCTCACAGAATACCAGCGTAAAATAGTAGCTTAATGTTGCTGTGTTTCATATGGTGAGAGTAAAGAACCGGAGACCGTTTTTACTGGAAACGAGGCATTCCATCTTAGTCCTCACGGGTGACAATGGATCTGCATTTTGATTCGTAATCGAGGATAGATTTAGTTGTCTGTGCACCACAACAACCACTTACCATCAGGTGACTGTGTGCTCGTTTGTCACCCCATCCTATAATAAAAATTGCAGTGTAGTTGTCAACCCAGTTAAATAAAATATCACTATACAGTAATTTTAGTCCGGTCTTCTTAAGGTAGTCCTTTGGAAATAAATAAATCCTTTTCTGTCTAAGTGTTCGTCAGGGTAGCAACCCTGTCACTTATTTCTGTCATCAAAATCATTGTTGACATTGCTGCACTCCGGTCTGAGGAGTATAGAGAGTCAATGTAATTACTGACTGTGAGGCATTCCAGCTTAGTCTTCACAGGTGACTTTATGATCTTGATCTGCAGATTTCTTTGTGTGAAGTTGGCTGCAGATGTTCATGGACTGCGACTGCAATAGCTACTTATCACCAGGTGGATTGCAAATTTGTCACTTCTGTTTTATTTAAAAAATGCTTCAATCAAACAGCTCTTAAATAAATTCATAATCTTTAAGATAACTACATTATCAAGTAATGTATTCGTAGCTTAAATATTATGTCTTACATAGTACAAACTCGTATTTTTTAATACTATAAAAGATAGATAGCAATGGCGAGTCAACGAAATTCAACTTTAGGAAACAACCAAAAAGTAAAAAAATAGGACGCCGGATACAAACATTTCATCTTTCCATATAAAGGAAAATTCAACAAAGCAATACCAAAATTTCTACGAGGCCGTTCCATAATATATAATGGTTGTCGGCGAGTATTCCTCTATTCAAAACTATTTTGTACAGGCGGAGGATAATAGTGACGCAGCAGTTTTTGTTTCTGTCAACTTATAAAACTATCATATTCATCAAACCAGGGGATACACCGCTCCTTCCTTCGTAATTATAATATGGTAACTACACCAACACCCGTAGGTAGGTAATGAATATCCAGAATGAAATGACGACGCGAAAAAGGGTCAAAAACAGCAAGACTTTTAAAAGCCCACTTGCCAAGGCGATTATGGAAAATCCTGCCTACCATGTGGGAGGCACATGTCCAGGAATAGACATTTACGAGCTTAAAAATAAAATTTTCTGTAACATTATGATAAACCCTAAATTAGACATAGTTGTTTTTTTATTTTTATGTAAATTAAAGATAATAATAGAGATTAAAGTATGAAGTAACCATTTAAATGAAGTGGCCATTTTAAATAAAAATGTAAACCTACTAAATTATGTTTTATACGTGGTAGAGCCACGCAGCAGCTATGTATATTATGGTTTTAGTATGAATGGGTCTGCTTGACCGGGGAAGGACCACGCTTACACAGAATGCCAGCGTAAAACAGCATCTTAATGCTGCTGTGTTTCTTGTGGTTAGTGTATAAAACTAAAGATCCGTTTTACTGGAATCGAGGCATTCCATCTTAGTACTCAGGGTTGATAACGCATCTGCATTTTGATTCTTAATCGAGGTTAAATGTAGATGTCTATGGGCCACAGCATACACTTACCATCAGGTGGACTGTGTGCTCGTTTGCGACCCTTATTCTATAAAAAACACGGTCAATGATTCATTAATTTTTTTAAAAACACTACAGAAAATTATGACATTCTATTGTTTGATTTGCAATTGTGGTTACATTCCATTTACATATAACTAAAAAGTTAAACATTAAGAGGAAGCGAAAAATTCAGAAAGGAAAGTTTAGAGTGGTGAAAGATACGATACCTATTTTATTACAAATATACACGCTAGCACAAAGGCAGATGATATAATAAATTATATTAAAATGTAAACAAACAACGCTTTTTTTGTGTAACATTTATATGGAAATATTTCGCCTAGTGGAATAATTTTTAGGTGTTTCGTACATTTTAACTATCGAGCAAACGAACTGTTTATAAAGGCGGCAATTTAAAAAAACAAAAGGCTCTAATCATTTACTAGACCCATTTTCAGTACAGGAATTCGTCTGGGTAGGTACCACCATGTTACCTATGTCTGCCGCCAAACAGCTGCGCTGGCACTGCTGTGTGTCGGTCTGAAGGGTAGAGAGAGAGACAAGTGCGCTTGCACTGAAGGGTTGAGTGAGAGAGCATATTTAGCCTTCAGACAGGTGACAACGCGTCTGCTGCCTTTTTTATTTAAAGTTGATAGCAGTTGTTTGTGGACTGCAGCCACTTACCATCAGGTGGACTGTAAGTGCATTTTCACTTCAATTCTATTTAAAAAACTGTTCTCATTTACATTACTATCTATCTGTAATTTTTGTATATTTTTTTATCTGTTAAGATTTTTAATGATTTACACACAAAGCAACATCATACTAAATATTACGTAACTATATTGAGCACATATATTATATTAATTCAATAGACATTTCAAGACAAATTTTTTAACCGTTTTCTATAATTACAGAGCGGTAGATTATCTTTTACTTTGGCAGGCAATTTACAAGTTTAGGTACTATTTGTGTTGTTTAGTTCGTTTACCAAAATAATTAATTACTTTAGGAATTACTAAAAGAGAAGAAATTAAATTAAATTAAATAAATGGTTTTATTCAATATAGATTACGGTGTGATACTTATTGAAAGTCATTTTTTTATTTACCAGATAGTTATTAGAATACATAAGCATCTTCTGCCTTGCAGTGGAACGTTTATAAACTGTAATTATAATTTTACCATGCAAATTATGCCTCGAGTACATTAACGATCAATTGGATAAGATCATAAATGAATACCATTTTTTATTTAATTATTCGCTGCTGCAAAATAGGTAAGCAAGTTAATATTTCAATTCTCTAATCATTTTCTTTAGTTTCCAGCATTCACGGATAAAGAGCTAAATTCACTCCGAAACAGGTTATGGCACAATACAAAGATTCTTGTAGAATTAGTGTTACGGCCATTAGACCTACATTGGAAATGGTTCATATCATCTGATTTTCCCTAGTAGAACTTTTTAATTTCGATAATTTGGCATATTTTATATCTATTTCTTCAAGATCATGATTCTCACTTAAATTATTTGCAATTAACTTATTCACTGAGGAAAAGAAATGCAAAGTCTTTTGTTGTTACAATAAAAAAAACAGCCAAGTGCTAGTCAGGTCTAGTTCTTAAGGGTACCGAACAGATTTTGACCAATTAACTTTTTTAACTAGTTTAGTTTTTGAGATAGATTATGTAACAAACGGTCTAAAACTGCCAACTTAGTCACCCCATTTCCTTGAAGATAAAAGAGAATTATACTCTACTTAATGAGTTCTAGACAATGACAATCCACATACTGTTGTAAAAAAAGAAATTATTTACATCTGTTTTTTTCATGCAGAAACCCCTTAATTTTTTTTTTTTTTTTTTTTTATAGAAGAGGGGGCAAACGAGCATGTGGCTCACCTGATGTTAAGTGACTACCGCCGCCCATGATCAACTGCAACACCAGGGGGAATTGCAGACGCGTTGCCGGCCCTTTAGAAAGGAGTAAGCTCTTTTCTTGAAGGTCCCCAGGTCGTATCGGTCCGGAAAAATCGCTGGTGGTAAATTATTCCACAGAGAGGTTGTACGCGGAAGAAAACTCCTTTTGAAACGTACAGTGGTGGACCGCCAAGCATCCAGATGGTGTGGATGGTATCGGGACGTTTGCCGCGTAGTGCGTTCACGAAATTTGGCGGCTGGGATTAATCCGAACAATTCCTCAGAGCACTCTCCATGGTATATGCGAAAGAAAATGCAAAGGGATGCAACATCTCTTCGCAGTGCCAGAGAATCGAGCCGATCGGAAAGCACTCGGTCGTCGACGATTCGAGCCGCTCTGCGCTGGATGTGGTCAAGTGGAAGGAGCTGGTACTGGGGAGCCCCAGCCCAGAGATGGGAACAGTATTCCATGTGCGGCCGAACCTGCGCCTTGTATAGTTGCAGGCGGTGTGCCGGCATGAAATACTGTCCCGCTCTGCTGAGCACGCCAAGCTTTTTAGAGGCCAATTTGGCCTTCCCTTCCAAGTGACCACGAAACTGCACGTCACTCGATATGTCGACGCCGAGGATTCCGATACTGGCTGAGGCAACAAAGGGGAGTGCCTTGAAACTGAGGCGATACGACAAAGGGGTACTTTTTAGCGGTTAACGCGCAAACTTGTGTCTTCTGGGGGTTAAACTGGACTAGATTTAGTCGCCCCCCAATCCGAGACTCTGTCCAGCAGAGACTCGACTTCAGACACAAGTTTGTCCCGGCACTCGGAGACGTTTTCCCGAGAAATATTGGCTCGGCCGGTGTAAAGAGCATCACCAGTGCTGTCATCTGCATAGCAATGAATGTTACGGGTCTGCAACATATCATTGATATGCAGAAGAAACAGCGTTGGCGATAGCACGCAGCCCTGTGGAACACCAGCATTAATAGGCTTGCAATCGGAGCTTGCACCGTCTACAACGACCTTGATGCTCCGATCTGCAAGAAAACTGGTGATCCAATCGCACAATTTCTCGGGAAGCCCATAGGAAGGGAGCTTCGAAAGAAGCGCTTTGTGCCAAACCCGATCGAAGGCCTTCGCAATGTCCAAACTAACGGCCAATGCCTCCCCCTTGGACTCTACTGCCTCCGCCCATCTGTGAGTTAGGTAGACCAGAAGATCACCAGCTGACCTACCACGGCGAAAACCGTATTGGCGGTCACTAATCAGCTGGTGATCCTCAAGGTACCTCATGAGCTGGCAGTTTACAATGGACTCCATTGTTTTGGAGAACAAGGAGGTGATGGCGATAGGCCGGTAGTTGGACGGGTCTGAGCGGTCGCCTTTTTTAGGGATCGGGTGGACGAAAGCCGTCTTCCATGATTTTGGGACTACGCCTAGGGAGTAGGAGTACTGGAAAAGATGCGTTAAAACCGGTGCCAACTCTGGAGCACACGTCCTCAGCACAATTGGGGGGGATTCCGTCAGGCCCACTCGACTTGTGGATGTCCAGGGAGAGGAGTGCTTTGCGAACCGAGCGCTGAGTGAACTGCACTTCCGGCATGGAGCACTCACACCGCGGGATGGTCGGCGGCGTACTCCCCCCGTCATCGAGAGTCGAGTTAGACGCAAAGAAAGAGCCTAGAAGATCGGCTTTCTCCTTTGCGGTGTGGGCCAGTGAGTCGTCCTCCCTGTGCAGAGATGGAAGAGATGGCTGACAGAAATTCCCCTGGACAGCCTTGGCGAGAGACCAGAATGTACGGGTTCCAGAAGGAAGACGAACTAGTTTCTCGCCAATTCTGCCTATGTGCTCTGACTTTGCCTTGGCAATGACTCTTTTGAAGGACCTAGAGGCGGAATTATACTTCTTTTTTAGAGCGCTGGTGTTTACATCCCTGGACGCTGATGCGTCAGCCCAGGCCTGGTAGCACTCCTGCTTATAGCATGATGCTATTTTACAGGAGCGACCAAACCATGGCTGAGATTTGCCTCCAATGGGCACCACAGAGGAAGGAATAAAAAGTTCCATACCCTGAAGTACCACATCAGCGACAGAATCCGCAACAACGTTGGGATCGTCCGGCGAGAAGCAAACCCGCCCCCAAGGGTAGGATGCAAAGAAAAGACCGCATCCCATCCCAATCGGCTGACCTATAGTGCCAAACACGGCGGCAGCCTGCAGAATGCAACCGCGATTTCAGCGTGAGTGGCACCACACTCCGGACAAGACAATGGTCCGAGGAGCCTAAAGGGGCGTCGACGGAAATCTGATATCCGTCCGGGTGAGAGGTCAGCAGAAGGTCCAACAGGGAAGGTGCATGATCCTCCACATCTGGAGTCCGCGTAGGCGAAGTAACCAGTTGTGTCAGACCATATGACAAGGCAAAATCATGAACAGATCTCCCCGCATGATCGGTTAAACGTGAACCGAGCCATTCGGCGTGATGGGCGTTAAAGTCGCCGAGGATCACGATCTCTGCGGAGGGGATCTGCTGTAGCAACGAATCTGCAGCCATTTGGACGTGGTCGAAGAGTCGGTCTGTTTCGGCATTACCGCTGTGGGACCTATAGAGGCACCCGTAGATGCGCGGATGGTCGTCGCTGTCTACGCGTAGCCAAAGGATGGACAGGTCCGAACCTTCAAGTCTGCCGAGGCGTCGAGAACAGATGTCCTCTCTGACGTAAACGCAAACTCCAGCCCGAGGCACAAAGGAGTGTTCCAGTTTGTACCCCGGGTAGGAGAGATACGAGACATCAGCCGGAGAGGACACCTGCGTCTCGGTCAGAAAGAGCAGAGCCGGCCTCGCCGTCTCGAGATGGTAGTGGACGGCGTTTAGGTTGGAGTGAAGTCCCCTGATATTGCAGAAATTCACGGACAGCGTGGCAGGGGTCGCCTTGGTCTTGTTGCTCCGTTTGCCCCGAGCAGTTTTAGTCTTGAGCGGAATTTTGCCCCCCCCCCAGAATACGCGGGGCAGCCTGAGCACCCACGCTCAGAAGTGGAAAAACATGGTCGTGGATGCTCAGCGAGGGATTCTCCAGGGGTGCTGGTACCCTCCTGGGGTAGTCTATCATTGAATTCCGCTACCATGTTGATGGGGGGGGGGGATTTGGGCCTCCGGCCACCTGCACTCACCAGACGAAACGCGGAAGCAGAGCTTCCACTTCACGCCGGTATTCTGTGAGGTCGTGGTACCACCCCGGTTTGAGCCGGCCCATACGTGCGACAGCAAAGCTGCCGCGTGGCTCTACCACTGTAAATAAAAAATTAATCAAATAGTTCAATCAATTTTGACATATGTAATGAATCTACGTGCTTACAGACGACATAGTTACATTAATAGGGCTCCGTTTTACCTTTTGGATACAGACCCTAAAAATTATACTTCCAAACATTTAAATTATATTGATTGATATCAATTACAAATACAAAGAAATTGATTATCAGGAAACGGAGATCCGCTCAATTCGAGCAGAATCAATCAAAACCTGCCAAAGTTAAGACTGTATTTTAACTTAGAAGGCCACATCAAAGCATCATAAAGGTTCATCGCAATGGCGTTTAAAAAAAAGCGGAATTCCTGAAAATATTTATTTGTAGGTGTCGAGTTTCGAGCCGCAGTTAAGATTTGTGATTGGACGGGGCTTTCATTAAAGCAAAAACTTTAATGAAAGTCCCGTCCGATCCGAGCGGGAAACTTTAACGACGAGCTGAAAACAATAACTCGCCCAAAATACTTCTATTAACTACCTCCTGCAGAAATACGTATCAATGAACTAACAGTGGTCTGAGTGGTCTTTTGATAGAAACGAAAGGGTGTAAAATTTGTTTTTATTAGGAATAATTTAGGTGGGATTTAATCATATATAATAAATACATTTCACGCTCGTTAAATTCTTCAAATTATGATGGTAATAAGTTAGTGATACTCGCTTTCAAATGAAGGAGCGAGTGATTTGATAAATAGCATCATAAAATTATTTTTAACGACTAATGAGCTATGAGTTTATAAAATAATAGCCGTTCGAATCAAGAAATGCGTTAGCGAAGCAGCATCCATTAATTAGTCAGAACACAAGTTTCGCTATAAATTGGAGCAAGTCGGCAAAACTCTCGCCGCTCATCGGCCCGTTGAAAATTTAAGCCGATAAAATAAATTATTACCGCCGTAGCTACACGACATCCGCCCTAATTATATAAAATCACGTTATGAATTACTATGAAATATTCGCCTCTTCGTTCTAGTTTAGCCGTGAAAACCTGCCAAACAAAGGACGGCGAGGACGCTCGACGAAAAGTTAAACGTTTTTAATTCTTTCGCTAGGCAATTTCCGATATTAACGGCTAACTTTATGCACAATAAATCTTTTCCGGCTTTCGAAAAAAGGTATGTGTAGCTTCACTGAGCGTTACTTATGAAGCTCTCTTTGTGGTTTATAGTACAGGTTTCGATGCGCGCGAGAAAGGATCCGAAAAATTGGAGTATCTCGTGCACTTCCTTTGAGCAGCACAAAGGAAGATACACACTTACTGTAGTCTTTAAATTTTAAACTGTATTTTACAAAACACGTAATTTAGTGGGAACAATAAAACTATAAAGCTTTTGCAGTTAATGTCTTTAACTTTAATGCTCACCTGTTTTCCTTTTAGTTTTGGCGGCTCCAACTGACAAATCTCAGTTTTTTTATATTTTAGTTGTTAGTAGAAAGACGATGCTACCCATCTCCTCTGGGTTGTTTGTCGCTGTGGCTTCTTACAACAAAATCATATAAGGGGTAGTGGATATTATACTGCCAATATACTGTGGATTTAAGTAAAACAAAGGAATTATGACGCACGCTTGTGTCCCGCAAGTTATTTGTGCGAACGTCTGTAATCAAGCAATTTTCATATTTGATGAACGGGATTTGATTTGCTAACTAACTTTGTGCGCAATCTGTAGCAGCATATTAATATGTTTATGCACTGCGGGGATTAAAAACTTTAACTAACAAGTAATTGTTAATGTTTTTATTATTTTTGAATGGTGGCATTGCAAACTAGATTTTCACGTAAGTACAATTTTTTTAATATAACAAGCACAATATGTTGTTATTGGGTTTGTGTTAATTTTTTATTTATATTTGTTTTGTGTTAAAAACATATTGTGCAAATCGTTACAGTCTTGTTGGCTATCTGTGCGAAAATAAACTAAACATGTAACATACCAATATTATAAGCAATATTAAAGAGGATTGTGAAGCTGTAAATTTTCATAAAAATCTATAACGGTTTTTCACCCGTAAAAATTGTATAACTTTCATAATTTTTGGAAATGTTGTAGATATAATGAAAAACTATTCAGGTCCATACGTTTTAATTTTAAATAAATATTGCGAACTTTATAAGTTATTAACATCTAAATATCTAGATTTTTGACTTAAAAACTTCCTTGAGTTTTATTTTAAATTAAACTAAATGCTTAAAAAGAAAAACGTAGAGACCTAGATTAAGGTGCACTGAATGTAATGAAATGTAAAAAAAAAACCTTCTTATTTTGTAAAAATTTAGGGGGTTGTAAAAGTTATCCCCGAAACAATATCTAAAAAAGAAATCTAGGCAATGCTATTAGTATAATGCTACTAGTGCTTCCAGCACTTGTAACTCTATCGCACGATACGGCGACACGAAGCGAGCGGTATTAAACAGATAGATTTTTTGAAAATACCTACTCGCGCCAAATATCGCCATTTCACAAACCGCTTAAAAGAATTGCTGAGAAAGTAAGTCTGTGACATAGCCTACGGTGTTTGGAAAGTGAAGGTTAATGAGTAACGTACCGATAAAATGAATGACACCCTGCATAAAGTGCCTGGCACGAACACGTGAAAGATCAAGCTAAGTGAGGAATTTTGCGAGTGGTCTATGTGCAGCCGAGGACTGTATAAGACTTACGGTATAAATGATGATACTCTTGGTATTGTGATTTTAAATTATCAAATATATACTCGTATAATTTCGCTGTTCTGATCAATAACATCGACACCGTATAAAAAAACTATAAATGTAGGTACATACTTAATATAGTTATTCTGTCATTCAAATGTCTACATAACATCATACATTTTGGCGTTCATACAAAATTTATACCTGTAAATATATCGTAGAAGACAAATAATTTCCAAACTAAGTGCAGAGGAATTCGAAACATTTTCCGCTCTCTATAAAGACATTAATAACCATGTAGTAAGTCAATATTTATATCAGAGTTAGCAGCTAACTATTTACTACATAAAGCACTTCATTTATGCAAGGTTTTGGTACATTAATTATGTATTAGGGTATTGTTTTATACGTCGTGCAGTAACAATGTCCTCACTAATCTCGATGCAGTAACTTTCAGAACTGGCCGAAAGCGATAATTATATTATATTATTAATTTTCAATGCCTACGTGTTTACTCTCGATTGTCAGCAAGTAATTGGATTTTATGCGAATAGCATATATTTCAGCTACAGTTATGAATTATGTTATATTATGTATAGAGAGTATAATATCTACCATATTATATTTACGCGAACACTATACATTTATTAAAACTACTTTTACGGATTTTATCGCGTTTTATTTATTTTTAATACCCGACGTTTCGGGTGCTTTCCAGAACCCATGGTCACGGGGGACTGAGGTGACTGACGTCCCGATGTCAAAGTTAACCGGGAGTACTTTCAGCTTTTTGATTATTGTCTTTGGTCCGATCTACGCAGAATGAACTGTGTTTTGAAGTCTTGCAGTGGTATGCTTGGGTTTAGTTTCACTCAATCTGTGAATGTTATGTACACTTGTTATTGATATACATATCAGAGAGTATAGAAATGTGTATGTTTTCGTGATTATCATATATGTGTGTGGCCGTAGAAGGAAAAGGGGAGATCTCCCGCCGGGCAAGGTGTTCTGCCTGGAGAGCGGCCAACACATGTGATAGTTCGGAGATGTTATATATACTGTTTATGATTCGGAATTTTGATAGCGTGATTTAGGCATCTGTGTGTTTCGCTTGCGGCGCGACGACAGCGCCGCCACATCACCCTCCTGCTCAGACCAGAGGTCGATATTGCAGCCTCGTTGCTGACGAATGTGCAAGAACCAGGAGATTGGCTTGTAGTTTGCGATGAGTCGAGAAGAAGGCAAGAAATCTGCTAGCGTGCTTTGAAGCAGAGGCGAGCAGTAAGGCTTGGACCCGTTCCGAACACTGTATAGCGCAGAGAGTAGCTTGAAGGAACAGGAAGTATTGTTATTCCAGTGCTGCGATGAACCTTGTGAAGCTAGACGGCATGCAGGATTTGAAGACTTCAGAAGATATCTGCTCGGGAGCGAATGGGTGGGGTATTTTTATGACGATGATGAAGCCTGAAGTTTCTGAAGGTTGTTGGTTGCGTGTTCAGTTCACGTCGGGTGGTCATCAAAGTGGCCGTGGAAGGAAAAGGGGAGATCTCCCGCCGGGCAAGGTGTTCTGCCCAGAGAGCGGCCAACACTCCGTGTGATAGTTCGGAGATGTTCTATATATACTGTTTACGATTCGGAATTTTGATAGCGTGATTTAGGCTTCGGTGTGTTTCGCTTGCGGCGCCACGACAGCGCCGCCACATATGTATTGTAAGTGTACTTGTTAAATAAAATAAAATAAAATATGGGAGTATATTTACGACATTTATTAAAATTTACAGTTTTGTCACAAACTTAAAATAGTTGTCCATTTATTGCTCGCTTCACAAAATTGAAGTGACAACTAAACTAACAGTTCAGCTGAGAGAGTTGCAAGAGAAATGTTTTTATTCAATGAAGATTATACATAATTCTTATTGAAAGTCTTTTTTTTTTCAATTTACCACTGGTTCAGAAAAAACATCTGTCCTGAAATAAAACAACAAGAAAAAAAAATAAAAGCTTACTATTATGTTTGTTAAAATTAACAGCACAAAACTATTTAAAAATAGCTAAGTAGAGATCACCCTTCCCAGGGGTCATTATTGCGTCCTTACATATGAAATTAGCGTTTTGTCGTACTGACAATTTTGATCTGAAATATCTCCTCTTTGGTTAAGAATTCCAAATTCAAATTTATAAATTCATTTAGCTGGTACATTTAAGTTTTGAAAAATGCCATTCATTTGTTTTTTCCTCATTATTTTTTTCTTTGACGTCGCTTAATACCGCACAATAGAAAACACGGAATACCGGTATATTTACGAGTACGAGTTCTACCGTGGCAGGAAACAGCTCGAAGGATTAATGATGTGTACGGCGCTGATGTCGCAAAAGAAAGTACGGTACGTTTTTGGTTTCAACGTTTTCGTTCTGGAAATTTCGACCTTCAGAACAAACCTCGTGGATGGCCGGAGACCAAAGTGGAAAATGAAGAATTAAAGGCTAATGTGGAAGCGGATTCATCACAAAGCACTTCAGAAATGGCTGCAGGCTTCGGGGTAAGTGATAAAACTGTAATCCTTTTGAAGCAAATCGGGAAAGTAAAAAAACTTGAACGACCTCATGAATTGAGTGAATCGAACCTGCAAACACGTGTCGACTGCTGTGTTACTTTGCTCAACCGACACAAAAATGAAGAGATTTTAAATCGAATCATTACAAGTGATGAAAATTGGATACTATAAGATAATCGGAAGCGCTCGTCGCAATGGCTGAACCCTGGAGACTCAGCCAAATCGAGAATTGACTCAGAAAAAGTTACTTGTGAGTGTTTGGTGGACTAGCGCCGGTGCCGTTCACTACAGTTTTCTAAAATCTGGCCAAACGATTACGGCCGATATCTTTAGTCAGCAACTGCAAACCATGAAGGAAGAACTAGCTGCTAAACAACCGAGATTGGTCAATCGTTCTAGGCCACTGCTGCTTCACGACGACGCAAGACCACACACTGCACAACAAACCACCACTAAGTTAGATGAGCTACAATGGGAATGTCTACGACATCCACCATACTCCCCGGACCTTGCTCCAACTGATTACCATTTTTTCTGGACCTTGGACAACTTCTTACAAAAAAAAATTCAACTCCGATGCGGCAGTCCAAACCGCCTTCAAAGAGTTTATAGATTCCCGCCCCCATGTTTTTTTTTAATAATAATAATAATAATAATGATCGTAATGCGCATAATCCTCGGTCTATTATTACCCGACCTGAGGCTTGTCAGTCTGCCGATAAGGGCCCTTGCCTTTGCGATACGGTCCTCAATTCTTTTTCTCCAGGCTGGGATGGCGCTACTTCTTTGAGTAGCACGTCCAGCCACGGGAAGTTTGGCGCCAATAATACGGCATACTGCCAGTGCGGCGCCAAAAAGAATTGAATCCGTCTCGCAAAGGTCCCGGCTGGCTTCCAAATAGGTCACCAGCATTGGGTTAAGAGCCCGCAAGACAGCCCGATTTCGCTTGCTAAGGGGTATGCGGGGAAGTCGCGGTCGATTTTCGAGAGGCATGCTGCGCGTTTCCAGCATCGACTCTTCCAATATGCTCCTCATTTTCTCTAGTTCGTGGGAGACTATTCCATCATCGTCTGAATTAGCCACAAATGGAATGTTGACGGCAGCATCCACATATGCAGTTTGTTATGTCTAGTGGCGCCGCATTCCCAGCCGTAGCATTTCCATTCAATGAAGGAATAGCCTCACGTCGTAGTCGCTCGAGTTCGGCGTCACCAAATATGTTGGAGCGCAGGATGTACCTAACTCGGTCTGCCAGGTTTTGCTCAGTGACGGATAGAGATGGCTCCAGCTCTGCAAAAAAGCGATGCATCCGAGCCCGATACGCCAAACATCCAGTTTCTTCCCCTTTTGCCCTAAAATACGCCCGCAGTGCGTTTTCATTCATTGATTTAGACCAACGCATACGACGTGCTCCACCAGCGGCGGGTGCCGCTTGCTGAGTCCGAGAAGACCCAACCGACACCAAGCCTTCTGGTGGGGATGATGGATGCGGGGGGCTGCTAGGTGGTCTTGCAATACCCCGCGCTCGGCTGGCGGCCCGCATGCTGTCGCGTCCAGCGCCAGCTCCAGACGCGCCCTGGCGACCTCCAGGCAGCGGCCCTTTGCGCACTATCTTTTTTCTCCATCATCCATAATATGGGCGTCCATTAACGGGAGACGCCCAGGCCCGGCACCGTATCGTGGACGGCCATAAGCACAAACGGGCCTTTGCACCCTGAATTCTGCCGAGGCACGGCGCTCACACCTCTCGCAAGGCGCTGACTGACCGCGTTGACGTAGCAGTTTTGTCACTTAACTGTTACGTCAGCGGGCGATGGGGTCGTCAATTCCCTACGCCATTTTAAAGATGGCGTTTGCTGGGACAAATATCAGTTTGTTCCAGCCGGATATCACGCAAAAACTAACGGAGCGCATAGATGACCTGAAGCAAAAAATCGCTGCTTGGGGGAAGCGGATTCGACGATTTAGCGAGAGGTTAAGGCGGTTCAACCAGAATCGTCTCTTCCAGAGTGATCAGAAGAGGCTCTATAAATCATTGGAGCGACCAGAGGTATGTGGAGCGGGCCCAGGACCGGATCAGGCTGACACTGTCGCATTTTGGCGTGGCCTGTGGTCAGAGCCCGTAAACCACAGCGAGGGCCCTTGGATGGAAGTTGTGGCGAGCCAGAGTGCAAGTGTTATGCCTATGGACCCCGTCACCATAACGCCTGAAGATGTGTCTGAGGCGGTCCGTAGGGCCCCGAACTGGAAAAGTCCGGGGCTCGACGACTGCATCATTACTGGCTGAAGGGGTTCGTAGTGTGTAACGCTGTGCTCGCCCGACAGTTTCAAGAGGCTCTCGATCAGAAGTCGCTCCCGAGCCTCTTCACTACTGGGATCACTCATTTGGTTCCTAAAGATCAGGATACCACAGACCCGAGCAAATACCGCCCCCATCACGTGTCTACCCACCATATATAAGACACTGACAACCATTTTGAGTGCGAGAATCACTCGTCACCTGGAGCTAAATCAGGTGATGTCACGCGCTCAAAATGGATGCCGGGGCGGTGGTCGTGGAACCAAGGAACCACTCCTCATTGACGCGGTCATTGGCAAAGTGGTGAAACGCAACCGTCGGAATTTCTCCGCCGCCTGGATAGACTACAGAAAGGCATTCGACTCGGTGCCCCATACATGGCTAAAGAGAGTCCTCCAGCTGTACAAAATTGACTGTACAGTTGGAGACTTCCTCGAGCAGTGTATGGGGCAATGGAGTACGATCCTTTGCTATCTGGACGAGCGGATGATGGCTGCGGAGAACCACATAAGGATAAGAAGGGGTATCTTCCAGGGCGATTGTCTGAGTCCAATCTGGTTTTGCCTCTCCCTGAACCCTCTCAGTACTTTACTGGAGGGCTCCGGGAGGGGATTTCAGCTTCGGAAAGGAGGTACAAAAGTGACCCACCTTTTCTATATGGATGACCTCAAGTTATTCGCCTCCAGTCGCTCCCATCTTATAGAATTGCTAAACATCACTTGTGAATTTAGCAATTCTATTGGAATGGAGTTGGGAACGGATAAGTGTGCGGTCCTCCATGTTGAAAGGGGGAGGGTTGCTAACTCTGAGGGCATAGACTTATCTATGCCCGTCAACTTAAGGACCCTTTCCGAGGCTGAAACATACCGATACCTGGCTATGTCACAGAACATCGGTATCGATGAGGCTGGTATGAAACAGCCAGTTTGCGACGTGTTTTATGCACGCTTGACCAAAGTGCTTAACAGCCTTTTGTCCGGTGTGAATAAGACACATGTATATAACGGCTGGGTCATGCCTGTCTTCATGTATACCTTTGGCATACTCAGGTGGACTCAGACTGAACTTAACACCCTGGATAGAAAAGTCCGCACTACCATGACGTCTCAGAGGATGCATCATCCAAGATCGTCGGTAATGAGGCTGTACTTGCCACGAAAGCATGGTGAGCGTGGCTTCTTGAGCGCGCTCACCATGCATAATCGCGAAGTGTGCAGCCTCCGTAATTACTTCCTGGCGAGATCGGATGATCCATTTTATAATGACGTCATTTCTAGTGATAAAGGGCTTACCCCCCTATCCTTAGCCAACGAGCAATGGCAGGACCCAGCAGTGCTTAGCATTTCCGACCGGGAGTTCGTATGGAAGGAGAAGGAGCTCCACGGGTGGTACTACAGGGCTCTACATGAGCCCTTCGTAGATACAGTCGCCTCCCTCAACTTGCTACGTTTCGGTGACCTCTTCGGGGGAAACCGAGGGTTTTGTCTGTGCAATACAGGATCAGGTTATTAAGACCAACAACTATCGGAGATACATCCTAAAGGATGGCACCGTCGACGTCTGTCGAGCTTATCGCCATCCCGGTGAGTCGCTTAGGCATGTCATCTCCGGTTGTTCGGCGCTTTCTAACTCTGAGTACTTGCAAAGGCACAACCTAGTAGCCAGAATTCTACACCAGGAGCTCGCTCTGAAATACGGTCGCGTGGACCGGAAATTGCCGTATTACAAGTACTTGCCAGAAGCCGTGCTCGAAAATGACCGCGCCAGGCTCTACTGGGACCGGGCCATCATCACAGACACGACTATTCTTGCGAATAAGCCTGATATTGTGCTGATGGACCGGGCACAGTCAAGGATATTTTTGGTCGACATTACCATTCCGTATGACGAGAACCTCGTGAAATCCGAAACAAATAAGGGAACAAAATATCTGGACCTGGCTTACGAGGTGACCGACATGTGGGGTGGTCGGCCGACCGAAATTATTCCTGCAGTCGTCTCTGCGAATGGCCTAATCTCAGTCAGCCTCCGAGTCATCTGAGGTGACTTGGACTCCGTGACGAACCACTCCGGGCTCAAATGCAGAAGGCAGTGCTCCTCGATACCGCCCACATCGTCCATCGGTTTCTTTCCCTTTCCCCCTAACCCTCGGCCGTTTGGTCTCCCCTGCCGAGGGCTTCCATCTGATTGGATCTTTATTTATTAGTTTATTTTTTGTATTTATTTTATTTTATTGATATTTATGTATCAATCATCTTTTAATTTTAATTTATAAGTACCCGGTTGACCGAGCTTTGCTCAGTATTTTTCGCTCGGTTTTTTTAATTCATGTGTTTTGGAAATTATATTTAGATACAAATTACATATTGATGTAATACGAATAATATTTTTTGATCTTAGCGACATAAAAGAAAAAAACTGAACTGTTTATTTGAATAAAAAATCATGAGTGCAATTAGTTTAATTTAAATTTTCGTGTTTTTAAAAAAATACTACAAAAAAGGGCTCGAAAAAAATAGAATTTCTCAAAAAAAGAAAGGAACTTAAAAAAAATTTTAAAAAGTCGGTCGATCGGTGTGGGCTCGAACCACGGTATTACGATTTTGTGACCGCCCAATATACCAATTAAGCTATTTGTAATCATTAATAAACTGTCAAAATTTACCTTCTTATTCTAACTATATTGTAGCAGTTTTACATTGCCTAAAAACACGGACAAAAAGACATTTTCTAAAAAGAAATCCTAGCTATATCGATTAATTGCCCCGAAACTCCCTGCACACAAAATTTTATGAAAATCGTTGGAGCCGTTTCCGAGATTCCGATATATATATATATATATATCGGAATAAATATATATATATATACAAAAATTGCTCGTTTAAAGGTACAGGATTATATATTTTTAGAAACCAACCAGATGAGAAAACTATACAGATACCCCAATAATAATAATAATAATACATCCTAAAGGATGGCACTGTCGACGTCTGCCGAGCTTGTCGCCATCCCGGGGAGTCACTTAGGCATGTCATCTCCGGTTGTTCGGCGCATTCTAACTCTGAGTACTTGCACAGGCACAACCTAGTTGCCAGAATTCTACACCAGGAGCTCGCTCTGAAATATGGTCTCGTGGACCGGAAATTGCCGTATTACAAGTACTTGCCGGAAGCCATGCTCGAAAATGACCGCGCCAGGCTCTACTGGGACCGGGCCATCATCACGGACTGGACTATTCTTGCGAATAAGCCTGATATTGTGCTAATGGACCGGGCACAGTCAAGGATATTTTTGGTCGACATTACCATTCCGTATGACCTCGTGAAAGCCGAAACAGATAAACGAACAAAATATCTGGACCTGGCTCACGAGGTGACCGACATGTGGGGTGGTATGCCGACCGAAATTATTCCTGTAGTCGTCTCTGTGAATGGGCTAATCCAAGTCAGCCTCTCGGGTCATCTGAGGCGACTGGGACTCCGTGGCGGACCGGCTCAAATGCAGAAGGCGGTGCTCCTCGATACCGCCCGCATCGTCCGCCGGTTTCTTTCCCTTTCTTCATAACCCTCGGCCGTTAGGTCTACCCTGCCGAGGGCTTCCATCTGGTTGGGCTTTTATTTATTTTTGTACATATTTATTTTATTTTAATTATATTTATGTACATTTATCTTTTCATTTTAATTTATAATTATATATTTATAGAACCCAACTAGATGAGAAAACTATATAGATATCCAACAAAATAATAATAATAACTCTTTTATTTCAAACATAGATCCATATAAGTTGTTAGTAATACATTGCACACCTTAAATACTAATGTTAGTTCCTTAAATATGAGTAATCACTTTTCAACAAATCGTTCCAATAATCTAGTATATGCCCGTCACATCTTTCGGCGAACACGTTCATTATACTGTTGCGGCTGCCACGTATTCTGCTCAACAGCGAGTACACTCTTTTACGCATTATTGCGAAGAAGTCTCGTCTTCTTTGTTCGTGCTTCTGCAAACATCCCTGATGCGCTACAAAATCGAGGCAGCCCCAACAGGGCCCTGAAAATGTTATTATATAAAACACGAAGGTCACTGTAAGCGCGCTTTGTATACGTTGTCCATAAGCTGCATGCGTAAAAAGATTGACAGTAGGTTTTAAAGAGTGTAATATTAACTTCTTTGCTGCACCGCGCAAACCTACGAATCAACATATTTCCATGGATCGACAGTGCCCTTCGCTCCCTCTCGATATCCATATCATCTTTACAATTTTCAGTTATGTAGTGGCCTAGATATTTAAATTCTTTTACTCTTCCTAGGGCAGTGCCATTGAGCAAAATGGGAGGCACATTCTTTGGACACTTTTTTCCAGCTCTAAATACCATAAACTGGCTTTTCTTAGTATTGTATACTAAACCATGTCTAACAGCATAATCCTCACAAACGCGTAATAATTTTCTAAGAGCACTAACAGACGGGGCGAGCAGCACCATATCATCGGCGTAACTTAAATTGTTTAAACATACTCCATCTACATAGCATCCGATATACATGCTGCTCAATTCACCGATTAGGCCATTAATGTACAGGGTGAATAGGTTCGGCGAGCTTAAACCCCCTTGTCTCACCCCATATTCTAGCCTGTACGGATCGGAAAACGTATCTGCCCATTTGACATTATTTATTTGATTGTTGTACCAATACTCGAACATGGCAAAAAGTTCAGCAGGTATCTCGGTTTTCCTCAACTTACTCCACAATATTTCATGGGACACCATGTCCAAGGCTTTTGACAAGTCTAGAAAACAGGCATACACAGGTGTTTTTCTGTCCGTGTAGTACTCAACGGCTCGCTTAAGGGCCAAGATGGCACTCTCTGTTGAAAGGCCAGTCCGGAAACCAAATTGAGCATCGTGTAGCTGCAAATATTTTCTTAAATACGTATCAAGTAGACGGTCGTACCTTATATGAGGTACGGTAGTACCTTTGCTAATATTGTAGCCAACGATATATGTCTATAGTTGGTTATGTCCGAGATGTCCCCAGTTTTACTTTTAAGTAAAGGGATCAATGAACTACCTATGAGATGGCAAAAGGGCATAGATAACAACGGTGCATGCTTTGATTAATTAAATATATTTTACAAAAAAAATTGATTTTATATTCCTCCCGTACAAACGCCAATTTCATATGTGAGGTCCTATTATCATCCATAAATTCCTTAATTTTAATAATAACCCTCTTTATACAAACTTAGTTTAATAACGTTTTTGAAGGTCACGCAGGTCAGGTTTTGTATATTTTCTGAGATTTCGTCATCACCCCATGACTTTCTGACTCGGTGGAGTCAAGTAAATGATACTACTAGCTTGAGTCTGTTCCTAGTATTTACAGAAGGAATATCACTTATTTTGGTGGCTACTGTGCGCGTGCAACACTTGCAACCAACATTATATAAAAAAGCTTTATTTTCCGCAAATATTACGATACAATTTATATATTATATCAATCACTGGCATGTCTCTATGTTTTTTTTTGTCCAATAAATTATTCAATAAATGAAAAACGATTGATATTGCAAGCCATCCCTGGTACTTCCCGCTTATTTTCGATCGATGTTGTACAAATTCTTTGTACGAGATCGGATGATCTCGTCAGTCAATCTACACGGACGTTATTTCGTTCGATAAAGGGCTTATCCCTCTATCCTTAGTCAAGGAGCAATAACAGAAATCGGCATTACAGACCGTTACTGACCGGTAGTCAGTATGAAAAGAGAAGGACTTCCACGAGGGTTTTACGAGGCTACAACTGAGCCTTTCACAGATACAGCTTTACTAGTTATATTTCTTTTTGGAGAAAATGAAGGCTTTGTCTGTGTGGTACAGGATCTTGATACCTATATTTTAATATCAACGATTATTAGAGATACATCGTAAGGAATGAGGAGAAACTATAAACATAGCTCTTTCCATAGCAATAGCAATAGAAAGACCACTCTCTCACAAATTATTAAGTTTTTTTTTTTAATTTTTATAGCACGGAATCCTCGGTGTTAGAGAGATCTATCCTAATACTATTTGAATTAGAGCAGTGGTGTAGTTTAGTAAATTAAAATTAGGTTCAAAGTAGTAAAGCTTCTACCCGAGTAAATCCACAACTAACGGCAAATACACCCTCTACGGGAATATTAGCGGAAGAGCTATGTAAATCTGTGGACTTTTGATAGGCTGTAATTAAATGATGAAGAATAAATTAATATGGAAACAATATTTTAATATTGCATCACAAATTAGCTTTTGATTGAGCTACTAAATTTTTTACGCTAAATGGGTTGGTAGTATGCATGTCGATTCATTCTTAAAAAATCGATCTCTGAATCGATTTGAATCGAAGATACCAGAATCGATTATCGATTAAATTGAGGATTAAAAGATCGATTTTCGATTAATCGCGACATTTACAAACATGAAATTTCAAGAATTTGCGATTTTTCTTGCATTTTTTCTTTAATTGAACTTTAATATTTTTTAAATAAAATATTAGTAATCTTATTAATTAACATTACTAATATTCCTTTTAACCACACCTGGTTAGCTTGAAACGCTTGTGTTAGGAATGGTTCGCACATACGCCACTCGATCCTTTTTTACGAAGTGATTCCATGTATCACTTTTATTTTACATTTTAGGCTAAAAACAACAATAATACTTTGACAAAAGTGCAAACTGCAACGTAAATTTCTCGATAAATCTGTTTCTATCTAATAACTCACTATTTATGAAATTGAAATGAATGCTACACAATACTGGTTATTTCCTTACTATAAGCCTCTATAAACTTCAACATATAATATTTATTTACAGTATCTATGTATTTAAAAAGTACTCTGTCTGTACTTACAGCTCACAGTATGTACGTTTTTGATAATAAATAAAGTAAATTCACAATTTCACAATTCAAACAGGTTCACAGCTATAATATTATGTTGTAGTATGTATATGTTGTCTTTGTTCACAGCACAGATTAAGTTAGACCAATATTCCACAGGTAAGATTAGAATTAGAATTCTAGAAATGAAAATGAAATGACAATTTTCGATATTGTTGGATGCGTTCATAAATATTTATTTTATTTAAATATATAGTGCGTTCAAATTATCAACCACGTACGACCAGTTGTTTTTGCGTCCCCAAACAGCAAAAAATTAAAAAAACTGCGGTGTCTTACCCCAGACAGTTTGGGAATTTTATCGCTAGTTCTTGAATCAGATGAATCAGTCCGATCCGAGAGGTTTTTGGATCGATTCAGTGAATAGATGCGGTGCTCCGAATCGATCTAAAAATTATTTTTCGATTATTTTACTCCAAAGAATCAATTTTTCGATTAATCGATTTTAGACCGACATCGTTGGTAGTCCATTAAATTATAGGACGCTCTGCTCAAAATAATGTGAGTTCTACTTCCTTTAATCAAACTCAAGGCTGATCGATCTTGGTGTCATTTTTTTAATTTTTAATTATATAGAAGTGAGAAACGCACTTATAGTCCACCTGCTGGTAAGTGGCTGCAGTCCACAAACATCTGCTATCAACTTTAAACAAAAAAGGCAGCAGACTCGTTGTCACCTGTCTGAAGGCTAACTATGCTGTCTCTCTCAACCCTTCAGTACAAGCGCAGCTGTCTCTCTCTTTACACTTCAGACCGACACCCAGCAGTGTAAGAGCAGCTGTTTGGCGGCAGACATAGGTATGGTATATATAACAGGATGGTACCTACCCAGACGAATTCCTGCATTGAAAAGAACTTCTTCCCTCTAATAAAACGTTTAATATTTTTGCAATTATAGCTGATGTATTTATATTATATTACCTTTAATTTACTTATATTCCTGCCTTTATAAACACTCCTCCTAAAAATTATTCCACTAGGCGAAAAGTTTCCATCTAAATGTGGAACAAAAAAAAACAAAGGGAAATTCTTTTTAATGTCAATTTTGTCGAAAGTTACTACTCCTTTGTTTTCATTTAGATACACCTTATTATATCTTCCTCCACTGTACTAATGTGAATATTATATCATTTTATTTTCCGCTTTAAAGTTTCCTTTATAAATCTTTCGCTGCTCCCCCTTTTCTCATGTAGCGATATTTGGGTTCATAGATCCACCAACATACTATAGTGTTTTTCTTATGTCATCAACTTGTTATGAAAGTCCTGCGAAACACTTTCGAACATCATAGGTAGTTATTATTATTTTTGTTGTAATGATAAAATAGCGCTTAATAAAAACATTTCCGTTCGAACAAAATCTGCCTGGAAATCGATATGATTCGCGCCGACCGAAATTATACGACGTTAGCTTCGAGGTTACATACCTATATTATGTTATTTATACCAACTGGCAAGACAGACGTATTTATGTAACAGATACTTGCCGGGATATAATAACAAAAGTCTATTTTGAGTATTAGGATCAGTCAATGAACTAGTGTTACCGTCGCATTTTAATATGAGTCAATTTCCGCTACCTAGTTGTCAGCTAAAGATAACAGCGTTTGTATCATCTCGAGTTACACCATCGTAAATTGTGTCATAAGGACAAATAAAATGTATGCAATTAATAAAGTATTACATTTTAACTTAATACTCTATTTCCTGTGATTTCTTTGACCCAAAATGCTACTACATTGTTTATCAATTTGAAGTTATTCCTCATTATAGGTATGTGTTTAATAGTAGTGTAGTTTAAATTTAATTAGTTTATTTTTTTAATTATAGCTATACTAGAGGCTTGAAATTGCTGAATGACAACATTTTATCTCAAAATTTAACTATATTGATTTTAAAACATTTAGTGCATTTGTGCATATTCTAGTATTATTATGTCGGCCATTATCTCGAGGAATCTGATGATAGTAAAGTAAGTATAATGATAGTAACGCTAATAACAATGAGAAGAATTTTCTAACAATACATTCAACATTTTTGCACATAGTATAGGCACGTTGTAGTATATTATGGCGAATAAGTCGACTCTGCCGGCGAAGGCACTCGCATAGAATACCACCGTGAAGTAGCAGCATAAAACTGCTTTTTCTTGAGGTGAGGCTAGGAGACTGGAGACCCTTTTAAATAGTAACGAGGTATTCCAGTTTAGTCCAGTTAGTGACAACTGGCGCTTGGATGCTTGGCGGTCCACCACTGTACGTTTCACAAGGAGTTTTCTTCCACGTACAACCTCTCTGTGGAATAGTTTACCACCGGCGATTTTTCCGGACCGATACGACCTGGGGACCTTCAAGAAAAGAGCTTACTCCTTTCTAAAGGACGGCAACGCACCCGCAATTCTCCCGGTGTTGCGGTTGATCATGGGCGGCGGTAGTCACTTAACATCAGGTGAGCCGCATGCTCGTTTGCCCCTTCTTCTATAAAAAAAAAAAAAAAAAACTTCTCGAAATTTTGATTCTTAATCGACGATAAACGAAGGTGTTAATAGATATCATCATCCACTTAGCATCAGTTGACCTGCGGATTCGTTTGTGAACTTTACTGTAATAAAACTCCTGACGATATTGATCGTTCCTAATGACAACCGTTCATAACTAAGAACCATATGGATAACGCTGACCAGATAGACCCTGATGAGTGAGTAACGTCAATACGTTACTCACTCATCAGGGTCTTGGTCCGGCAGTTATTGAAAATGGTATTTCCCCACCTTTCAGATTTAACGACATTCTTCGACTTTTGTTCCACTCTTGCAGAGTCGTAGTGATGAGGTCGATGAGTTCTCCCTCCTATAAGAGAGCATAAACATAAACATACCATCTTAGTCCTCAGAGGTTATAATGCATCTGCTGCCTTCTTTGTCAGAAGTTGGCTGCAGGGCTGCAGTAGCCACTTACTCGTACCATCAGGTGAACCGTAAGTTAATTTATTAATTTTATTAAAAGAACGTAGAGAATGTAGCAAAAATTTTGCTACTATTTGTTATTATAATACCTAAGAGTAGACGGTAAAATTCGGGCATAATTTTAAAGAACCTTCGTCAATTTGGTAACAACGCTCAATATAACTTACGAATAAAAAATCTTCACGGAAATACAGTGCCAAGACTAAGTTTAATTAAGTTATACGAAAGCAATTCAATCGTTAAACAAAAACTTCCATCGTCTGAAACTTTAGTTTAAAATTCGGTTCCTGGTTTTTGCCCAATAACTTTTACCTACACGAAGAGCTATTCTTTTGATTCGACGCAAACAAGGTATTATAAACTTTAACCCTTGGACGTTAACTAAGGTATGTTGTTTAATTTTAAACCACGACGCCAACTTAAACAAATTGATGTTTACAAATAAAAACGCTGATTGTTGAAAATCTCAAGAAAATTTATTTTGAAACAATTCGATGTGTAATAAATTTGTTAGAGAATGGTAATATAATGACAGCAAAATAATATATCGAAACGTGATAACGAAATATACAGAGGAAAAGAAGATAGAAAAAATAGCAATATGTCCCAACTTATCCTCGGCATCGCTGAGTCGCAAACCCCTCGAGTGGCAACGGCCACAAAGTCAACCTTAGCTCCTCAAGAATATGTATTTACAACAAAATACATCTTTATGTTCCTAAAAAAAATACACTAGATTGAAATCGGAGGAGCGAACATCAAAATTCTAGATTAAACTTAATTAAAAATTGAGTAATTAATACGTAATCCGATGAAACAATCAAATATTGTTTCAGATCTATATACTATAGCACGATTAAAGTTTAGTTGAACAACATTTTGATTTTGGATATCATTATTCAAATGAATTAAACGTAAATGAAGAGAAATTTTAATGTGAATACAGAAATAAATAAGAGTGTTACAATGACTTTTATATTGCCCTAGAAGCGTAAAGCTTTCAAAGTGCTACGAAATTCACTACGCAGTATAGTTTAAGTGAAACTCGCAGCCTGACTAATGTATGATTCCATTATTCGTACTTTAATACTTCCATTATTCGTATTTTACTTCACCTAAATAAATCTAGTAAACCTGCAAAATATACGAATGTAAAATTGCGCGGGAAAATTTGTTGCGAGTACGCGTCTCTCCTTTCACGTCGAAAGGCATTTTAGCAGACACAGAAAACTGTATTCGGTATCTAAAAAGGAGCTTTCGAGAGCTCATTTCGAGGCGGTAGTAGAAGTAAAACGCGTCCGGAATCCGTGATTGTACGACCGTTTGAATATTAACTACCAGATGACCCGCCGGTAACCGAGGCACAAAGGCGTGTAAAACCGTAAAAAAAAAAGGTTAACTCCGACTACCGGCAGCTACGATTTTTTACAGACAGCAATGAAAGTGGCTTTAATAAAACAAAATATGAGATCTAAGTTAATAGATAAAAATGCAGATGCGTTGTCACCCGTGAGGACTAAGATGGAATGCCTCATTTCCAGTAAAAAGGGTCTCCGGTTCTCTACACTCACCATACAAAACACAGCACAGCATTAAGCTACTATTTTAGGCTGGTATTGTGTGAGAGCGTGGTCCTTCTCCGGTCGAGTCGACCCATTCGTGCTACAACTATACTACTAATATAACGGTGACAAACGAGCACACAGTTCACCTGATGGAAAATGAATGTTGTGGCCCATAGAAATTTACTACTATCATCGATTAAGAATCAAAATTTGGAGACCTTGTTACTAGGAAATAGTGTCTCCGGTTTTTTAAGCTCACTATACGAAACATAACAGCATTATTCTTTTGTTACACTCCAGTATTTTGTGTGTAAAGCTTTGTCCCCGACCCCGGTTGAAACTACTTTTGCCACCTCTACGTGTAATTTCTACAACAAATAATTTGTTTAAGGAACATGAAAATTCAAGTCGCCATATTGGTTTATCAAAATATCTCCTTAAGATCAAGTGGTATATAAGCTGCTTGGCTTATATTAGTTTAAAAATATATACATATTTAATTTCCGTGAGAAATAAGTACTCGAATGTAGCCGTGAGCAAACGGAACACTGTAGTTACGTCGTCATTAACACCGCAATTCGCCCGCATATTTGGTCAGGCAAGATTAATTGCTACTAAACATCATCTGTCAACCCGGAGAACATTTGACGTTATGTTTGCTTTACAAATAGCACTAAGTAGCACCTTTCGTGTAACTTGTAGATACATTATTAGAACGTATATAGTCCAATAAATAATACATCGTTTTCTAATGAAATAGGTAGTAAGATTCTTTGTAGACGTATAAAGATAGAAATAAAACAATTAATTAAAATTTAATATGAATAGTTTCCGCAGCATGATGGGCAGAAATCGCTCGGAACAAAAATGAGCACACTTCATAAAATTTATTTGCTGAATCTGTTACCAGGTTGTTTAATTTGCTAAATTCAAGCTGCAGGACGAACAACAATCAAGCACTAATTGTGATTCTACTAATTTGCATCTGCGCGTCGACTTACATTCTGTCTGCCGTGCCTGTCCTAGTGAGCCTTCTATATACGTATGACAAATAAGCTCTTTTAGGCTCACTTCAAAAGGAAAAAAAATACAAAGAAAAGATACAGTCAAATTGAGGTGGTTCCTATTTGACTGTTCGTTTTTTTTTTGTTCGTTATTATGAACCTATTTAAATTATTCTTTTTTTATTTGATAGGGCTTACTACATGAACAATAATTTTAATTTAATATATTCAAACATATACTCCAGAGAAATTTAACAAAAAAAAATCAAGTATTTATGAAAAGAGGAAATACATATAATTTATTATTATGACGGGAATTTCAAATAATACTCCTTAAGTTGTTTTTTAAAAGACTGTAAAGATTGCGCTTTCTGAATGTTAAGTGGTAATGAATTCCAAAGTCGCGTTGCTGTAAGGCTTTATTTAAAGCGAAGCTATACACTGAACGCAAATTGCGGTTATGAAATTCATGTCGATAGTGAAATTGTTCCTAAAGGTATCTTGGAGATTTCAGATGAAACAGTACACAAAAAAGTAAAGAGAGTATATGAACATTCCGGCGAAACTTATTCTAACTGGTGTAATCTTATAACGGGTGTAACTCAGGGTGGGCTATTGTATCCTTTACTCTTCACCGTTTTTATCAATTCCATAACAAAAATAATATCCTCCAACTTCCATCTTTATTCAGACCATTTACAGCTTTACCGTCACTTTGTGGCTTCTGAGGCTAAATTAGCGATAGAAGCACTGAATGATGAATTGGAGAGAATTAGTCGCTGGGCCAGATCACATAGTTTAACTATAAACCCAAGTAAGTCTCAAGCGATAATAGTAAGTAGCAGATATACTAGTAGCATAATTGATAAATGCACCCTGCCAGATACGATTATCAATAGCACATCAATTGCTCATTCCGAATTTGCGAAGAACTTGAGCTTGGTTATTGACAATAGGTTATCATGGAGTCCTCATACAACGAACTTAAGCAGAAAAGTTTATTATACTTTCCACTCGTTGAAACGACTTCAATTTTTTTTAACTCTTATCACCTAAAATCTCTGTTGTTCAAACTCTCATTTTGCCTATATTAGATTAGGCTGATGTTTGTTTTCTGGATGCTACAGAGGAGCAATTAAATAAATTTGAGCGATTGCAAAACCTTTGCATTCAGTATGTTTTCGGATTCAAGAAGTTTGAGCACGTTTCTAAATACAGAAAACAACTCAAGTAGCTCCTGATTCGAGTGCACAGGAACACTCGTATATTTTGTCTCCTTTTTGACATCCTACGCAGTCCAAATTTCCCTACATACCTCCGAAATCGATTTACCTTTCGTAAATCTCCAGATGCAGGTTGTAGATCTCACCATAAAACCCTCTTAAAATTGCCATCCTATAAAGCTCATTCATATTCCCGTTCATTCTCCGTACATGCAGTAAGACTCTGGAATTCACTTCCTCCTCCCATTCGAGTAATCAAAACCACTGTTTTGTTGAACATTGTTCAAAAAACGAGTAAAAGAACATTATTTATCGCTGTCATCTATGTATGTGTAGTTTCAAATCTTTGTTAATTACTTTACTGTAATTTATAAATACTAAGATATATATATATATATATATATATATATATATATATATATATATATATGTATGTGTGTAACATAATTAACGCACTTTGAGAAAGTAGTTTGTTCACAATCGTTTACTGAATCGATTTCTATTATTTTAATACACGTAATTTTTATCCCAAAAATAATTAAAACTACGTAAATTACAGTCACACTAAATCTGTACAGTCAAAACAAACTGAAATGGACCGTAACTTAAGGCAATAAGACTTTTAAGAGTGCTGTTTTATTTGTATTATTACTAATGCTGTCATTCAAAAAAATAAAGAAAAATGAACTTTGTTTCAAGCACGTTAAAGTCTTTGCGTTCGTGGATTAGTACTGTGACCACAACATTCTTCCGGAATTAGTATAACTAATTTGATAAATAATCAGTGCATAAAAGTGTTTAACTAAAAATTCAGTGTATGTATTATGGTACATAATATACTAATTTGGGTGTCTGAGGGTGTGCGTTAATTATATATATATAAATAAATTTTATATTAATTATATATTAATATATATATATATATATATATATATATATATATATATATATATATATATATATATAAATCTTAATATTTATAAATTACGTGTCACGTTGTTTGTCCGCGATGGACTATTAACTAATTAACCGATTTTAATCAAATTTGCACACCGTGTGCAGTTTGACCCAACTTTAGAGATAGGATAGTCTTTTTGTCCATAAGTGACCCAAATTTTACGAATTTAAGGATTTTTAATAGGACATGACAAAAGGTCGTCGAAAAGGGCAGAACAAAGTCTGCCTGGCAAGCTAGTATATATATTTGTATTTGTACAGACGTATGTATTTTTTATCCCTATAAGAGTTGTCTAATAACAAAGTGCACACCTTATAATCATTCATCAATCATATATATTTGTATCTGGCCTACTGGAAGAAATTTAATTATTAGATAAGTAGAGCCCTTGTACAAACTTTTCACCATGATGTTTCCTATCCCTTACTTTTACTACTTTGTGTACATAAATTGTTAAATAAATAAATTTGTGAACAGAAGCAACTTTTATTAGAAAAAGAAATTTAAGTCAGTAAAAAGGTTAGTCAGAACTTTTTACATTTATTTTTGCTTTAAACTTAAAACAATAAAAAACATTTAAAAAGTAAAACGCTAAGAATGTTAAAACTCAAAAATAAGAGTATATTCTTGTCTTTGAGTTTTGAGGTTAGCGACGAGTATATAAATATAATAATACTGCAGTCAACTTCAGACAGTAAAGGCTGCATGCAGATGGGATATGACCTCCACTAGTACTAATACTAAGATGTAATGAGACATTACATCTTAGTATTAGTACTAGCCTATATTTATTTCCATTCCCTTCAGACCGGAACACGCACTGTGCAAGAACTGTTATTAGACAGCAAAATTGGTAAAAGGGAGGTACCTACACAGACAGATCCCTAGACGGAAAGGGAGTACTACTATCTAGTATTTTCATGCGTAGTCATTGCAAAAACTTATGAGAACATTTGGTTATTGAAGATAAACGTTACCACTCTTTACGAGAGTAACATGGGCCATATATTCTATTGTTCACACTGGCACGATTTTAATAACGTTGCTAACAGCCAGCTGTTGTTAGTATACACAACCGATGGCGATACTTTGTGTCGCTGTTTGCAATGTTTCCGCCACCCTGAACCACACTATATCGTTTTTGACGATCATTCATTCACGCATGATAATGTTAGTGATGCGTTATTTTTTTTAAATAGCATGTTTTAATTCTACAAGTAAATACTGCAAGCAGATTAGTTGAAAATTCATAGACTTCTTAGAGCCAAAGAAGAAAACTCATTAGGGAAAAGTTATAGTCACTTTTACGGAAGTAATTAGCCTGAAATATGCAGACAGTTAATAGAGGCATTTTTGGGCTACTTTTATTTGAAAAATATAACAAAAGTAATCATCATCATTATCATCATCGTTATTATTTTGGCCCATTCATCACAAGTTCTAAACGTCTCCCAAGGTAATCCACAAAAAACGGTCCAGAGCCACTTGCATCCATCGAGTTCATGTATCTATAACCGTCGCTGCATCTAGTGATAAAGCAACAAAAATGTAAAGTATAAAAATTATTCAAATATGAACAATACTTAGGTAACCTAAGAGTCAAATACATTATACCATTTAAGACAAAGTAACACGTATAGCGAATTTCCACCCTAGCAGTTAATCTGTGGGAAAGGCCTAATGGACATTTCATAAGTTGAAACAGTAACAATGACAGGGGACACAATTTTAGTTTTTAGCATTATGTATTAATATTACCAATTCAAACAATTAGAATCATAAATTAGGTTAAGTTTTTTTTTAAATAATTGCATATAGTCAAATAATAAAAATACTGAATATTTAAGTACGTGTTAACTTGATGAAATTTTTAATTTCAATAAATTTAATAATCGGTGTCACTTTGTCTCAAATTGTATAATGTATTTGACTCTTAGGTAATGGAAGCCAAAGTTATTGTTCTAGTATTCAGTAGTGAATCTGCATATTTATTTTCCAAAAATTTTTGAAAAGGGACAAATGCTCTTAAAACTTACTTATAAAGTAAGTAATTCAAAATGCGAAAAGATAAAAGGTTGTTCTGCCTTGAATGTTCGTTTCGGTATGGCTTGCAAAAAAAAATTTACGCGTTACTGTGCTTTCTCTAAGGGCTAATATAAGGAATATTATAATTATTGAAATAATACTAGTTTTTACGGAATTTATCGCATATATTTAACTTTTTAAATACCCGACGTTTCGAACGCTTTACAGCACTCATGGTCACGGGCGGGACTGAGATGTTCAACGTCCATATGTCATAGTTAACCGCGGTTACCATAGATTAAAATTTAACTTTTGTTCCGATCTATACAGTATGAACTTATGGTATCTTGAAGTCTTGCAGTTGTATGCTTGGGTTGGGATTTAATTTTATTTATTATAGGATCCCAAGCAGATGGTAGCACCCAGCCATGTTCTCTATTGAAATTAGGATGTTTTTTTGATTTCAATAGCCTCGCGAATCATCCTTAGAAGGAATCGGTGTTCTTTAGCGAGGATTTGCGGTCTATCAAATCTTATGTAGTGACGGGGGCGATCCTGTACGTGTTCACAGACTGCAGACTTCCCGGAGCGTCGATTCTTCACATCAGCTATAGAACGCGGGTTTTTATTGATCTTTTAATTTGTCCTATGTAGGAGAGATCACATTCACAATCAAGCTTGTACACTCCTGCATCTTGCAGAGGGACATTACACTTGACTGATGGTAAAAACTGACCAATCTTCTTCAGCGGCTAGAAGTATGTTTTGATGGAAGCGCGCGTCAATATGTAGCCAATCTTGTCAGTGACTCCTCTAACATATGGCAGTACAGCAGGTACACGCTCGACTGTGGCCGGCTTCACTCGTTCACTGTGACGTAGGCGCGGGACTCGAAGCTTGTTGTCATGCAAAACTTGCTTGACATGGTGGAGCTCGGCAGCCAGGTGTTTACTGTCACAGATTCCTCGTGCTCTCTGAAACAAAGATTTACCCACTGTAGCTAACTGTGAAGGATGGTGGTGAGAATCACCGTTTAAATATCTATCTGTATGGGTCTTTTTTCTATACACAGTATGGCTCAAGGTGTTATCAGGATTCCGAATTACTAACACATCTAGAAAAGCTAAGGAATTGTTTGCCTCTAACTCCATTGTGAACTGAATTTTAGAATTTATAGAGTTAAGATGGTCTAAAAATACAGTTTTTTTTATCTAAAGGTAGAATTGTGAAATTGTCGTCTACGTACCGCTTGTAGAATCTTGGATTTATGGGAGAACTAAGCAGGGCTTTCTCCTCAAAGTCTTCCATGAATATTTCGGCGACAATGGGAGATACAGGTGAGCCCATCGCCACACCATCTACTTGCTTGTAGAACTCCTCCTTCGACAATAGGTAGCCAGATGTAAGGCAGTGCCTGAGTAATACTGCATATTCTACAGGCATGTTGTTTTCTTCCAGCCTTCTAGTTACAATTGAGATGCAGTCTTCAACAGGTAAGCATGTAAACAATGACTGCACATCAAAACTGACCATAGTTTCATTGTCTGCCAGATGTAGGTCTTTAATCTCGCTGACAAAATGGTAGGAATCCTTTACGTGTGCTCTTGTATATCCCCTGAGCGGTGAGAGTATTTTCGCTAAGTGTTGAGCCAATCTGTAAGTTGGTGAATCGATTTGGCTCACTATAGGACGTAATGGAGCATTGGGCTTGTGTATTTTTGGTAACCCATACAATTTTGGTGATTTGGCGCACGTAGGTATTATCCATTTTACGTCCAGATTTAATTTTTCGGAGTGTTTCTTTATGAGGTCACTAGTTGTTTTAGTGTGCTATTTGTTGGGTCGTTTTTAACCTTTTTTATAAGTACTTACATCCGACAAAAGTTCTTGTATTTTAGAATTATAATCTGGCGTATCCATGACTACCGTGGCGTTTCCCTTATCTGCGCGGAGAATCGTAAGTTCTGGTTTATTGCGTAGGTTCTTTAACGCTATAAATTCGTCTTTGGGAAGATTCGGTTTAGGTACTAAACATCGACGTAACATAGACGAAATGTCTTGACGTATCGCCTCCAAATCTTCTTTCCGCATATTGTTTTTAAATAAACAGTCCTCGAGACTACAGATTATTTCTTCGTACGGTAATTTGCGGGGTGTAATAGCAAATAGCAATAGCGTTAAAGAACCTATGCAATAAACCAGAACTTACGATTCTCCGCGCAGATAAGGGAAACGCCACGGTTTTGATTAAACATTGTATGGGTTACAAATCAAGCCCAATGCTCATTACGTCTATATGAGCCAAATCGATTCACCAACTAACAGATTGGCTCAACACTTAGCGAAAATACTCTCACCGCTCAGGGGATATACAAGAGCACACGTAAAGGATTCCTACCATTTTGTCAGCGAGATTAAAGACCTACATCTGGCAGACAATGAAACTATGGTCAGTTTTGATGTGCAGTCATTGTTTACATGCTTACCTGTTGAAGACTGCATCTCAATTGTAACTAGAAGGCTGGAAGAAAACAACATGCCCGTAGAATATGCAGTATTACTCAGGCACTGCCTTACATCTAGCTACCTATTGTCGAAGGAGGAGTTCTACAAGCAAGTAAATGGTGTGGCGATGGGCTCACCTGTATCTCCCATTGTCGCCGAAATATTCATGGAAGACTTTGAGGAGAAAGCCCTGCTTAGTTCTCCCATAAATCCAAGATTCTACAAGCGGTACGTAGACGACAATTTCACAATTCTACCTTTAGATAAAGAAACTGCATTTTTAGACCATCTTAACTCTATAAATTCTAAAATTCAGTTCACAATGGAGTTAGAGGCAAACAATTCCTTAGCTTTTCTAGATGTGTTAGTAATTCGGAATCCTGATAACACCTTGAGCCATACTGTGTATAGAAAAAAGACCCATACAGATAGATATTTAAACGGTGATTCTCACCACCATCCTTCACAGTTAGCTACAGTGGGTAAATCTTTGTTTCAGAGAGCACGAGGGATCTGTGACAGTAAACACCTGGCTGCCGAGCTCCACCATGTCAAGCAAGTTTTGCATGACAACAAGCTTCGAATCCCGCGCCTACGTCACAGTGAACGAGTGAAGCCGGCCACAGTCGAGCGTGTACCTGCTGTACTGCCATATGTTAGGGGAGTCACTGACAAGATTGGCTACATATTGACGCGCGCTTCCATCAACACATACTTCAAGCCGCTAAAGAAGATTGGTCAGTTTTTACCATCAGTCAAGTGTAATGTCCCTCTGCAAGATGCAGGAGTGTACAAGCTTGATTGTGAATGTGGTCTCTCCTACATAGGACAAACTAAAAGATCAATAAAAACCCGCGTTAAAGAACATATAGCTGATGTGAAGAATCGACGCTCCGTGAAGTCTGCAGTCTGTGAACACGTACAGGATCGCCCCCGTCACTACATCAGATTTGATAGACCGCAAATCCTCGCTAAAGAACACCGATTCCTTCCAAGGATGATTCGCGAGGCTATTGAAATCAAAAAACATCCTAATTTCAATAGAGAAGATGGCTGGGTGCTACCATCTGCTTGGGATCCTATAATAAATAAAATTAAATCCCAACCCAAGCATACAACTGCAAGACTTCAAGATACCATAAGTTCATACTGTATAGATCGGAACAAAAGTTAAATTTTAATCTATGGTAACCGCGGTTAACTATGACATATGGACGTTGAACATCTCAGTCCCACCCGTGACCATGAGTGCTGTAAAGCGTTCGAAACGTCGGGTATTTAAAAAGTTAAATATACGCGATAAATTCCGTAAAAACTAGTAATATTTCAATGTGTAGTGTTCACGTAAATATAAGAAATCATTATTATAATTATTGTTCATATTTAAATAAATTTCTATACTTTACATTTTTGTCGTTGTAAGGACCAAGGACGATCTGGTTATAGATACAGAAAGTCGATGGATGCAAGTGGTTTTTGACCGTGTTTTGTGGCATTCTTTGGGGGACGTTTATGTTTAACAGTAGTACTGTAGTGGATGGGCTATAATGATGACATTGATGATAATGATGATCACTTTTGTTATATATTTAAATAAAAACAGCTCAAAATACCTCTATTAACTGTCGGCATATTTCAGTCTAAGTATTTCTGTATAAGTGAGTAAAAGTTTTCCCTAATGAGGTCGTTAAGTCATAGTTTGAACGCTTTAAGCGTTTTCTTAGCGTTTTAACTTTTAAAAGTATTTTTTATTTTAAATTAAAAGCAAAAATTAAGCTAAAAACTTTTAAATAACGTTTAAATTAGTTAAATTTCTTTTTTTAATTTGTGGTGCTGTTAGTCACAAAGTTTTTATTATTATATCCTTAAAATTGTCTTTAAGCTGTATTGTATGAATTATATGAATTTCCATACTAGATTAAATTTGCTTTTTATAATAAAAAGACTTATTTTTTTAATTCGTTTAATTAAAAGCATGGTAAATTCCATTACAATTGCTGATCATCTTGAATTTTTTTAAATTGAAAATTTTCCTGTTTCCAATCTTTTATATTTAAAACGTTTGTGTCTAAAGTAACTTCAAATGCTAAGAAAGTATTTAAAAAAGTAAGTGGTCAAACTTCAACCACAAACGGTACATGTGTATCGCTATATAATTGTGTGATTTAAATATTCTATAAGTGTCTACAGACAAGAATTTATTCTTATATGATTATTGCTAATACTTCATTCGATATCTGTTATTTCATACTCACCTTATTGTAGTGTTTTGTATTAAGATGACGTGCTTACTTATTATCAGGCGGTGACTTCTGCAACCCATAGACGCCTACAACTATTAATAAGGCCACAGATGCTTATATGCTCCTGAGAACAAAGATAATATGTTAAAAACACGCCAGTGAGTGTATTTTGCGTCTTCGTATCGCAAAACACTAAAGAGGCTGCTTACACAGAAAAACCACTTACGAAATTGAATTAAAAAACTACATAACAGTTAACAGTTCGGTGACGTAGTAGCTAAGCATTTGCCAGTTGCCATTTGCCATTTGCAAGTTGCGTCTGAGATGAAAGTCCTGGTGTAACGCGGAAAGTGTAGGTAACGTTGAAAAATCCTTCAGAATCAGTTCATCAATACGTCTATTATTTGAAAAAAAAAATAGTCCTGCTAGGTTTCTTGCTGGTTTTTCCCAGGACAGAGATTTTTTGCGAACAGGTGCTAAATGAAAAAGTGACGTTCAATAAGTATTGTTTATAATCAATAATGAATAAAAAAGTTTCTGTTTCCAAAAATTATTCTAAAAATTACATTTTTAAGTCTATTATTTAAAAAATGACACAATGAGGCAATCAAATTCTTACGTGTACTAACGAAATAAAATGGAACGAAAATGATAAAGACAAAAAGATCTCGAGACCATGATGCTGGGCGGTATAACTCTCTTATATAATATATTAAATGTGAAATAGTTTGACCGATTTGACAGGATAAACTACGATGTATCATGTAGTATTCCAATCACCAATCTGCCTTCGTAATGTGGCAATAACAGCGAACCTTACATTCTAAGCCGAACACTTGACTCTAAAAAGCTATGGGTTGCATTAAAAAAAATTCTAAAGACCAATTATTTTTTTGTTTGCTTATTATAAGTTTTGATACTACTATAAAATTGTTGTACCGTTTGAGTATAATTTTATTGCTGAGGCAACAATGCAATCACTAAGTTGTTTATATATATATATATATATATATATATATATATATATATATATATATATATATATATATATATATATATTAAACACGACTAACTACAAACGCTAATTCTGCCATTTTATTGACGAACACTTCTCGCACTTTAGACTTGAACGAAATCGGGTTTTCGGCACTCCTGATTTCGGAATGATAATAAAGCACACATTCCACGTGATGGTTACTGAATGCTGTAAATCACACACCTCACCTTTAATTTCTGAATTGAAATTGAATATCGTAGGTAGCAATGGTGAGCAATTTTGTCGCGACTAAGCACGTTTACATATCGCACCTCCGATAAAATAGGGTTACAACTTGATAAAACCTGGTTTTTTAGAAAAGCGAAATTGAACTCATGGAGTAGTTATACAGTCTATATTCTTGTAGTATTGGTATTATGTGATACATATTATACGAGTATATAATTGAAAACCTTACAAAAATATATTTAAATGACATCAGCTTTTTAAATTTCCTGAAAAACAACCTGAAAATTGATAATTGTAACGGTATCTTAGATAATTATTTAAACTTTCACTAATAAAAATACTATATAACAAATGTTACAACTCTTATTATAATAAAAATTAGGCAGTTATTAAACGTTTTTCAAGTGTGTGTGTGTATTTATACGCTTATATATGTATGAGTTTATATTATATATGAATATTAATTGCTATACATACTTCTTATTACACCTACCTCTTTCATCTCTGCACTACTCTAAGGTAGACTGGTAGATAATGCCTCGGGGATTAAGTCTGCCTATATACATCCAATGTGTATATGAAGTTAAATAAATTAAAAAAAATTATCACACTTTCTATTAGAAATTAAATTTTTATCAAAATAAAAAATTTACTATATTTTTTTTAATATCGAAAGCCGAATTTAAAGCTTAAGATAAGAAAACATTTATGCAAAGAATCATCGTACATTTTTCACATAGATAAGTATTATAGACGCAGAATATGTTATTACAAATAAGATTTTAGAACGCACGCATATATGGTTATTTTACAGCCAATTTGAACAATTACTCTGAGATCGGATTGTTACCCGTGCTATAAAATTTGACATTACATCCGTGTGGTAATATTTTTATGTTTGAACATATAAGTAACCCCTTTACAAGAATGTTGCATGGAAGCTAATGTGAATTTCTTTCTCAACACAAAATGTTTTTCGTAAACTATCAAGGTTAAAATATCGCGATTTCATTTTTTATAGAAGAGGGGGCAAACGAGCATGCGGCTCACCTGATTGTAAGTGACTACCGGCACCCATGAACAACCGCAACACCAGGGGAATTGCAGGTACGTTGACGGCCTTTTTAAACGGAGTAAGCTATTTTATTGAAGGTCCCTAAGTCGTATCGGTTCGGAAAAAATGCCAGTGATAAACAATTTCACAGAGAAGTTGTATGAGGAAAAAAACTCCTAGTAAAACGCACAGTAGTAGACCGCCAAGCATCCAGATGGTGAGGATGGTATCTTGAATTTTGATACGATGTGCGTTCATGAAATTTGGCAACTGGGATTACTCCAAACAGTTCCTCAGAGCACTCCCTATTCCAAGATACGATATAAAATGCAAAGGGATGCAACATGCCTACTCAGCGCCAGTGCATCAAGCCGATCCTAAAGAACTCCATCGTCGACGATTTGAATCACTCTGCGCTGGATGTCATGTGGAAGGAGCTGGCATTTGGTTGCGCCGGCCCAGGGATGAGAACAGTATTCCATGTGTGGCAGAACTTGCGCCTTGTAAAGTCGCAAGCGATGTGGAGGCATGAAATACTGTCTCGCTCTGCTCATCTGTGTCCTATTCTCTACTGTTGTTTATTAAAACTAACAACTAACATGGTGGTTTATTTTCTTTGTGTCTTCAGTAGACTATGGAGTGTAGAAGTAAGGAGTACAGACTGTGTATTAAAAATTGTCCATAAAACCTTTAAATAAGGGTGGCGCCACTATAGTTACGGGGTAAGTTTTAAAGAACGCACCGAAAAATATTAGTGGGATAGACGACTTTTTCGAGGTTATATTTACTAAATAAAATTATTTTAGATTTTAGAGCTACTAATCAGTTTAGCAACATACTTAAACCGGCGACAACTACTAAGTTCATTTCATCCCAGTAGCTACTCCAGCGCTGTTGTGGAGAGTTTTTGAGCTGTTATTTACTGCTTATAGATGACCACTTTTTCAATTATGGGAGTTGGTACTCCTTACTTCTACGCTCCATACAGTAGACGATGATAGTAAAGAAAAGAAGATGAATATATTAAATATTGTTGTGGACTGTTTTTGTAAATGTTATTTAAAGCGTTCTTAATAAAATACGACAATTGTAATTATAATCTTCATAATTCACGGTGACAAATAAACTCACTTACATCTGACGGTAAGTGTGTAGTGCAATCCATAGGCGCCTGCAGCCAACTTCAAACAAAGAAGGCGTTGTTACTTCTAAGGAACTGGTGGTGGCGGCGTAAACGAGCTAATCTTTAGACCGGAACACTACTATTTGGCGGCAGAAATAGGTAAGACCACCCTCTTACCTACCGCGATGGACTCCTACTATCCTAAAAAGTCCTATTATCCGTAAAAATATGATCTAAAACGTAATTTAAATACGCAAAGCATTAATAATTTGTAGTTAAAATAAGTTTTGAATTAAAAGTCTAATAAATGTGTACTCAAACACACCTATAAAGTAGCAAACATTGTCGCAAGTTGTGAGGCGATCAAGATTTGCAGACCGTAATCCTCTGACCTCTATATATATAGCGTACTTGTATATATAGAGGTCAGTGCCGTAATCGAAATCGAATGTGGATTGTAAAGTGGGAACAATGTTGCAAAGCAAACATTTAAAAAACGATCCAATCATTGGCTGTTCTGACATACCCATTGCTAGAATTGTTTGTTTCTATATTTCCAAGGTTATTTAGGCACAGTATCTCTATAGAACTGGGTATTTAAACCGATTTAAAAAAAAACGTCTAAGATACTCCTCTAAGAAAAACCTCGCTTGACAAGCAAATTAATGATCGCAATGCCGATATCCTCATACTGATAATACTGCTCCCCATCGCCCATTTGTGTTATTTTGATTTTTATTGTCGGCCATTAGTCGACTCGACTCGTTCCTTAAACACTTGGATGAACATATTTGGGTGTGCTTGGCATTTGTAGAAAAATGGGGCGTTGTTCACAGTGCAGTGGTTCACAATTATATCCCAAAAATTTATCACTCGTTACCATTATATTCTAAAAAATACTGCTGAACATTGGCCTCCCCCTTAGTTGGCAACCGCAGTTTTTTTTTATTTTGAGTTGTTATCAACCTATGGGGAGGCGTATGTTCATCAGTGGACCTTAATATGCTGTAACGGTAACGGTTATCAGGAAGACGCTAATGCCCAACGATGTTTGTTTCGCTTTGTCGTATCTTACGACACCCGCAAAAAAATTAATATAATAAGACTTTTTTTTTATAAAAACCCTCGTTACATTCAGCAAAGAAAGAGTTTAATTTAGCAATTCTCTTAGGGATTCTAGGACGGTTATAAAGATCGGCACTTAAGAAAACGACTTACACCCAAATCTAACCCAAACATAGACCGAGGGAAAAAATGTCATATCTATAAACTTTATGAATGCGTATACAAACGTGTATCCTTAACAGTTTTTTTAGATATTAAAGTCTTAAAGATCAAAGTTTTTATTATAATATTTTGACCTTCCATCAGGTGAGCCGCAAGCTCGTTTGCTCCCACTTCTATGAAAAAAATATTATTCGAGATTTGAAGAACGAGTAAGTGCTACATTCGACGCATATGGTTTTTATGTACGTTCACCGATTTCTTGGATAAAATTGTACCAGATTAAATGATTTTTATAAAACGGATTATTTAAGTGGTTTTCCTTTATACATTTAAAGAAAAAATTACCATTGTTTAGGTTTTAAAAATAGGGGACGAAGTTTTTAAATGTAATAACTTAGACGACATTCTAGTTGATGCTATTTGAAATCGATTTTTATTTGTTTATTAAAGACTTCATACAATATATGTAGATTTTTGTACTTTGAATTCAAAGTTTAATTATTACCTTAAATACAGATTCATTCAGAGAAACAATGATTGACAACATTTTTAATAATTATTTAGATTTTAAATATCCCTATATTAGATTTGTAAACTCTTCGCACTCGCAAATAAAATTCGTAGCATACCGTGAAAATTTATTTCGGCCTGATGCTATTGCAGATTGAATTCCAGTGCAACATGTTCAGCAGAATAAAATAAAAACTAATAGATTTTCGGACTCGATATTTAATATACATCAAATTTTAAGTCTACTTTGGATGCTGTATGTGTGTAGTATATGGATTAATTCATATTATTATCATCGTTACAACCATGGTAGCTCAGGAACTGGGCGCTTTCCTTAAATTTCATAGTCAACCCTAGATGGCTCTCCAGCAACAACTAAGAAACTGTTAATAAAATTTTAAGTGATTAACTCCGTTTTCTTGTTTTTATATTTTCCCTCGTTTTCTTATATACAGATATGAAATGACACGATGGAAGTGGATACTGTGGCCCATAGACATCTAAATCTATCATTGATTAATAATCAAAATGAACGCAGATGCGTTGTGAGCCCTGAGGACTAAGATGAAATGCCTCGTTATCATTAAAAGGGGTCTACGGTTCTCTACACTCATTATACGAAACACAATAGCATTAAGTTAGTATTCTTTAAGAACGTGGTGCTAATTCAGTAGAGCCGACCTATTCGTACCGCAGCTATATAAAGCTGCAGCGTGGCTCTTGCACGTAAATGATATCTGCAAAACCGTGGCCCTATCCCGAGCCAACCCAATCGCTTTAAAGTTTAATATAGTTGCAGTGTCGCTTTGCCACATATACGGTGAAGGAAAACATCGTGAAAATCAACAATAAGGACCTATGACGTTTGCCAACACGCTCAGTGAGTGTAGTGTCGCGAGCACTTCCCTGCTAAATAATTTTAACGCTGACTTTGGTACCAGGACGTGATTTAAAGCCGAAAGGGGTTAACTACTATATCAGGAAATTGAATATCTCGGTGATTGAAGGAAAGATTTACATTCATCGCCTCGCAGCACAAGACATTTTTCAAGACATAGAAATTAGTTTCTATATTAAAGTTTTACATTATACTGCGTTTTTATTAACTCGCTTTCATGTACTTATGTCTGTTTGAATTGATATTAGTAATTTATTTAAAACTAAATTCCCGATGAACTAGAGACTTGGAATTTTGAATATGACTCAGAATCGGATAAAAATGTAGGAATATGAAAAAACGTGGTATTTAAAAAAATACTTTATTTAAAACAATTTTTTCGCTTAAAGCTACATATAACCTAATTCGCAGAATTAAGATATTATGTTAAATAGATGATTATATATATAACGTTGCATGGTAGGACCTATAAAACACACCTAGACCGAATTTACACCTTACAACTCCGTATTTTAAAAACTCTAGTACCAAAAAGTGTTACAAGCAAATTTAAAGACCAACAACATAATATCTTTGAATTCTGTAAAATATTACCTGTACATAATAAAGTAAAGTATATATTACTTATTGAAAATTACTTTAATAAAAATATACAAATTCCAATACAATATAATTTTAACACACGACTGTCGTGTCACCCAAAAAAAACCTACTTACAAAAATACATAAATCTATATGGTAAATGATACCTGCATTACCAAAATACATAAATCTATATGGTAAACGAATATTAGAATATTCCCGATATCATAACCGAACTTCCATCACAACTAAAAAACAAATTAATCAACGCAACATCAAAAATATATTAAAGAATTACTTCTTAAGTAACTTATAAGTATTGTAAAATAAAAAAATATATCATAAGCTACACATTAATACTATAAAAACTAATGTTACACTTACAATAATAATTAATAATATAAAATAAGTTTATCTTTAATATCATTAATTAGTATCAAATTATTTGAACAGCCTGTACATGCGAACTCGACGCGTCAAGCCAGGTACGGGGAGCGCGGTTCAATTTCAATGCGTGCATCACAACGATACGAGTAAGAAGTATGACATAATTATTAGGCATAATAATTATCATGCTATGTATGTTGATGGCATCGGTATACGGTAAAAAGCTGCATAGATTATGTTTATACTTTAAAATACCAATCTAAATATTGTAAAATTATTATCAAATAAATAAATAAATAAATAATGAACTCACCCAAGAGCAATCGTTCTACTAGCATTTGCCAAGGGCAAAGTACTACAGCATTTTGGCATTTGCCCAATGAGCACACAATTCTGTCAATACTCTAATGTGAATGATGAGAACATGATTTGTGAAACGCAGAATTATTAAAATTAAAACGTCGTTGGGTCAGGTCACATGAGTAAAGAATATGTATTATTATGTAGAAGGTTATATTAAAAGTATTAGTAAATGTCATCTAGTAGCCACCTGTGTTTGTCACCAGCACATATATTATATATTTATATATACACCCTTTTCCTCCACGTCCCTGACGTTTTTTCACCCTATATTACAATGCAGTTTATCTCTGGAAAAATATTTGATTCCATTTGAGTTCTCGTAATATCGACGGTTCAACGTAATACCTTTTGTCATATGCTAGGTACGAGAATTTACCGATGATCATTCTACTCTAATCTATCTGTCTTCATAAACTTTGTAATTGCGTAATACTTTTAAACGTTTGATCTAAGCGCATTAATTTTCCATTATTTTCAGATTATCTTCGATAGTACGATAAAGCTGTTTGCTAATATTATAGAGAATTATTGTCAAAAATAAGAACGTTGTACACGTATAATATATAATATGACGGAAAAATATTTTACCCCATTTTTTGATGTCGGAAATAAACTAAAAATAATAATATTGTGAGAGCGGATATTCAACTTGCTCCATTGCTTGCGCAATTAATCATTATCGTTAGATATTTAAATAAAAAATATTTGCTGAAAGTACTTAATTGTAAAAAAAAAAACAAATTTTCGCTTAATTGTCACTGAAACTTTCAATTAACACATGTAAATAAAGAAAGAATATTAAGCAAAAAAAGAGAAGATCGCTTCCATAATATTTACTCTTTTACAAATACTTTATTTTCTTTCACAATTAAACTGTATGCGTGAAATAAATTTACATAATTTCAAAGTTCTCTAAGCGGAAGCTTTATTAATTTTAATTAATATTTTATAGATAGAAACTAAACACTAACATAATTAATTACCAAATCGTATAAACTGAATTCGTTACTTTCATAATATATTCTCAAAATTTGATATTTTATACATTTTAAGTTAAATTATATTTTTATTATTTCTATCCAACTATTAAAGCATAAAAAGTACATTGCTGAACAAAAGGCCCATATATTTCCTCATAGGAGTGATTTTGTTCCACGCTTGGCAAGCGGTTTGGCAACAGTAGTCTTTATATATTTGAGTTGTTATCAGGAACATGGTGGTGCTTATCTTCGGTTTCAGTTTCCCTCTATTGCCTCTACGACATCAAATATGGGAAGTGGATATTCTTACACCGCCACTACACGGTTTATTATTTAAATATATAAAATTAAGATGAAAACTTGATCATAAGTTACTGTGACATACTGTCCTGCTTTGTCATACAATTTCCATTGAAAAAAATCATTTTCACTAATCACAATGACTATTTCAAATGTCTGCTATTATACGCATATGTTTAATTTGAACTACCTATAAATATCACGTCATCTTTGGACATTTAAGGTTAAGGCGAGGATCGAGGTGCTGATGAAAGCAAGGATTATCTTTAAACCCAACACATAAACTGGGCGATCGAAACGATAGTGACGCAACAGCGACCGCCTAGGCTCAAAATCATCATAATCATTATCTTATCATCATTAAAGCCGTAGTGATGGGCAACCACAACTGAACAAAGGTCTATTCCATAAATTGCCACAAATTAAGTTTCTGAGCCAACAGCGTCCATCGACTTTAGTCGCATTTTAAAAATCTTAATAATTTCTAATGATGTACAGTAATCAATGAATAAATTGTATAATGTGTAAGGGCATAGAAATTATAAATTTTATAACATAATAGCATAAAGCATAAACACTCACGCCTGTCACCCAGAGGGGTAGGCAGAGACCACGGATTTCCATTTGACACGATCCTGACATACCTCTTTCGCCTCCTTTACATCCATATATCTACGCATACATGCTCGTCGGTTAAGGGTACTTTTAACGTGGCCCATTTTCAAAATATCGCCAATTTGGTTGATAAACTTTTTTCTAGGGCGTCCCTTCCCGACTCTGCCGTTCACATCTGCCATATAAATTTGCTTTGTCACTCTTTCCTCATTAATTCTTTCTACATGACCAAACCACCGAAGCATTCCTTTCTTAATCCTGGTCACAACATCATCTTGCATACCACATTTATCTCTTATCACGCAATTTCTCACCCTGTCATTCAGATTCAACCCTAGCATACTCCTTAAAGACCGCATTTCTACAGCATTTATTCTACTTTCGTGCTTCTTCTGCCACACCCAGCTTTCACTACCATACAATAAATTAGGGACTAACACAGCATTATGAATTACCATACGTGCCTTTTTTGATACATTCTGGTTCTTCACAATAGAGTGTAGTGCCCCATTCACTTTCTATATCTTTATATCCTTATCATATCTACCATCCCTGCTAAATACACATCTCAAATACACAAACTCATCCACTTGCTCAATTAACTCTCCTTCTATTCTTATTTCACATACCGTTTTGCTTTCCTCTCTTTCAAAAACCATCACTTTCGTATTACTTGCGTTCACTTTCATTCCCCTTTCTTTTAATTCCCTTATAAATTTTATAACAGTGTCGGTTAAATCAAAATACAATTTATCCGATGAATAGCAATATATTATTCATTTTTTATAGAATAAGGTGACAAACGAGCACACAGTCCACCTGGTGGTAAGTGGATGCAGTGGCCCACAGTACAAAAAATAATAAATAAATAAGCTTTTTATTTCTCATTTTTCATGCTGTTTTACAATAGATATTATATGTTTACATGCTGGCCCATAGACATCTACATATATCATCGATTAAGAATCAAAACGTGGATGCGTTTTCATCCCTGTGGACTACGATGGAATGCCTCGTTGCCAGTAAAAAAGGTCTCCAGATCACCATATAAAACACAGCAGTATTAAACTGCTATTTTACGCTGGTATTCTGTGAGAGCGTGGTCCTTCCCCGGTCGAGTCGACCCATTCGTGCTACAAACATAATATAGCTTCAGCGTGGCTCTACCACATAAAAAAAATTCATTCGCCTACCAGGGTATTAGATGCAGCCTTAAAGATTTTATTACGCTCTTGAACAACTATAGGCTATTATTTTAACCCAAGTTTGCTTCGGGCGCAAAAAAATATTGTTGTGAGTTTTTTTTCCTTGTGAAACATATCAACCTAATTGAACAGTTGAGTGTTTTATTGGGTGTTCTCGCCTTCGGACCTTGACAAAACTGTACACGTATTACGCATTCTTATTTCATCATAATAAGCCAGCCAGCATAAGCCTATGGCAGTTTAAAAGCCTCGTACAGAAAGTTTACTCTCCATCAAATCTGGAGGCATTCTGTAACGACTCCAGCCATTTGACTTACGCTCGGTTACGACTCACAGTCTTTCGTGATGATTTGTAACTATTAAGTACGACAGTGACTGAGCATAGGTTGATGTCGCCGGGGATTCAGGGGCCAAAATGCCGCCTTAACCCACCTAATTTATGCAAGTATTTTAAAAAAAACTTAAAATCTGTAAACTCTACATATAAGTAGGCACGGATGCCTATTATTCAAAATGAATTCAAACAAAATAATGTATTTTTAAACTTACTTTTGAAATTAAATCTATTTTCAAAATTTTTGGTTTTGGTTACTACTACTACTACTATTTTTGGTTAATAGTTATTTTAATAAAAAGTATTGCTCACCGGCATCATTTAAAAGTTGATTCGGGAGTTGAATTTTTTTCCCAAAATGCCCCCTAAAACCTGGTGCCCGGAGTCATGGTCCCCCTGGTCTCCCCCTTTTTGGCCTTCTCTTTCAAGTGATCACGAAACTGCACGTCACTCGATATGTCGACGCCGAGGATTCCGATACTGGCTGTCGGCACTTACAACACCCGCGTGACGACACGTGTTCGTTTGTTCGTATGTTCGTGTCGTTTCACGTGTCATATTATCGACGTGGTCTTTTCAAGTGGAATTCGTATTAAAAACGTTTAAGTTAAAATGAAATAAAATTCTCAATTCTTAATTTCTCAATTCATGACTTGAGAACGATTCTGAAGGAGTTTTGAACAACTTTTATTACGAAGTTTTTGATACAACTACTTAAACTGGAAAGTTCAGACAGTGTTGGCCTTTGAAACAAAATTTTGGCAAATAAAGAATTTATTCATTTATTAAAATTAAAAAAAATCTTTTTCGAAATAAAATTATCTGTATGATTTTATGAAATTTTAGTTTTAATCTAAATACTTATTTATCAAATTAAAACGTAGTCTTAATTTTGTAAAAATGTGCATGCTTATCCGATTTATAGCTGGGCTTGCTTTTCATTTCATAAACTAATACAAATATGTTAAAAAATACTTTTTAAAAGTGAGAGTTATAAAAGAGTACAGAGTCTACCTGATGGTAAGTGGATGATGTGGCACATAGACAACAACACCTATCCTTGTTTTATAGTATGACAAACGAGCACACGCTCATCTGATGGTATGTGGCCCATAGAAATCAAAACGCAGATGCTTTGTTCTGAGTTCCCAGTAAATAGGCTCTCCGATTCTTTAAACTCTACATGTGTACGAGACGCGGCAGCATTAAGCTGATATTTCACGCTGATATTCTGAAAGAGCGTGGTCCGACTACCCCGTAAATTTCAGTCGAGTCTCGGTTAACAATGCAGATGTTGTCACTCCGAAGTACTGCCATAATGGCATGCCAAGTAGCCAGTAAAAGTCTCTCTCTCTCTCTCTCTCTCTCTCTCTCTCTCTCTCTCTCTCTCTCTCTAACTTTGACTGCGCTGTAGCATAGTGACTATGCATTTGTCCTAGGCTAGGCTACGTGTTCGAAATTCGAATCACAATCGGGATAAGTGTTTGTAGGGCCTACAAATAATTATTGGATCTGGGTGTATGGTATTTGCTAGTAATATAATATAAAATTTCTCCGCGATACAGGAGAATATCCTTGTTCAATCTATATCAATACTTAAATGCTTTTGAAACGAAAGAAAACTTTTATTTAGTAAAACCTTTTTATTTCAATCTTCATAAAAAAGAAATCTGTAAGATACTTCTGTTAAAGAGCGCTCAAAGCATACTATTTGCAGATATTACGAACGCTTTGACTTTGTTGTTTATATTTAATAAAGGAACCCGAAACAGTTACATAAATAATAAATTCAAGTCAGTAAAAGGATGAACATTGAATAAAATGTGAAATTTAATTTAATTTTAACCAATTGCAAAAATAAAATTTTAAAACGTGTATAATAGTTTATTATAGAAATTGGCAATATCTGCCGGAGTAGATAAGTGCTCGACGTAAATTTCCTAGTATGAGATCAACCAGAATTAGATCTCTACAGATACTACGGCAATCGTCAATTCCAATTTTAAGCATATATATTATCGCTGAGCTTGTAAAGAAAACATCTTCAGAATATCTGCACATCTGAGAAGTAAAATATAAGAAAATGTATGTAGGAGATAAGCTCCTTTTAAAACCTCAGAAATCGCAGGATTTTCTTAATTTATATTTGAAACTATGGTGCAGGAAAACATACTTATAACTTAAAATTAAAATTACTCTTAAATTTAATAATTCATATTGAAGTAATTCTAAGAAAAAATGTGCACCATCGTGAAAACATCACCATGAAAATGTACACCACCGACTGTTAAACATTTAAATAATACTGTGTTTTAAAATGGGAAACATTTGGGTCTTAATATCACTGTTTATAAGCTAGCAAACAGACTTAGGTCTACAGCATATGCTGTATAAAGATAAAAAGCCTTACTTATGTTAAAACAGCCACTATATAAAATAAACTAATATTTAAAAGTTATTTACAAATCATAATATCGTACGGGATCTTGAAATGAGGCAATATGTCTGCCATCTATCTTCGTTTTTTAGAAGAGAAACATAAGAGCAATTTACAAACTAAATCTGAAGGTGTCTCTTAGATAAAATAAAAAAAACAAATATTTTAACTTTGTTCTGTGAGTATTTTTACAAAAAACTTATATAGTGCACAAAGACATAAATAGGTTTATTAAAAATAGTGAAGTACATTCTGTTAATACTAGATACAACTACAAGCTATGCTTAAAGTCCTGACACATTCATTATGTATTTGAAGACAGAAGTCCGTGACGTCACTTCCATTTGCTAATTTCGAGGGTACTTTCCATCCAGATGCTGCGTGTTTTTTTTTACTCTATTTACTTACAGTTATTGTCACTAGAGCCCCTCTCCATGTTTGTGTTAATAATACAATATCATTTCACCTACTACTAGCTATTTAAGCTGGCAATAATATATCTTGTATCCAAATAAAATTGTGACTATTATTTGTGGCCAGTTATATAACATACTAAGAGATTGGAAGAATTTTAAACCTACTTCTCAAGCTATACAGACTTATTGGAGAGTCACCTGAATGGTTCACCGTTGACTGTACACAATATTATAGAATTACTATTCGATATATATTCGATCATTTAAACCTGCAGTGCACTGAAATAATTTAAAAAAATATATACAACTCTGGCACCGAGTTACTCATATGGCGAGGCACTCGATTCGACTCGAGGGGTGCGAATGGCACGGGCCCTCACAGAGGTTGTTTACGCGAACGCTTCACACTATTCTGAAACCAGCTTATTTACACCGGCTTTCAATTTAAAAATTAAGTCTTTAAAGTTGTAGTACTAAATATGATATTTTTTTAGAATACTGATTACAGATGACTCAAACCGGTCGAATAATGTTATTTTTTCATTTGACTAAATATCGCAATAACTAAAAAGGGTTCGTAAATGGGCTGAAACATTGCATCGTGCCGGAAATATTAATGAAAACTCTAACTCAGTAGAATTGTCAGCAACACTTTTGCTGCAATGTTATTTTGCAACACCCCTTAATGTATTTTCCAGTAAACAGTACCGGAAAATACTGCTTTAACTGTGAGCCTTTCAATTGAGTTTATAGACCCGAAACGACATTGAGGATATAGACTGCTTAACATTAAACTGTGTAGTGTAATATAAAAGGTTGCCTTTTGACGGCTATATAAATGCAGCTAGAATTTTCCATAAAACTAGCCCCAGAAAAAGCTCTTTAACGAGTGCAATGAGCGTTATCGCGTATCTATTATTTTTATAACAATTGCAGCAAACTGAATGACTTGGTTAGCAGTAGTATATCAGTTGTTAATACAATAATTTAATTTTTTATTTAATATGAACAACTTTGTTCAGTTAATAAGTGTAATTTTTATTTGTTAAACATAGAATCAATGATATTTGTTACCATAAAAAAAGCTGTCAATGTAATTAATTTATGACTTCTTTTATTACACATAAAATAAAATTACAGTAAACAACTACTTAAATTCTTGTAAATTTTATTTGTGTAAATTGTTAAATTTCTTAAAAATTTCAATTATTTAAATACTTCAATTACACAAACCCATTTAAATATATTTATCAAATTCAGCCGTGGTAGTTCTCGCTATAAATTTCGTAGTACGCAAGCGACCAAGATTCGACCCCCGCCGGCATCACTGAAATTGTTAATTGCAATTTTAATGCTGATTTACTTGGCAAAGAAAAGCTTAGCGATAAAAAAAAACATTCAGCCCTTCTGAGGACTAAAATATTTCGGGGATATGATATAAAGTCTGCGAACTGGAGTTATGAGGCAGATTAATTGCTCAACGAAAGAAGGTATTGTTGCTTGCTTGATATTGCCCAGCAGAGAGAAGAAGCAGAGAGAATATATGTATATATTATAATAAAAATATTATTTTTAAGAACGTAAGAACAGTTTAATAACATAATACATATATTCAGGGCGTTGTGTGCGCTGCACTCTGTCTAGAAGTGTTGAAGCACCGGAATAGGATTGATGAAAAACATTGCAGATTGCATTCTAGAATTGTTGAAGCACTGCAATTTGGTTTTGTTTTCAAGGTTATCGTAGTTATTGTTTCTAAACTAAAACAAATAAGACAAATACGGAAAAAGATTTTACAAATTTAAGGTTGAAATAATATATTTCATATACGAATTATAAATATTCGCAAAGAATTCTGTAATCCAGGAAACTACGCGGGCAAAAATAGTATTTATTATCGATTATGTAGATCATAATAAACCACTAGACAAATTATACATCTATGGAGTTAGAAGAAACGTGCATCATCTAATGAAATCTTATTTAGAAGGCAGAAAACAAATTACCAGAATAGATATCAAGTCGAAAACCGAAAAAATATACTCTTATGAAACACAATTCATTGAATACGGATGCGATCCTTTTTATGATTTATATAAATAACTTTCCAAATTGTACAAGCCACAAAATGTCGTTATTTGCCGATGTCAGCACTGTAATTTACAATAGTACTAATTATGATGAAATTGAAAGTGAAACTAATAATAGTCTTCTTATATTAATTATTGACTGGTTGAAAGAAAACAACCAAAAAATTATTTTGGACAATACCAAAATAATGACATTTGAAATTAAGAAAATACCTCAATAAATCTATACATTAAATATATGGACCAAAAAGTAAAAGAAACAAAGATTAAAAACATTTGGGACTACTTATGGACAATAATATGTTGTGGAAGACTCAAATAGATTTATAAAAAATTACAAATCAGAGAGCACTACTAGCAGCATACCATGGCTATGGCGCCTCAAGCCTGAGATATGGCGTTATATTTTGGGGCAATGCACCCAACATTCGTGATGTATTCATTGCACAAAAAAATGTCTACGTGCGATCTGTAGTTTAAAAAGCACCAACACTTGTAAGCCGCATTTTTAAAAATTGAAAAATTACACATTTCCCTTATTATATATAGAGGGTAAACTGCCCCTCCCCCCCCCACCAATCTTGACACCCCGCTAATTATTGACACTTCTACAAATAAATTAAAATTATAAGATTCACGTTCAATATAGCAGCAATGTTGTTTAATGTGAACGCATCTGTATTTATATTTTTTGTTATGGTAATACAGTTTGAGTTCTTTAACAAGTATAGCTGAACAAAACTAGTCGATTTACCAAACGTCTCCGTGTTCATAAGAAAAAGTCGCCATTTTGTTAGTTGTAAGTGCATACAATATAGTATTTCGTCTTTGATATTTACATATTTATTGATTTTTATATTTTGTGAATTTATGAAAAATCGATTAACATTTCTATAACCTCACTTTTTCGCTAATTCAAAAATTGTGAAATTAAAATAGGGGTGTCAATTTATTTTACCTATTATTGACACAGTATATGTTTGGATTTTTTTTGGATAGGAATTTTATACAAAAAAACTTGTTTTAAAGACAGGTATTATTTTGAATATAAGTTAAAAGACGTCCGGCTTACTTTTTCAATTTATTAACACCGTGTCAATAGCTTAATATCCTATTATGGACACCATGTCAATAATAGAAAATAATATGTCAATAATAAGTTTTTTACTACAATTTATAATGATTAATTCCAATCAATTATTTTACCAATTACTAAAAAAATATTTAAGGTTAGATATTAGCTCAAAAATAAAAAAATTATATTAATTATCATTCCGTAATTTACGGTATAGCCAACGAAAAAGCAAATCCTGGTTTAAAGAAACGCAAAGGTTCTCTAAATAGGATTAATAAAAAGAAAATATCTCCAAAAAAGAAAGCAGTACTCTTAGAAAAATATAAAATTAGCATTAGAACCAATAAATAAAGGGATTTCCAAGAAATTGGTTTTAAAAAACGTATGATGTCTCTAGGACTACACTTATTTTTCATACCAACCATCTAGACAAAAATGAGAGACCAGGTCCACCTACTGTCCTGACAGCAAAGGAGGAAGAAGATTTAGTAAATTGGATCAAAGTTAATAGCACAAAAGGCTTTCCAAGACGAAAAGAGAACCTAATGGCAAGTGTAGCTGAATTCTTAAAAGACACAAGGATTTGGCTATTAGAACCCCAGAAAGTGTCACTGATGCAAGCTCTTGCGTATCTGGCTGCCTTACCTGCTTTTATGCTTTTCATTGCTTTCATTATTTCAACTGTACTTATCTCTCTATATTCTTTTTCCTCTTCTTTCGGAGTTTCCATTTCATTTAATTCACACGTCTCCACACTCTTGTACACGCTTTCAAAATATTCTTTCCATCTCTTTAAACTCAAAACTTCATCATTAAGAATACAGCCATTCTCGTATTATATAGTATTCAATCTAGGCTATTTTAACTTCCCCTGGCAGTTCTTACGAGTTTTCAGAACATTTCAATATTTGCTTGGAAATTATCCGATAGTCTTCTATCATTTTTATTAGTTCTTTCTTGCTTTTTCCTTTCAACTACTTCTTTTACTCTCTTACTTAGACGTCTTTTTTCTTTTATATTATCATTTTAAATGCCAGAATTACCAGCCTTGATTACTAGCAAATTTAGCCGTGCTCTCTTCTTTGCTTCACCTTCCATACGTATCTCATCAACCCACCATAACGTATTATTATTCCTTTCATTCGTTCTCTTACTAACACCACATACTTCTGTAGCTGCATTCACCAAACCTAACTCATTCATACACAATTCAAAGTCTAACTCATTCATACACAATTCATCCAAACCACTTACATTTTCTTTCAGTCTACATTAATTTGTACTTGTTTTTCACACCTACATCTTGTAACCTCTCTGTTCTCATACGCTGTAATGTAGTGGTAGACACAGATGTCCGATACTGCCAACGTCTGAAAATACCATTAATTCGGCATAAAATCAAGTAATGATCTCTCCCTCTAGATTGCAAAAGTAGAAACAAAACTTAATTTTGATGATAACAAAAGAACGAGTGCCTCGAATAAACTGTTACAAACACCTATGAAGACTGTGTGTACTAGACTGAATATAGATTCTAAGGACACTGGTAATAAGATTCATGACCAAGATAATTTATGTTTAAGAGAACGATTTGCAAAAAAATTTAATTTAATGTTAAACCAAAATTGGATAAGAAACCACTGCAGGATGAAGATATCGAAAATTTACTTGAAGAAAATTATATATATATATATATATATATATATATATTTATAAGATTTTCCCTAAGGAGGAAACGGAGGGTGTCCGTACCCGAACTCAACATCAGCAGGAGACGGACCAGAGTCGATTTGGTGGTGCAACGCCACAGACGTCGGAGGGCCAGCCGCCGGCCACGGAGGCCGGCCTGTCAGCAGTTCCTACATCTGCAGCACCAGACTTTGGTGCTGTGATGATGATGCTGCAGGAACAGGCCCACCGACAGGAGGAATAGGCCCGTTGGTGGAAAGAGCAGCTGCAGCACGAACTGGAGGAATAGGCCCGTCGATTGGAAGATCAGAGGGCGGAACAGGCCCGCTGACAGGAGGAACAGGCCCGTCGGTTGGAAGAGCAGTAGGAGGAACAGGCTCGTCATTTGGAAGAGCAACTCAGACGCGATAAGAAAGATCTTGACGCTCCTATTTCTGCTCCTTGATACTAGATGGCGTAAATGCCATGTACCAGGCATCAACTCTGGCGCGCAACATTATTAATGAATGTTTTTAATTTTTTTTTTATATTTTTCAATTATTATTTTATATTTTGTATGCCTCCTAGCAGGGCGTAGAGAAACCACCTTATATTTTTCTATAAACATATTGAAGTCTGCAAAGTAACCTATGTTCACAAAATAAACTGTTTAATTTTGATTTATTACGTCCTAAAAATATTATCCTACCATTAGGCTCCACCGCTGTCAGAGTACAAGTAAAAAAATATATTGATATGATAACCAAATACAATTAAACGTAACCTAAATAATTAACAATGTTTTTACGTCGTATATTTTAAAGGATATCCAAGTTTTTTTTCAGTCCGCTATTTGTACCTATTGCTACAACAAATATGGTATCTAGATACAACAATGTTCGGTATCAAATATAACTTTTTAGAAAACAATTATTTTGTCACTTGTGATTTATGATTGATAGGCAGTTTGGTTTCGTGAAACTATTCGCACTTTATAATGCACAGTCATGATGTGGAAATCATTTTATAAAAAGGTGAGACATTTCCTCTTACCAAGTTTATTCTTACATTACTTTTTCTTTGTATGTTATTTAATAATTTGGACCATGAAAGGTAATGATCATATTCCTCTTTGAATCAGCTTATTTCCCCGAGTTTCAATCTGCAATTACTGCATAAATATCACAAGCTTTTAATGCAGACTAAAAGTCAAATCACACCTGTATTCGCTTGGCACTTCAATTTTAGGAAGTGTAAACCACCTCGTTTCTTTTTTCTTTTTGTAGTTTTTTTACGTCGAATAACGATACGTAAAGATATTAAATATTCTTGAGCTTTTACTAAATAAGACATTATTTGTTCAGTATTACTAACACTTAATGTTTTTTTGTATCCGTGACCATTTAGATTTCTAGTGTTTAATATGTTGAAAATAATAGTTGAAATTAAAATGAAGTCGGTTTTTCCCCTAGAATCTTTAAAATCGGAAGATGTAGTTGCTTTTTGCAAAACTCGGTAGCTCTAGCCATACTTCGACACAAGACTAGCGTAGCTAATTTCATCTTCATTATTTCATTTCTAAATACTATGTGGCTGTAAGATAATATGTTAGCATGATGGAGTGACTTTTCTTCCTGTAAATTATGAAGACGACCTATGAGATCCCATCTTATAAGTTTTTGATTGGCATCCTTGATTATCTTTTTGAACTCAAATGTGTTACGCATAAGTTTAATCATGTGACATGCATCTAGAAACACAGTCACTTCGTTGTTGTCTGAGGAGTGTTTGAAATGAGTTTTCATGTTTTAAAAATCGTCAATGTAACAACCTAGGATTTCCATACAAGAAATATTTGTGCATCTATCAAAAGTCAACGATATTTTAAGTAAATTAGCCTCTTCTTCAGCTGCCAGACTTGAAATAAAAAATAACTTATAGATATTTTAAATGATTCGATTATACCTACTAACATAATGACATATACTTGACCGACAATGTCAATTGTGTCATCAGTGCTGCCAAGTTCCATGTCAATTAAACCCTCATAACGTTAACCAGTCCATATTTTCTGTCTCTTTCTTTCTCATTTCGTCTCTTTCTTCCTATTTCTTTTATCATTTCGTCGGCAATTATAGCGCCTACTTATTTCCTTTTTGGCTTTACCCGTTTTTCTTTCAGTCTGTCAAACTCTTCTCCTGTTAAACATACACTGTAAAAATATTAATGAACAAAAATTAATATAATTATTATATCTACAACTTCTTACTTGTGGTTGCAAGCAACATTATTCAATCGCTTTTTTATCAAAAGAAGACTCATCTTCTACATCATGATCATTTGCTCCCTATAAACAAAATGCATTAATAATAATTCATGTGCGTAAATAACTGAACCCAATATATTAAAATTTTACATTCTATTCGAGGTACATTTGTATTGTGTAGCCTTCTTATGCCTTTCGTAGTCACATATTCATCACTTTCTAAAAATGCTTCGAACATGCAACTTTTCCTCAGGTCGGCTTGGAGAATTCTTCGGATCTTTGACGTGCTATGACTAATATCCATTCTCCACACCTCACTGGATCTCAAGGAAAGCTAAAAAGTAAAAATAAAATCTCACATCCTTAATTTTTACATGCACGTATTCAAAATTAAATCTATGAAATCTTGCTACAATATTTAGAGAAACAATAAACAAGTCTCATTAAACAAAAAAACAATCATACTTTAATAATAAAACAATAACGTCTCCAATAAATGGAACAGATTCAACGCATACAACTTGAACTATTATGACCTAAATGACTTAATTTAAAAAGTGTTTTTACGGGGATTTCTTGACAAAATATAAGTATTTACGATAAAGTGATAACAATTAAATAATGATCATATTAATACTTACAGAAAATAGGAAATTCCATCCTTTTTAAGTGTCCTGAATATGTGATTTTTACATTTTTTAAACGAGCACTGAGGCATGTTTACCGTCGGAGCATTCGAATGAAACTATATTAAAAGCGCACCCAAATGTTCGAGTGGGCGCTCATTCAGTGAGGACATTTTTTGTCGCTGGTTGTGTATCTAGTTTTTTTACTAGAGATCGATGATCGCTGCATACAATTTATACAACGCAAAAACTGAACCTAAAATATACCTGACTTATCGTAAGAACACGCACCTACGTACACATTCGCATCTAAAATCATTTTCAGCCAACGACAAAATTTTAGGTGTATAAGCATTTTTCCAGCAGTGAACTATTACGTGATAATATAGAGGGAAGAAAGCTGTGTGCGTGTGTGTGTGTCTAGACTCTTAGCATAATTTTGGCATGATTGAAATGTACGTAGTACTACACCTATCTTCTTTGGTCTGTAATTGTGTACTATTCAAGTGGTTTTCCCTAATAAAAATACTTCTGTCTTTTGGTCTTCACGATTGTTATTATATAAGGACGAAACAACCTGGTCAATCCTTATGTATTTACTGTTAATTATAATTGTTGTAGTTATTAAAACGTTAAAAAATTTAAAAATCAAGTAGTTGGCTCATCGAAACAAAAATAACTTCAGACCGAAAAACATTAAAAGTCAAATAAAACAAACTTCATACATTTAGGTAAACGAAGTCTTAAAAACTTTCCAAACTCAATACTTTCCTAAGTAGCTTTGTATAAAATGCTTACCATTATAAGCGAGCGATTTAGATAACGGGACACATCTGCCTACAGCGATATCCAAAATTGAAAGAAAATAAATGTAAATTATTCCAACTTTTTGGAAAAGTAAGCAAACAATCATTTATTTTCTTCTAAAAGATTATTGTCCTAATAATAAAACTCTTTACTTATTAACAACCATTTTTGACTAAATAGCGAACTCCAAAGGGATATAGATTTTTTGCTTGTCAGTTAGTAGTTAGTGGTTATCTACTAGCCGTGGGTGTCGTAAGAGACGACAGAGAGAATTGAAACAGGAGTTTAAATAATAAAAAACGACTCAAAATAATAAAAAAATGTTGTTGTCAACTTGCCAGCCAAGCATGGAAAGTATGGCTATTATTTTCTTATCTAATCTAAGCCAGTGCTTGGCCTCTCTCTTAACCATAGAATACTATAATGCGCAATAGAATTGTTGTTAATCATATTTTGTATGAGGATCGACGTCGCCGGGAGTACATATACAAGCAATTACGTCGTATGTTATCACTACTACAAACACATTTCAGACTTTTGATTAATGTTTTTGACACATAAATATTTCTTTATTTTTGTTTCTAATATTCAAAAAATATAAATAGTTTAGACTTACTGGTTTTAGAATGTCTCCTTTATTTAAATTCCATTTCCCGCTGTTCTTTCGACACATAATTATTGCACAATTTGCCATTTTTTTTTAAATAATTTGCATGCAACGACGCTTGTCACGAAATTTAAAAATGATTGAGTATGTTGTATGTGTGAATTGACATGTTAGTGACATCTACACGGGCTCCACCCACTCCCCCGTTCTATTATAAGTAGTATATATATAGTAAGTATAAATTATAGTATTCTATGCTCTTAACTGATGACAAACGGCGATAAAATTAAAGACAATAAGCGCACTGACTTAGCTTAACACAAGCCTATTCAATTTAGCCTTGAAGGCATGCACATTATAATCGGACGTAAAGGAGCTGGCAACTTATAACTTATTTATAAAATTATGTGTATTTTTTGCCAATTATTGTATTAGCTTGTCTCTCCTATTATAATATCGGCATAATTTAACTACCACTAACAGTCGGTCATCGAATGCTGCCAGACGGGGCAATCATGCGGTTCGGTGCGGTGCGAGACGAGCTCGGAAAGTACCTACAATCGCAAAGCACCCAGGATACCATACGCAGTCGGGGCTAGCGCGTTATAGGCGATTGAATGTTAAAGTTTTTTAACGTTGTTTACGTAAATAGTTTTTTTTTTTTGTAAATACTTGTTGAAATAGTTTTTGTTTAGTGTTTAGTATATTTAATTGTAAGATAAAATAGTTGAAAAAGTTTTAATATAATTTAAAAATTATATATATTATGTAGATCACCTATTTCATCAATTGTAATGGCAAAATTCATTCCTACTAAAACTGTTGCATGGATAGATGCTAAATGGCCAAAAAAGGTTTCAGATATATCATTATTTAAGTTACCGAAGGATTTTAGTACGAAGTTATGAATGGTGGATTTATTTTATTTTTAGGTACTTATAGCAAAAAAGAATTAAGTAATAATTTATCTACAGAAGTAATATCTAAGTACTTTATTACAAAACTTAGTTGGAATTTACTTCACTATCCAAGTATCTACTTACATACCTATACTTGTCTTTTGTAATTAAAATATATTAAGTTTTTTTCAGCCTTATTTACTAATAAGATTTTTAACTAAGAAGATTACGATTACGTTTCTGTAAGGAATCATATTTGAAGTTTATTAATTTTTTCTTCCGAGCCAAGCATCGCGATTCCCGACGAATGGCCTTGCAAGTTTCATGCGTTGTTCATCTCAGAACTCATATAGGTGCGAAAATATGGCCAGTCGATCATAGTTAGAATAGTTACTTCACCTAGTATCTTAATTAACATTTCGCAATGTATTTTTTTTACTCGTTACTGACATCCCTTAGTAACCACGGAAAGTCCATCGTGACTTAGGAAGAGGAAAAGTTGCAAAGTAATATGGACACTCGCGCGCAGAGATAAAGTGTTATTTAGTATGCGTGCGAGTTTTATCTAATTAATAATTGTTATGTAGACTATTAAACGTCGGCAAGCTGTTAAAATCAAAGAAGTGCAACTTCTGTACGTATTACTATTATTTATTCCGTGTTCCGTGTGTAAGTAGCTCAGGAACTATCCACTAGGGTTGTCCTGTCACGCAAATAAATTAAAATAATTCACACTCCATGTGCAGTAAATTATAGTTTCAAATAGGTAAGTTATTATTACTCAAAAATGAATTATAAACTGCTTATATTGTATTCGACAGTTGACAATTTTATATAATTATTTTTTTTATAACTGCTTATTATAACCTAGTATATTTATGATTTCTGAACACAAACTGTCTCATTGTTTTATTCAAGTGAAATGAAATAAAATATGTTTTTATTTTTATTACTTTCCGTTAGACAATTATTTTTATGTCGGCTTTTTCGACAACATCAACCGCGATAACCATATGTTATATGTCATGTTTCTCTCAGGCTGTGGTATTGTTGGTACGTATTTCAGTCACAGTCATCAGAGTGAATAAAGTGATCACTCTGAAAAACGTAAATATTTAACTTTTTCTTTAAATTGCACACTTGTGACTGTATAATAGCACAAATTTATCTCTTTTGATGATCATTACTGAAAACTAAAGATGTCATTAAGACTTGTACATTTTATAAGCAACGCCATCACCAGAACGAGAAAAAATTATTTTGTAGGACTGACACAGTCCAATAGCATTTGAAAGAACGATGTCTGTCGGGTCAGTTAGTATACATAAATAAAAACTTATAAGGGAAGCTCTATGGGGAGGCTTATTTTCTTTCTATCGGACTTTTGGTGGGCCGTAATGAATGAAAGAATTTACTAACTTTTAGTATTATAAACATATTAAATTATTTAACTTATAAACTATATAAATTAGTCATCCAAAAAATTAGACTACCTGCGTTTTTACTGCAAATCACGTTTTTCTTATTAAAACCAAACAAAATGTTTTAGTACCGAATTTTTTTATTTAACTTGTTTATTTAGACTAATTTAATCACAGTTTAAATTATTTATTGAAAGTCATTTTTAATTTTTCTCGTTTTTTTGATTAATTTAAATACGCTCTAATTCTTATGCATTAAATGTAAATTACACAATCATTGCAATTCAATATTGCGTATTTCCTTCTCTTGCTCGAACGACGGCTGGATAAGGTTTTCATGACCTTATCGAGATTTTGATCGTCTCTTGAGGTATTCGGTTCCATTCTTCTCTAATGGCGGTTTCAAGGTTTCCTAATGTTGTAGGGATTGGATTACGAGCTCTTTATTTTTTTGTTTTAGCATGTTCCACATGTGTTCTAGAGGATTGAGATCAGGGATTCTTACTGATCACGACGTAACCCGAATGTGACCTCTTTAAAGTAATCGGTGGTGATTCGTGCTACGTGTGGTCATGCATAATCATGCGTTAATTTAAAGTTCTCTTCAATATAGCCGGCATATGGCACTACATGGTCTTCCAAGGTCTCGGTGATGTCACTGCAGTTAAAGCACCTCTTCGTATGAAAATCAGCTCCGTGCATCCAGCCAAGGATATCCCGACCCAAAACATTACAGAGCCCCCACTATAACTGAGAGTTTTTCTTATGCAACTCTGGGTATAATTTTTACTGGCGATCGCATGCCATTACGATGCCCATCAGAACCGTACAATTTCATTCGACTATCATCACTAAAAAGAACTGATTCCCATTGGCCTATAGTCCAGTTGATATTATTACGCGCACATTGAAGTCTGGCTTTCGAGAGTGAGCTGTTGTTAATTGTGGTCATGTTGCTGGCTTGTGAGATTTTATATTCTGCTCACGAAGTGTCCTTCTTACAGTACTATCACTTATAGCCATACCCTTATCTTTACGTAAGCGTCGATGGAGATCAGCTTCAGATAAGTGTCGATTTCGTAGAGCTGATACCAATATAAAGTTGTCAGTCCTTTAAGATGTCATCCTATATCATCCCGATCCAGATCTTCTTCCATATCGCCCAGTCTTCAAACACCTTTGGTAAACTCGCCGCACTGCAGAACGGCTCAGATTTAACCTCCTGGCCACGACAAGTTGACTTAAGCCTTGATGCAGCACAGCCACAACTTGGGCCGCCTCTGCTTCAGTAATGTCCATTATTTTTAACAAAGTAATAAAAACTACAGCCTCAGTAAATAAACTTAAAGTTATTAACAATAAATCTTTACAGAATCCTGTTTCGGACTGAAAGAAAGGTTAAAATTTGTTCCAACGTTAAACAATCAAATCAGTACTCAACAGTAACTGTAACAAGACAGTGTGACCAAGGATATTTGACAATGTCACAGTAAATACTTGCTTCCACAGATGGCTCAATCTGCTGGAAAGAGCCATCTGTGGAAGTAGAAGAATAACTGTGTTAGCGTCATTTCTAGGACATCTGAGGCTCTGACTGAGATTGAGAGGTTCTACACACATCATAGTCCTTTCAAAAAATCGCACTTCTAGAGAACTTCAATGGTATGTGCTGCGAAATTAATATTTTTAATTATTTCTAAAAATGTCTGAGACATGCTGTTATATTATGGCTATCTATTAAGATTAACTCACAACAAGAATAAAGAAAGCTTTAAAATATGAACAATAGTTCAGCACGTATCTGACGCTTATTTTAAGTTCATAATTATTGTAAATTTGCTGTTTATTTCATTCTTCTAGATGGGATGAGAAAGTATATTTTAAGTTTATGCATGATAACGCCCGTCCATATACTCTTACGTCTCGAGTGGTAGCTCAGTGGCTAAAGCTTATATATTTGGCTTATATATATGGCGACTCTAGACTGCCTCTCCCCAGTCTCCAAAATTATATATATATACAGATATTATACAGTACAATATATAAATTATATATTGTACTGTATATTATCCGTATATGTAATATACAGATAATTCAAATGCAACGAGTAGATTTTTTCTTGCTCTAAGTATTCTTAATGCCAATAATAACCAAATTATACAATGGCAAGAAAATTTATCTTTGTTCGTGAGAAAGTTCTTTTAATGTTACTTAACCTTACTTAGCTCTTAAGATAATTTATATTATTGTCAACTATTCGCTCTTTATTAACGCTTCACGTGGAGGATGGAATTCTTAAACATAAATGAGTCTAAATTTACGTAATAATGACTTAAAGTGTAATACAATCTTTAATTTCATTTATTAACTAACGTTAAATTTATTGTCAATGAATATATGTAGGTAAATTAAAACTAAATGTATTTCTTCTTTTACTTGTTATAAACTAGTGCTAAATTACAATTACATTTGATGGTGATCGGTATTGAGACGCTTACGCCTTAGCGTAACAGAAGTCTATTCACTAAAGATATTCTAAAGATATTAATAGTTACTTTTCAACCCTCCGTTCAATAAAATAAAATTATGTATCTTATCTAGTTTGAAGAGCACCTTCCGCCCTCCCTTAATTGCGTGCACTAATCCCGTTACCACTAATCCCAGGCATCTTCAGGTGATGTACACTCTACGGCGGCTGACCGCTAAGTGAGCGGCGAGTATTAGGGCAATCTTTTTCGTTAAAGCTGCCTGAGGAACGCAGACGACAACGACTGAAAGTATAGGGAGAATGTATCTTGCCCCTACCATCGGATATAATGGCTTGAGAGACCTCAGGTTCGGGGCCCATATAGACGAGAGAAAGGAGTCAGAGAGCTCAGACTCTGACGAGGAAGACTAACATACTTTTCGCCTGTGATCAAGACATTATTGCTATACAAAGGAAAATTATTTTAAGTTTACCACTCACAAAACAGTTGCTACTTATACACGCCGACACAACTGCTCCCCACTAAAGTAGCGAGCGACCGTTTCGCGCGAGAAAAACATGCAACTAATATTTTTATTTTTTTTATTAGAGAGTAGGCTTAAAGATGTTTTTATACGTGTCATTCAGCAGTGCAATGTAAATTTTTTTTAATCTCTAACTGTTCCAGCACACACAGTCTTTTATAACAACTATATAAGACTTTAAAGGAGCTGTCGTTGACTATACCAGACTATACCAGACCCAACCGTCCAGTGTCTAAGAGATGTTGAACAAAATGGGATTTATCAGGATTACAATTTCTGTACACGGCTAAATGCTCTTTATAGCGTGTCCTGAAGTTGCGACCAGTCCGATCCACGTAAACGGCGTGGCATGACTCACAAACAAGTTTATAAATACCCGATTTTTGACTAATATTCAACTTAACTTTATTATTACAAGTATTCCTAAGAGAACTGTTTGTTTTGAATGCCACATTAACGCAGTTTTATCTAAGAGTGTAAGCTATTTTCTCAGATATGAATCCTAAGTAGGTCAAACTGCTCACACATCGCCTGGCACTTTGAGGTTGAACCGCGTTCAGAGAATTGCGAACGACATGCTTTTGTTTCTTTTTAATAAGATTATTAATGAGGTTTTTTGAAAAACCATTAGACTAAAATTTGACAAATTATATTAAGCTCTTTTAAATAATTTTCTTTATTTAATGGAACAGTAAACAGACGGTTAATGTAACAATAAAAAGCGGCTCGCCACTCACTTTGCGGTCAGCCGCCGTAGAGTCTACATCAACTGAAGATGCCTCGTGTAGAGGCGAAACACGTGTCGTATTATCGTCGATGGTGTGTCTTTCCTAGAGTAGTGGTGTTTGGAGTAGTTGTGTTGGGAGTAGCAGTGCTGGGATTACCGGTGACGGGATTAGTGCACGCAATTTAGGAAGGGCGGGTGTTGCTCTTTAAACTAGATAAGACACATCATTTTATTTTATTGAGCGGATGGTTGCAAAGTAATTATTAATATCTTTAGTATGATGGATTTCCGTAAAGTAACGCCTGATTCTATTAATTAAAGTCTATTCACTCTTGCAGTTAAAACACTTACATTTTAATCAGACGAAAACACGAACGCTGGCAAATTATTCCACTTGTGGCCGTAGAAAGAAAAGGGGAGATCTCCCGCCGGGCAAGTTCGGAGATATATACTGTTTTTGATTCGGAATTTTGATAGCGTGATTTAGGTTTCGGTGAGTCTCGCTTGCGGCGCGATGACAGCGCCGCTACATCACCCCCCTGCTCAGACCGGAGGTCGATAGTGCAGCCTCGTTTTCTGGCGAATGTGCAAGTGCCGGGAGATTGCCTTGTAGTCTGCGGTGAGTCGAGAAGAAGGCAAGTAATCTGCGAGAGTGTCGTGAAGCAGAGGCGAGCAGTAAGGCTCAGAGCCGTGCCGAACTCTGTACAGCGCGGATAGTAGCTTGAAGGAACAGGAAGCATTATTATTCCAGTGCTGAGATGAACCTTGTGAAGCTAGATGGCTTGCGGAAATTGGCAAGCGGAGGGAAGAATAAAATAATGTATTATTTCTGTACACACTCTTCTTCAACCGACAAGATTAGTCCATTTTTTAGTGACCAAATTCAGTAAATAAGTCTCTTAACACGCATCTTCACTGAGTCAGATGCTGCTTGGTGGTATTTTGCAATACTAACCCGTATGTGATATCAGCACTCCACGCACGACTGGACTCACGTTTCATGTATTTTTTTTTTAAATTCCGACTGGGTTTTTTTGCTTGTTCTTCCCAGTTCATAGATTGTCAAACTTGTGTAAAAAAGGGATAAATGGCTCAAAATTTCTTTTTCACTCCATTTCACCATTCTATTATATCCCATAGCATACATTCCATGTAATTCTATCCATCCATGCAGCTTATCATATCCCATCTTATATATTATATACTTTCCTATCCTATCTTATATGTATCGTGTAATGTCAACGTAGTCGAAAGTAATCGGTGGAATTTTTTGTAAATCTTTCGCAACGAAAATTGGTACATCAGGATCTGTTTCTTAAATAGGGAAATTATATCGACCAGATCTCTTTGTTTTTTTGCCCTCATTGCGGCGGTTAGATTGTTGCAGCTTACCTTCTCTTTGACGAATATTTTTTCGTTTTACGGATGGCAATGATTCAAAAAGAAGGCATTTTGCTTTATCAATATCATCTGCTTCAAATGCACTGCTACATATACGTACAATGCTCTCCTCATCCATCACATCTGCCTTATTTGAATAAAGGCCAAGACTTCACTATTCACAATATTGCAACTTGGACACTTAAGCACATTAGACGACGTCATTGTCGGACACAGAACTTGCGCTCCCTCGGGGGCGGTTCGCGCGAGACTATATATATGCTTTTCTATCCTATCTTATCGTATCCTGTCCTATCCTTTTCAATCAAATCCTATTCTATCTTATCCTAAGTTATCGTATCAAATCCTGTCCTATATTATCCTATCCTTTCATAACCTATACTATCCTACTAAATTCTATTCCAATTCCAATTTACTATACTCTACTCTAGTCTATTCCGACGAACTCAAGCGCATAATCATTTGATACGCCCGTATTAGCATCCTTATAATAAAATAAAATAAAAAAGTCTAAACTTAATCCTATTACTATAATCAATTATTCCGTACGAACCCTTGCGCAAGTGAAAACTTCCTCCAAAGAGTCCTTATTTTTTCTATCTTGGGTGTTGCATCCAGCTTGGACCGGCCGTTATATTTATATCATCCGTCCATCTCGTAAGCGGTCTACCTCCGTAGCGTTTTCCACTTGGACCTATCCCCGTGTGACCCATATGATCCACCGCTCATCTTACAGTCTCACCACATGCCCCCCACCCACTACCATTTCAGTTTTTTTTGGCACAGCTTAAAGCATAAGTTGCTTTAGATATGTTACTTTTTTGTGTTTAATTTTTTGGATTTCCCTAATTTTTAGCACGGATCTTGGTTTTAGTGGAAACTACCTTAAAACCCTCTTAAGGTCTGTGTCTAGCGGTGGGACTTATGTGGATGTAACTTTATGTTCCTTTTATGAACATTATTTTCGGGCATTAAATAGGAAATTACTCTAGACAACAAGTAATTTCATTAAATCATCATGCCATCATTACATCTTAATTTTTTTGTGGTACACATCTTAGACGTGGTAGGACTACGTAGTAGGTGGTGGGTCGACTCAACCGGGGCAGAACCACGGACTCACAGAGTACCAGCGTAAAATAGCAGTGCAATTCTGCTGTGTTTCATATGATGAGTGTAGAGAACCGGAGATCGTTTTAACTGGAATCGAGGCATTGTACCTTAGTCCTCAGGGATGATAACGCATCTGCATTTTGATTATTGATCGAAAATAAAATGTATGAAGATGTCAATGGGCCACAGCATCCACTTATCAGGCGACCACATCTTCTTTAATGATTTTGCGTATTATTAAAAAAATTAAAATAGGTTACAAGACCATTACATATGCAATGTAATGGTCTTGTAACCTTTTTAATTTTTTGTACTTTGAATAGCAATCATACTTATCACAGTTAGGTACGAACTTAAAATTAGCATAGGCTAAAACTTACAGATCTATGTCCCTATTAGAACAACGCTAAAGACGCGCATGAAGAAATTTAAGCTCTGTATTAGTTATTAAATCAACAATAATATAATTATTTTTTCAAAATAACATTCAGTCTATATAATTTTACCAATAGCATTGTGACCTGGAAGATGTTCTATTATTTAATAACAATTCAATTGTACGTTTACCTAAAACTGATCTCTCATTTCGAGTATTATATAGAAATAATAGTGATTTTCACGCTGCCGACATCCGCTTGGTATGTACCCGTTTTTTGGTATCAAAATTTAATAAAGTCTTTTTATAATGAAGTAAAACCATTAAAACAAGTAATATAACATAATAAGTAAACAGAAACATGTATAATATTGAAATTTATCATTTTTATTGAAAATAAGGAGGCCTATGTTCAGCAGTGGACTTGTGAAGGGCTGTAATGATGAATGATGATTGAAAATAAAAGCACGACAAATTCCATGTAATGAAATTTTTTAGGTAAATTAGCGACGCCGCGTCACGGGAAGCGCGCTATTGTTTCGTTAACGTCAATCGTTTTAGCATGCGGGGCTTGAAGGGTAAAACTTACAAAATTTACGTAAATATTTATCATTACAACGGAAAATATATGATATGTATATATTAAGATTTCGCACTAGTTACTTAATTCAAAATAAGTCATATTACAACCAACCTTCATAATATCATCTATCAGTTTTACTAACTAATATTTAACAGCAATAAAATTATACGTAGACAAACATTAAATAACTAAGTTGAGTACTTATTATAATTAACATTGTTTCGTGAAATCAGTAGGAAGAATTCAGCTCTAAAAAGAAGCGGCAAAAAGAGAAAATAATGTATCTAAAATATTTCTTATACCGATTATTCAGAAACATCAACAGTGGTGCGATGTAGTAAAGAAGTAAAATATGGATGATACTCTGACGGAATTACTTCTGAGCGGCACTATTTCCATTAAGTCTTTATATAACTAGCAGGAATCGTAATATTGAGTTCCAAATATGCAAGTTTTAGTTCAGTTTCTACTGTGTTCCTCGTGTTGCCGCGAATCACTAAAATATCATAATCAAGTTGAATCAGGTCATATTTAAAAAACAATTTATTTGGGTTTGCATAAATATGTCTTAATATCTTTCATCCAAACCTTATACTAATAAACGTCATTCATGAGGGGTATAGATAGGTTTGGTTTGAGAAGCTCTCTTGATGACAGAGTGGACACTGTCCCCCTTAATCTGGTTGTATCCCTTCTGTAAAAAACGTTGTGTTATACATAATTTTGAACTTTTTTGAAGCGTAAATTTACAATAAAACACTTTTATTGATCAATATTAGCCTGGATAAAATATAAGAGGCAATTGCTTACCTCACTTGCATCACAACTTTCACGTTTTGCCACAGATTCATGCCACATATAGCAAACGGAATACCATTTCCCCATGTCAAAAACTGTGAAGTTAAAAAAAGATGAGAGCTTTCAAGAGAAAGCTCTCATCTTTTTCTTTCTATAAGAATATTTTCATTCTATAAGAATAGTAAAATATGTTTATCTAGGACAAGACATGAGGACGGTGCAATACTTTTTCAAAATCAAACACAGCAGTAACCATGTTTTCATTTGAATCCTCGGTGTTATTTTATTTTGGCTTTTTAAATCCCTTGCGAACTTTTTATAAGGCTGGGTTGTTGAAATGCATCTTTTTCTTGGTCTGTTAGATTCTTTTTCAACCGGAAAAGATAAAAAAGAAATTGCCGTGTTAACCTGTTAGCTCGCAATACCGCCTAGTTTTAAGTTTTCAAAACAAAGCCTTAGCTCTGTTTCCTTAATTTTTTACGCATTTTCTTTTTTTAGTAATTTCTAATCAATAATACATACATAATACATAAACACTCACGCCTGTCACCCAGAGGGGTAGGCAGAGACTACAGACTTCCATTTGGCACGATCCTGACACACCTCTCTCGCCTCCTTCACATCCATACACCTACGCATACATGCTCGTCGGTTAAGGGTACTCCTAATTTGGTCCGTTTTCAATAAATCGCCAATTTGGTCGATAAATTTTCGCCTAGGACGTCCCTTTCCGACTCTGCCATTCACTTCTGCAACATAAATTTTCTTTGTCACTCTTTCCTCATTCATTCTTTCCACATGACCAAACCACCGAATCATTCCTTTCTTAATCCTGGTCACAACATCATCTTGCAAACCACACTCTTCTCTTATTACACAATTTCTTACCCTGTCATTCAGATTCAGCCCTAACATACTCCTTAATGACCGCATTTCTACTGCGTTCATTCTACTCTCGTGCTTATTCTGCAACACCCAACTTTCACTACCATACGTTAAAGTAGGGACCAACACAGCATTGTGAATTGTCATACGTGCCTTTTTCGTCATATTTTGACTCTTCACAATTGAGTACAGGGCCCCATTTACTCTATTTCCCGCATTCACTCGTCGTTCTATATCCTTATCGTATCTCCTATCCCTGCTAAATACGCAGCCCAAATATACAAACTCATCTACTTGCTCGATCAACTCCCCTTCTATTCTTATATCACAAATCGTTTTACTTTCTTCTCTTTCAATGATTTTTCAAATTTTAATGATCTATTCATTAATGTAACCATCATTTGCAACTCGGCCGCCGACGACGCAAGGATAACTTGATCATCGGCGTACAAAAGGCATTTGACGGTTAACTCACCCATTCTTAATCCACATTCTTCAACTTTCAAATTTTGCAAACAACTGTCCATAAATAGGTTGAACAGCCACGGGGAAGCCACACAGCCCTGTCTGACACCTTTATGGATGTCAAACCACCGGATGTCAAACCCCTTTGATCCTAACACAAGCACCAGAGTCCCTATAAAGGGACTCCAATGCCTATATTAAGCCATCGCTCAACTCAAATGAGTTCAGTGTTTGCCATAGCACATCCCTATCCATTCTGTCATAGGCCTTTTTCAAGTCCATAAACGCACAAAAAACCTTTTGGTTTTTGGCCAAAAACTTCTCCGCGATCATGCGCATGGAAAAGACTTGATCTGTACATCCCATTCCCTTTCTAAATCCCGCTCGCACATCCCAAATTTTTCCATCAGTTTTTTTCATGACCCTTTCAATCAGTACCTTAGCATACAGTTTTCACACAATGCTAAGAAGGCTGATGCCACGGTAGTTTTTACATTCCTGCTGCGACCCTTTTCCTTTATATACTTGGACTATCACGGCTTTGCACCAGTCTACCGGTATCCGCTTCAGTTCCCAGCATAAATTAAACAAGGTGTGCAGCAGGCCTGCCACCACTTCCTCTCAAGCCCTTAGCATTTTGAGTGAAACTCTATCATATCCGGCAGCCTTACCTGCTTTGATGCTTTTCATTGCTTTCATTATTTCCTCTATACTTATCTCGCTACCTCTTACCTCTTCTTTCGGAGTTTCTACTTCACTTAGTACACACGTTGTCTCCTCACTCATTAACACGCTTTCAAAATATTCCTTCCATCTCTTTAAACTCAAAACTTCATCATTCAGAATATAGCCATTCTCGTCTCTTATAGGATTCATCATAGGCTGTTTTGAATGTCCCCTGGCAGTTCTTACAAGTTTCCAGAACATTTTAATATTTGCCTGGAAATTATCCGATATTCTTCTATCATTCTTATCCGTTCTTTCTTGCTTTTTCCTTTCAACTACTTCTTTTACTGTCTTATTTCGACGTTTAAACTCTGCCTTTTTTCTTTCAATATCATCATTCGTGCCGCTAGAATTACCAGCATTTGTTGCTAGTAAATCTAGCCATGCTCTCTTCTTTGCTTCAACTTCCATACGTACCTCATCATCCCACAATAACGTATTATTTTTCCTTTCAATCTTTCTCTTACTAACACCACATACTTCGGTAGCTGCATCCACTAAACCTTTCTTTACATTTCGCCATACATTCTCCAAGTCAAACTCCTTCATACATAATTCATCCAAACCACTTATATTTTCTTTCAGTCTACATTTGAACTTGTTTTTCTCACCTTCATATTGTAACCTTTCTGTTCTAATACGCTGTAACGCAGTGGTAGACATAGATGATCGATGGCGCCAACGCCTGAATAGACCATTAATTCGGCATAAAACCAAATAATGATCCGTTCCTACGTTAGAACCCCGGTAAACCCTTGTATCTGCCACTGCGCCCCTCAATTTCTAATCAAATTAATATAAAATGGAACTAATATTAAAGAAAGAAACATGAAACGAGTAGTTTCTAACAAACTAACTTCCAACGCTATGAAGTCTGTCAAATATTACACATGACTCCTAAGTGGTGCCGCCCTGGTGACAGAAAAAAAACGTTGATGCCATTAAAGGTTCGTTTGCGGCCTTTAAGAAAGGAGTAAGCTTTTACCTTTAAGCTCCCTAAATAGTATCGGTCTATAATGTTCTTACACCGAGAGGTCCACATCTAGCAGTGGGCTGTTGACGGGCTGATTGGAGAAGATCAACAATCGCATATTATACTTCTCCTCGGATATATGTTGATTTCTGGCCACAGTACATTGTAAGTATGTTTTGTTACCCGTTGTCAACGTGAGTATCACTTAAAGCACTTCTACACGGTCGAGACCAACCACTAACCGTCGTGACCTTGGTCGGGTCAACCGATTTTTGTATTCGTTCTACACGGTCGGGTGGTTGACTCAACTTGTCAGTTGTCTCTGGTATTTAAAGAGTAAAGACGTAAGCTAGTTACTTTTAAAAATGGCTCCTTGCTTTTCTATACAACAAAAATCGGTTTAGCTTTAACGTTTCTATACTTGAATGAAGATGAAAAAAATGCATAAAATTGTGGCTGAAAGAGCGCATTACTTTAAACAAACATGACACGGTACGTAAATCACAGTACAGTGACAACAATTCGGTCAGGACCTCACGTTCTTTGCTTCCGTTCGTATCCATAACGCCGTTAAACATCCGCCTGCGACGACTGCTAAGCGCGCACTAAGGCGCTCTCGTCGGCCGACAGCGACACGGTCGGCGTCAACCACGGACCCAACGTGTCGTGAGGGATGCGCTCGCGACCAAGGCCGTCGGACTCTACCAAAATATTGGTCAGACAACCGATGTCTACACTGTCCATTTTTACATCAACTCGACCAAGGTCACGACGGTTGGTGGTTGGTCCCGACCGTGTAGATGGCCTGTTACAGAATGCAGAAATATAAATTTAAACGTGGTAAAGCCGTGCTGCAGTTGTATTAGTAGTATAGTTGTAGCACGAATGGGTCGGCTCGACCGGGTAAGGACCACGCTCTCACAGATTCCAGCGTTTTTTTTTTTTTTTTTTTTTGCGCCCGAAGCAATTAAAGGGCTACCCTGTACGTAGGGAGGCGGAAAATGCATTACGCATACCACGATAGCCGGTCTATCGTGGTTATGGGGGACTCACTGTCCTACCGGGGACCCTAAGTGATACCCCCTAAAAACCGCCTTTAGGGACAGGCAACCGGCTGATTAAGCTCTATTGTGCCTTATCATGAGCGACCCTCTTTTGGGAAAAGAGGGCGCAGGCGGCTAAGTGCCGCTGAGGGAGTGCCTACGAAGGCAAATTAATGTCAGTTATTACAATAATTTTATTTAATTAGAGTTGGCCTGAGCTGCCAGGAGACAGTTCAGGTCGTTTGAAAGTTTATTAGGCGGGTCCGAGAGAGAGTTTCTCGGCCTGCGGACACGATAGCGAGAGGGGGGTGGGGCTGCATAAGAAGCTGCCTCACGAATTAAGTGGTTTGGGTGCGACTCTGAGACTTTGAAGAAGTTCTCAGAGAGTTTTTTAAAAAATTGTTGAATTGTTGGGAGCTCTAAGTCCCGATGAAGGTCGGCATTGCGGACGTACCACGGTGCGTTCGCAGCTCGACGACAGAATAGGTTCTGAACTATTTGGAGTTCATTTAAAATGTTAGGGTTTGCGTGGGCAAAGACGGGGCCCGCGTAGGACATGACTGGTCGTATACATACCTTGTAGAGTGTACGCTTGTTTCGAAGGGACATTTTACTGTGTCGGCCCAACATACTGTTGAGCCTACTCAGATAAAATCGTGCGTGACGGGTTACTCTTTTGACGTGGGGCTTGAAAGTAAGCCCTGTGTCTAGAGTGACACCTAGATATTTGGCGGACGTATGCCAGGGGACAGGGGTCCCTAGCATACGTATTGGAGGAGTGTTTTTGAGACGGCGTCGTTTATAATCGAAGTGAACAGCGGAGCTCTTCTCCGGGTTCACATCGATGCGCCATTTTTTGAACCAAGCTCCTAGGTCATCAACTGACTTTTGGATCTTGTTCCGTATGAAGGGTAGTGAGACACCTTTGCAGTAGATGGCAGTGTCGTCTGCAAAGAGGGGAGAGTTGAACACCTTTCGACGGGATGGGAATGTCGTTGGTGAATATGATGTACAGCAGAGGAGCAAGTACTGAGCCCTGAGGGACACCAGCCTTGATAGTTCGCTGTGAAGAGAGCGTGCCTTCGTGTCTGAAACGAAAGGTACGATGTTTTAAATAGGAGGCCACGAGACGAACTAGACGATCGGGGAGACCTATTTTATAGAGCTTGTAGATAAGGCCTGTGTGCCAGACTCTATCGAAAGCTTTGGCTATATCGAAAAAGACCGCGATGGTCTTATGACGACGAGGATAGAAACCGCTGAGGATATATTCCACAATGCGGTGAACTTGTTGGGGACATGAGTGTTTGGCTCGGAAGCCGAATTGATGGGGAATGATAAGAGGGTCGCCGTCTGTGGGAAACAGGTAGCGCCTCATACGACTTTGGATGACTCTTTCGAAGAGCTTGCCCATTGCCTTGAGGAGGCTAATGGGGCGATGGCTGGAGGGGGAGGTTGAGAGGCTTGCCTGGCTTGGGAATTCCAATCACAGTAGCCTCTTTCCACGTAGTGGGAAAATAACTAAGGTTGAAGCAGGCGTTGAAGATAATAGATAAAAAGGTTAACACCTGCTCGGGAAAGTGTTTTAGGGCTTGGTTGGAGATGCCATCCGCGCCCGGAGCCTTTTTAGGCTTAAGTCCTTTGATGAGGGATGAGATCTCATCATTGGACACAGAGATAGGTTCAGAGGCCGTGGGGGGGTGAGCTCCGGCGGCGGACCTCATCCTCCACTGCCTGGACGTGTGAGGGGTCGACGGGTTGAGAACTGGGAGAGCATTGAGCGGCAATGCTATCTGCAAAGCACTCAGCCTTTTCCTCGTCCTCGAAGGCAACCGTGCCGTCGGGACGGGAGAGAGGGGGGAGGTGGGTGATAGCGTCTATGCGGAGGGCTCTAGCCATCTGATAGTACGCTGTGTGAGATGGAGAGATATTCTCCATGAGCTTACTCTTTTCGAGATCTTGAAATTCAGAGAGGCGGAAGCGGAGTTTTCGTTGAAGACGATTGGCCGCGCGCCTATATTCGGGGGTGGGATATTTTGCTGCTCTCCGGAAAGCAGCTTTTTTGGCTTTTATTAGGTTGCTAATATGTAGGGGAAGCCCACTATTGTTAGCAACCGGGACGACCCTTTCGTTCTCCTTAAGGGAGGATTTAATAAGGGTGGAGAGTGAGTCGACCGCGGTGTCGATTTTTTCGGGACTATCTAAGTCCGACAATAGGGAAGATTCCAGCGTAAAATAGTAGCTTATTGTTCCTGTGTTTCGTTGGTGAGTGTAGAGAACCGGAGACCCTTATACTGGAAGTGAGGCATTCCATCTTAGTCCTCACGGGTGACAACGCATCTGCATTTTGATTCATATTTGAAGATATATGTAGATTAATATGGGTCACAACAACCACTTACCATCGGGTGGACTGTGTGCTCGTTTGTCACCCTACCTATAAAAAAAATTAATAACATCTAAAAGAACTCGTACTTAAATAAAACTTGTCGATTTAATTAAAATTAATTACCAGAAGTATATAACGTGCTAAAGACATTTCGCAATCTTACATATTTTCGATACTCACAATATTTTGAACATCTGCGTGTATTTTCAAAGTATAAAGGCTTAATGAACTTATCTTGTGGAGTTTTATATCTGATAATTCGAGGGTTTTGAGTAAATATGATAACGTTCTTAATCTCCAAGACATTGAAAACTTTATCACGCAGTAGGTACTATTAGTTGAGGATAGGGAATTGCGGTGAGTCGGAAAGTGGACATTTTACGCCAGGCCACGGGACAAAATAAGGTGTTGAATTCTCTTACGCCATCAAGATTTGGCAGTAGAATTTTAACACGAAATTATTCGCAAATATTATGTTGCAAATATAAACATCATTTAATAACGATTGAAAATATAAACTACATTGGCCTACTTACTAATAAATAGTAGGTGATATTTAATTAGTATGCAAATGTATATTTTGAGAAGACTATAGGGCACGGTGGATAAGAAACTTCTTTGGTTAGTAGTTTTAGTGTTTTAGGCTCATAGTTTACGCATCGAGACTCTCAATAAACTATGTTTTGTAATAAACTACGTTAGTTTGTTATCCGTCCACTCATATATTATAGCCTATTAAAGTGCACTGAAAAACATATAGATTTACGCTTTACTTCTCTACACTGCTAATTTATTATACAGAACACATAATTTCGTAACAAATTCATATGAAACAAGTTCGACATATTCCTATTATTTGAAAGTTGAACGCGTTTCAAATTTGCAATAACTCATTGAACGCGATCTATGGCAAATTGTTTTACAAATTATATATGGCATTACTTAAGATATAATAACAATAATGTTTTCATGTAATAAATATATTTAGTCGCAGTAACCGTAAGGTAAGTTAATGCTGTAAGTAAATACATCTACACCAACTATCCTCGATTAACATACAAAATAAAAACGTGTTATTATTTTGATAACTGAGATAAATGTACCAGGAAAAAGGGTCTTGCCGTCAACACAATTCGTAATAAAAGTGTAACGACGTAACAGACTCTATATTCTACCCTAATGGTACGTTAATGCTGCCGTAGACACATAAATCTATACTTGATTATGAATCGAAATGTGGAAGCGTTTTCAGTAAAAGACGCTCCGGTTCCCATACTGTCAGAATACGAAATAGACCAGCATAAATCTGCTATTTTACGCTGGTATTCTGCGAGAGTGTAGACCTTCTCCAGTCGAGCCTACTCACTCGTGCTGCAACCATAATACACCTGCAGCATCGCTTTTCCACGTACGTCAAAGGTGGTAGGTACTCCAGGTTCCTGTAAAATACAAAGAGACATTCCTTGCTCCCGATTTCTGGCCCTCTGGGGTAGTGTTTCGCCGATACAGGGACGGGCCAAACAAGAAAGTTCCTTAAATAGTTTTATATTTATATTTTATATATATTTTCAGGTTAAGGTATATATTGCTATGGGCCAATGTTCTTAATGTTTAAGTTCTTGATGCCTGAAATAAAGTTATTGTATTGTATTGTAGGACTCTTTGCTGCTAAGGAGTTAGTCTGAGCAGGTACCACTCTGTCGCCAAATAGCAATTCTTGTACTGCAGTGTCCCGGGATGAAAGATGTAGAGAACCAGTATAGTCACAAACTGTGTGGCATTCCAGCTTAGCTTAGTCCTCAGAATTGTAAACGCATCTGTAACCCTGTTTGTTCGAAGTTAGTTTAAGGTGTCCATGGGCTGCAATAGGACGTAAATTCGTTTATTGCTTCATTTTTTTAATCTAGTGAATAGCAGAGTACGAAATAAAAAAAGTATGTAAATCGACTACTTACTGAAATAAAGAATAACTATAGGACTTTCAGAATTTGCCGTTTCAAGATTCTCTTAGTTATTAGGTAAGTGGCATACATTAACTTTGCTCGTCAAGGACAGAATACCTTCAATCAGAGTTCATATGAATCACGAATTGAAACTTTGATCCTCGAATCGCATAATTAGTCTAAAAGTTTTTATCATTGATGGCAATTTCTTACATCTGACTTCGTTTGATTGAGTATGTTTATTATCTTTTAATGTTTTAATATTCCGGATATGATTATTAAATTAAAATCTTAAAAGGAGACAATCAATTTTTGTATGTAGAATGGGCCCACCACAAATTTTCGCAGCCCGCAATGATATGCATGTCGATTTATTTCTTATAATCTATAATAATAATAATAATAATTTATTGACACAAAGTAAGGATTACATTATATATCTTTAAGACATTTGAACAAATGGTATGAGTTATAACTTATCTATACAATTTTGTACACTAGCGTCTAAACTAGGCCGAGCCTGTATCTTAGACACTAGTCACTTCCAAAGGCACCATTACATACAATTATAAAAGTATACGGCATAATATGATTTACCTAATCTATGTATTACGTTACAAATTCGTAAATACATTATCACTTTTTTGCGATTATTGTCACACTCGTATGAAAGGTTAGACTACTGTTTATAGGAACATTTATAATTTCTTAGTTAATAATGCAATAAATGATTATTGTTATCACAAGTCAGAGAACTGCTTCTTTTGGTGATAGGTTACAATGAAGTATTGCAAAGATATATGATATATAATTTTAGTAATTCTACAGTATTTAACAAAGTTATGCAATGTACAGTGAACAGTCAATACATATTATATAATTATTTAATTCATGGTTTTTGCAAAGATTTTTTTTATTACATTTAAACTTAATTAAATATAGTTTTATAAATATAAGTGTATATAAGTGAAATAATTTTTAAATTATTCTAATGTAATGTTATTTTAAAGTGACCAAGAAATTTTCAGTTTCTTCTGTATTTAGAGTTTTTAACCAAGACAATAGTACTTTTTTACATTGATATTTGTTAAGCGAGTAGATTTGTAGTATTTTATTTATTTTATTGTAAAGATAATATTACATACTATAGACTAACTAATATTACAGTAGTAATATTAGTTTTACCACATTTAAACGGAAAATATGAATTTTAAAATAACCTAGAAACTCTGAAATAGTGCACTGTTGAATAATAGTACATATAAAACATTCAGCATTTACAGGTACTTCAAAATCCATGGAAAATCTTTTTAGTAGTTACGGCAAAATATAGTGCTAGTACAATTAATGTGGTATGGATACTGTTTTTTACATATATTGATTGTGAGTGTACTTTCCAAATACCATTAAAATAATATGATTAAATTCAAGATGACCAAGGTATAATATTATGTCCATTTATATTTATAATATTAACAACACACGTTATATAGTAAAAAGATGTTTTAAACTGATTGTGTAAAAAACAACTTATAACGCAACTGTAATTATAGATAGTAAACCATAATTTTCAACGTAGTCTATAATTCAGACATATAATTCAGATCTATTAATACAGACAGACGGACAGGAACGGTGTCAAGACTTTTTTTAATATGCTTTGGTTAATTATTAAATACCTAATTATACATCATAAAATGACTGGGTTCTAAAATACCAAAATGACTAGGTAATATCATGCTTATCTGTTATTACACACAGTGAGGAAGGAAGTAAAATGTTTTGAACTGTTTGTGCCAGGATAACAAAATCACAGGTATAGTTTAATTGTATTTATTACTAGCGATCCGCCCCGACTTCACACAGGTGTTTATGATATGATATTGATAGGTAATAAGTCCCAAGCATCATGTATAATCACTGCATTTATTATTGTAAAAATCGTCAGCGTTTTATAAGTCCTCTCTTAAAAATAACACAGCAAACAGGTGCAGTGCGAGCCCTTTTTTCGTTAAAGTATTCATCTATTAGCAAGTATAAATCCCATACATCATTAAAATATAATGTCTTGCCCGTTTATAATATTATTTGAAATCATATAGAATATGATACTATTAGAATTAAAGAATAGAATTAAAAGATAATAAAGCACGCAGTAAAATAGAAGTAGTTCAAATAAGCAACAAAAATTACAATTTTCAGTGATCATTATTCATCATCATTACAACATTCCACTGCCGAACATAGGCCTCCTAAATTAAATATATTATAATGTAAAATATTACAGAGGTCTTGCGTGAATTACCATCCAGTTTCGTCCCGTATGGTGTCGTAAAAGTCGACAGAGTAAAATAAAAATACCAGGAGATGAGCAGCAGCATCTTCCTATAGAATACCACAAAAACTTTGGTTGCCACAATTGTAGCAACTATGGCAAAAATTATCATTCATATTGCAATGTTAATATGCATTAAGATTAATAAATCATCATTCATCATTTACAATATCATCACTTGAAAGTAATACATCATCTAAAAAAGATGCAGGTGGTTCAACCTCATTTACGCCGTGCCCAAGATAGGAATCAGACAACAGACATGACATGTGCACAGCAGCCAATAGTACGTCTGCCTACCAAACAGTTGCAACAGTACCCAGTAAGAGCATCCCTAGTGTTATCAATTGATGGGTTGGCGTCAACTAGTATATAAGTGTAATAAGTTTTTTTTACTAGTGTGCTTTGATTGTATCTTACCTCGCAATAGGAACTATTTGGACCAAAATCATGGACAGATTGCAGGTATACCTCGATTTTATATTCTCCAGAGGCCCTGACATGCTCCCCGTAATAACTACGAGCTTGTTTAATTTGATAAATTCCTAGACTAAACAGAATTAGATCCTGGAAAATTATCCAGCTCTGGAATATTACCATTAATGCTGGCAAATCACACTCTCACTATTTAAATTGTGCATTTCTACATAGTAGGCTAAATTATTTGGAGTGTTTAGTTTGGATTGAGCAACTGCCAATATCTCTACAGCATGAAAATTATTACGGATCAATGTATGAAATCGATTTATTAATGCCGCTGCAATTTTAAAGTACAGCATGAAATAAACATAAAAGAATATGAAATACCATTGTATTACATACCGGCCTACAATGCGCATGCGTATACAAGAAATAGCAGAAGAGGGGGAGGAGTTTTAATGTTTGTTAAAGATACAATAACTTGTACACCTACTGAGTATAGCGGGCAATCTTGTGAGGTGTTGCATGGCCTTATGACAATTGTGTATGATCGACCTATATATGTTTTCGTCGTGTACAGGCCCCCACATACTAATAAAAATAGATTTGTGGAAGAGCTGGATGAATTATTGCGGGGTGTCCCAGCGACGACCGATGTTATCCTGGCGGGTGATGTCAACATTAACATTTTACATGGTACAGAAAATTAGTCAACGTCGAGATATAAAGACATGTTATGTAGGTACGGATTGCAGTGCGCCTATGATGATGTAACGCGAGAAGAGATAATTGATGGGAGATTAGTAGTGTCCTGCATCGATCATATGTGGGTAAGGGACGGAGGATGCTCGGCGCCGCCTGCGACGTTTGTTTATACAGCTCAGAAGATAACGGATCATTATTTAACGGGACTTACTTTGCGTACACGTAATTATGAAGAAGGTGAAAGGCCTGAACATGTAAGTACATTTATTGATAACAAAATTGTGATAGAAAAATTGAGTGCAGTTATTTGGTCAAACCTATTATTAATTAACTGTCCGTTAAAACTTTATGATAAATTGTGTGAAATTTTCGATGAGACATATAAATGTGCTATAAAATATAAAACTGTGAAGAAAAATAATAGATATAAACTATGGATTACAAATGAACTAATTCTAATGTCTAAAAAAAGAGATGAACTTTTTAAAAGGTCAAAATCTGCTCCTCAAAACATGTGTTATCGGTTAGAATATACAAGATATAGAAATAAATTAAATAAACGTATTAACCAAGCTAAGAATAACTATAAAAAAGAGTTAATTATTAAGTGCGGAAATGATATGAGAAAAAAATGGATGTATATTAATGAATGGATAGGTAAAAAAATTAAGTGTGGATGATTTTGTATTACAACATTTTTCTAGTAATAGTGATATCAGTTCGATTTGTACAGGCTTTTCTAAAACATTTACATACGAAGTAGATAGAATCAACCATAAATGTAATATTAATTTTTTTGGACAGGAGTAAATATGTTAATGAAAGCTTGGTAAGTATAAGATTTAAAAAAACGACACCAGGCCAAATTGCAAAGTTAATTAATGAATTGTCGTGTGAAAAAGCTCCTGGTGTTGATGGAATAAGGGCCCAAGATTTAAAATATGTCAAAGACCAGATTAGTCCTGTCATTGCTAATTTTATTAATTTATGTGTAGAAAAAGGTAAATATCCAGATAGGCTTAAAATGGCAAAAAATCGACCCATTTATAAGCAAGGATGCCATAAAAGTTATGAAAATTACAGACCGATTGCCATACTTTCTGTCATAAATAAGTTAGTTGAAAAAGTAATTGTTAAGCAAATAACGGATTTCTTAGAGGATAATTCTATATTAGGCGACCATCAGCATGGATTTAGAAGAAATAGGAGTACAGCATCAGCTATAACTAGTTTTACAGACTATATAAATGAAAGGTTAAATGAAAGAAAACATGTTGTAGGAATATTTATTGATTTAAAAAAAGCTTTTGACACTTTAGAACATAATGTCTTGTTGAAAGCAATGGATGAATGTGGTATACGCGGTCCTATTAATAGGTGGCTAAGTAATTATTTGAAAAATAGGAAAATAGTGACAGTCATTCAAAACATTACGGGAAACGAGGAAAATGTAAAGTCAGGTGTACCTACTGGATCCGTTTATGGACCAGTGGGCTATTTAATGCATGTTAACAGTATATGTAACGTAATTGAACACTGTGCTGTTTTTATGTATGCAGATGACATGTGCATTCTCTATGCTGACAAAAATCAAGATGAGATAGAGAAAAACATACAAAGTGATTTTAACAACATAACTAAGTGGTCTCACGATAATGGAATTATTATTAATACAGCAAAAAACTAAAGGACTACATATGTCATCACCGTATAATATAAAGAATGCAAAAAAAATTCAGGATAGTGGGTCACTCTTATCAATGTATACACGACAATATGTTTAAATGTGAATGTACAGTTATAGAATTTGTAAAAAAATTTAAATACTTGGGCTTAACAATAGATAGAAATATGAACTGGAGTAGCCATATAGAACTGGTATGTAATAAATTAAGAGGTATTTTAAGTAAATTCTATTTTTTGAAGAAAGTAACACCTAAAAATGTACTGTATGTTGTATATTACGCACTAGTTGAGTCAACGTTACCATATGGATTAGTGGCATATATAGGGACATTTAAAACATATTTAAACAAATTAAAGCAATTTCAAATTAGATTTATGAAAATATTAATGAACCCAAAAGCTAAATTAATATATAGGGATAATTATGAGCAGCTCTTCCAGGAGTGTAATTTAATACCGATACATGAGCAATTTAAAATATCATTTGCGACATGTGAAAAGTATTATACAATCTTATGTGACGCATTGCGTAGTTTTATCCCCATAAATAAGAATACGCGCAGACCACATAAAGTAATAACTTTACAATATAAATGTGCTAATTATTATGGTAAAAGAACGTTCCAACATTTAGTAGCAAAAATTTGTAACAATTTACCCCATGAATGCCTTACGCATAAATCAAAACAACATTTTAAAAATAAGTTAAAAAAACTTTGTACTAATAAAAAGTAAAAATGGAATGTATCATGACGATCCATTGTACAACATCATAGGTAAGCTGTAATATTTAGGTATGCATGTATTTGTACGCATGTATGTATATATATATGTGTAAGCGTACATGCATAATTTATGCATATATGAAAAATGCCGTTATCCTTTAAATTATTGAATAATGTTATAGTAATACTATTGGTTTGTCATATTAATGGTAGTATAATTATGTTAAGCTAGTTCTTTTTTTTTTCTTTTTTTTGCATGTTAGAAAGTAAGAGAGCATTTTTCTGCCAACAAACTGCTGAGCAGTTTAGCAGACTGTAAAAATAACTAATTATGTTTTTTTTTATGTTAAATAAATATAAATAAAAAAAAATATTCCTGACGAAATAATTTGAAGTCCCGTTTAAATCTCCCATTTACGATTTCAATCACCCACCCACACAAAGTTACAAATCTGGACTTGTTGGCAGCAATAGTTGATAATTGGATTTCACTAGCTTGTTCAGATTCAGGCATGTGAGCCTTATAATCACATTGCTGCAAGAATGAAATTGCATCCCTAAAACCTCTATCAAGAATAAATACATGTTTTCTCTAAAATAGGTTCGCAGTGGACTATTATCGTTGAACAGTCTAAGAACTATAGAAGCATCAGATATAACCATTACAGAACACTATTAAAAATGGCTTAACTAAGTTACGATACTTATGTAAACTATATATTTGCTTCTGGTACAAGTAATTACTACTTTTTTGCACGTAAACCACGTATCTACCATCACATATTACTATGGCTGGCATAATTTCAGAATAGATATCTGGATTACCAAATAAGCCATTTGGTATAATCAAGTTATATTGAGCAACTTGTTGAATGCATAAGGTATTTGTCCCTAAATGCAGTTGGATGAATTGCTCTTCAAAGCACTGACTTACAATATTTAAGTGACTGAACACAGTCAATGAAGCTAATTAAATAGAGAAGCTATGCGTTCATTGCTATCACCTGTACAAAGTTTCATTAAGAACATAGCTAGACTTCTTTAGGTGATTTAACTCTTTCTCTATATCTATCTATATGTAGATGGAATTTCAACTAGTACCTAACTGTTCAAATTGGTAGTTGGTAAATCCTAACCAATATTTGCATAATATTGAATTATGTTCAATGATATTTAAAATATTATAACTTTGAGTAACACTACTTTTAAGTAGGGAACAAAGGTTGTCTATCTGAGATGCAGTGAAATCTGAACATTTACTACTCTTTTACAAATTATTTCAATCATTGTGGGGTTCATTTAAATGGTATTCACAAATACGAGTGCACAGTGGCACATAAAATGAGTGATCAATCAGCAATCTCTCTTTAAGTAGTTTAAGTATTAAGAATCTAGATGAATGATTACATAACTTAAAAATACAGTGGCGGGAAGTAGAAGCAGCACGCTTATAATTAGCCATAGTAATTGTTGATACCGCTATGCAAATGTCAGGGGTTACAGGTGCGGGTATAGGGGGTGGTTGTGGGATGTTACCAATGTCTTCTATATTCATGGATTGTAACTCCATATCCCTGTTCCCATTTTCTTGTCTCTGTCTCCATACAGCTCTGGAAGCCCTCTGCCAGCAAGGATTGCATACTCTTTCTAAACAATCCACCTGAAAAAAGTTTTTTTAATCAACTAACAGAACGAGCTATAGTTTTACAGTATCTACTCTTAATATTAATAATATTTATTATTGTTCTATTTATTTCAATCTTTCTAACACTAAATGGTTTTAAGATCTTTTAAAATTATAAATATTAGCATGCAATTGTTTCCCTTCATAATATTTTTGTGGAAAATCAGATTCCACTTATTTAAAAAGAAATATAAAAAAATACATCACATATTAGACAAGAAGTAGTTATTTTAGAATTATAACATTATTTCACTAGGTCCAAGTTCTTTGAAGTTTTATTTATACTAATATCACGTAAGGTAAAAAAATTATTACTTGTATAATAAGTACAAAGGCATAAAAATATGGGTCTAAGGTAAGGAAAAAATTGCGTTTATCTAATAACAACTAAAAATAAAAAACTGTGGTTATTAATGGCAAATATCCCACCATAAGACAATCTATGGGGGAGATCTATGTTGAGCAGTAGACTTTTGGTAGACTGTAAAGTTAAAGATAACCTGTTAGTGAACAGCCATGTTGAATGAGCATAATTATCAGGCCAAATTGTGTGCAAAGTGTCCGATTTTACAAACGTCAATCTGTGTACCAAAGTGATTATAGCAAATCCTCCCGGCAGGCCTATTTCAGGCAGGGGACCATTTACAGCCTTTTAAAATAAAGAAAGTAACTGGTGTGATGGTATCCACTGCAAAATAATATCTCTTTCTTCAGAGTTAATAGGCACAGCATGTGTATGGCGTGCTCTTAAAATTGAAGATCCACATGGTACACAAATATTCCTGTACCCAAATCTTCTAATGGTGAGCAGATGCAGCACTTTCTTGCAATATTCTTAGGCAGTAACAAGAAACTGCATCAAGTGGGTGTAACTGAGAAAATCAGGAACTAAAATTAAAATATAAAAGAGTAAATAAATATTAAGTTCAGATAAATGTACATTTTCAGGGGGGAGGAGGGAAGCGAAGTCGGAACCGTCTAGTATTTGAAATACAATATTTTTTTAATTGTAAAAAAATATTTGTATTTACAATTAAAAAAAAAAGATTGTGAATCCGGAGGGTAGGGAGAGCGACGCCTCGCAATACTGACCTCCTCTCCCCCCGCATTTCCAACACCACCGCACTAATTAACGGTGCGGCCCCATCAGAGTCGCGGAGGATAGGGCAAGAGGCGCATCGCCATAACAACGCTCCTCTTCTTTCGCCATTCCACGTCGATTGCAGCGGTAGGGGGAGAGGGCACCCCTTTCGCCGCAGCCCACCAACACACATCCGAAGTGGGCTCGCCAAACCCATTCGCAGTGGCCTCCTCGGGCCGGCCCTACATCTTGGGCCAGCCATGTGGGTTAATCTTAGTTCACCGCGGGTGACCAAGCCACGGCTACTAAGCCGCCCCCCCCACGACAAGGCAGGAACATATATATATAATGCCTGTTACAATATGTGCAACACATGAATTTAACGTGCTCCGAGCAGAGTAACTTGGCTTTACCAACTCCAGAGCCACATTTCTTTAGGAATACACGTCTCTCGACCAAAGTTTGTGTATTATTTAAGCATTGATCCAGTTATATTCAAAATTGAAAAAAAATAACAACCGCATTTGCCATCTTGGAAGGATTCTTGCAACAGAATAGTCCTTTTATTGGTCTAAAGTAACTTTTTACAATACAGGTGGAATTGTAAAAAGTTACAATTTCTGGTTTAGCTTCATCACCTGCATTTTCATCCAGTTTATTATCATTGAAAAGCGAATATTAAATGAGAACTAGATTGAATTCGCTAATACCATCATGTGCCAAACCACCGAGGTTGTATGGGTTACCGAAGATACACAAACCAAACGCTCCACTACGTCCCATAGTGAGCCAGATCGATTCACCAACTTATAAGCTGGCACAATACTTAGCAAAAATACTGTCACCACTGAGAGGACATACCAGAGCACACACAAAGGATTCGTACCATTTTGTGAGTGAGATAAAAGACCTACATCTCGCTAACAATGAAACTATGGTCAGTTTTGATGTTCAGTCACTATTTACATGCCTACCTATTGTGGACTGCATCTCAATTGTAACTAGGAAGCTAGAAGAAAATAACATGCCTCAAGAATATGCAATACTACTTAAACATTGCCTCACATCTGGCTATCTATTGTGGAAAGAGGAGTTCTACAAGCAAGTAGATGGTGTGGCGATGGGCTCACCTGTGTCTCCCATAGTCGCCGACATATTCATGGAGGACTTTGAGGAGAAAGCCCTTCTTACTGCTCCTGTAAATCCAAGGTTCTACAAGCGGTACGTAGACGACACTTTCACAATTTTACCATCTGACAAAGTAACTGCATTTTTAGACCACCTTAACTCCATAAACTCTAAAATACAATTCACAATGGAGTTAGAGACAAATAATTCTTTAGCCTTCCTAGATGTTTTAGTCATCCGAAATCCTGATAACACTATTGGACACACTGTGTATAGGAAAAAGACCCATACCAACCGATATCTAAATGGTGAATCTCACCATCATCCTTCACAGTTAGCTACCGTGGGTAAATCTTTGTTTCAGAGAGCACGAGGGATCTGTGACAGAAAACATCTGGCCGCGGAGCTTCAGCACGTCAAGCAAGTATTGCAAGACAACAAGCTTCGGGTCCCGCGCCTACGTCACAGTGAACGAGTGAAGCCGGCCACAGTCGAGCGCGCGCCTGCTCTACTACCATATGTCAGAGGAGTCACGGACAAGATTGGCTACATCTTGAAGCGAGCGTCCATTAAGACATACTACAAGCCGCTGAAGAAGATTAGTCAAATTTTACCATCCATCAAATGTAATATTCCTCTACAAGATGCAGGTGTAAGCTAGATTGTGAATGTGGTCTCTCTTACATAGGTCAAACAAAGAGATCTATAAAAACCCGCGTGAAGGAACATATAGCTGATGTGAAGCACCGACGCTCCGGGAAGTCTGCAGTCTGCGAACATGTTCAAGATCGTCCCCACCATTACATTAGATTTGATAAACCACAAATTCTCGCAAAAGAACACCGATTCCTACCAAGGATGATACGCGAGGCCATTGAAATTAAAAAACATCCAAATTTCAATAGAGAAGATGGTTGGGTGCTACCATCTGCTTGGGATCCTATAATTAACAAAATTAAACCCAAACCCAAGCATACCACTGCAAGACTTCATGACACTATAAGCTCGTTTTGCGTAAATCGGACCAAAAATTAATATTAAAAAAAGAAACTGAAGGTAGCCGGACTAACTATGACATTGGGACGTCAAACATCTCAGTCCCCCCGCGACCATGGGTGCTGTAAAGCACCCGAAACGTCGGGATAATAATAAAAATAAATTAAAGTAATTAAACGCGATAAAATCCGTAAATAATAGTTATATTCAACTAGATTGGCGTCAGCAAGTAACGGAACACTCGCTTTTAGGTTCATCCATAAGATTTCGGTTTCCATACTCGGACTCTGACATCAAATCCTCATCAGAATCAAGCTTCAATTTCAATTCAAGAAATTTGCTCTCGAATTCGATCACGGTCACCCACTTTGCACGTATTTGGCAGCTAATAATAATAATAATTTTATATATTAATATCATTACTTAAAACATCAGTATTTAAATAAATAGATTTAAATAAACAATAATAAACATAATCTCATCACAAAAAAAACACGTGGATAAGCGCGCGACAAATACGTCACTATGTCAAAATGTTTTTTTAGCGCATCTTCTCACGGGTTAATCAACATGGCCGAAAATAAACAAACGAAATCCTGAAAAGAATGAAACGTCTATTATCGTTCTATTTTAAATTGCATAATCACAGTGGATTGCCAACGTCTGTCTTTCTGTCTGATTACAATCTGTCTTCAAGCCAAAAGTGAATAGGCTGTTTATTAACTTGTGTTATTCGTATATATTTATTGTTCAAAATTTAGCACACATATTTAAAGTCATGACGATGACAATACAATACAATATTTATATATATATATATATATATATATATATATATATATATATATATATATATATATATATATAAGATACTGCGTACAGATGCCCATAGAACCTCTCAATCTCACTCAGAATCTCAGGTGTCCCGGAACCCCCCCGAACGGGTTCCCGCCTTGTCGTGGCGGGGGGCTTAGAAGCCGTGGCTTGGTCACCCACGGCGAAACAAAGAGGAACCCATATGGCTGGTCCGAGGTGGAGGGCCGGCCCGAGGTGGCCACTCCGAGTGGGCTTGGGAAGCCCACTTCGGATGTGTGTTGGTGGACTACGGTGAGAGGTGTGTCCTCCCCACCTACTGCTGCAGCCGAGCTGGAGTCGCGGAGGAAGAGGAGTGTTGGTATGGCGATGCGCCACTCGCCCTATCCTCCGCGACTCAAACGGGGCCGCACCGTTGATGCGGTGGTGGTGGGGCTGCGGGGGGAGAGGATTGTCGGTATTGCGAGGCGCCGCTATTTATATATATATATATATATATATATATATATATATATATATATATATATATATATATATATTATAAAAGGGATAAAAAACAAGAAACACAAAATCCACCTGATGGTAAGTGGGTGCTGTGGTCCAACAAACATCTACATTTAGCGATCAACAATCAAAATGCAGATGCGTTAACATTCCTGAAGACTAAGATTGAATGCTTTCTTTGTAGTAAAAGGGTTTCCAGTTCTCTCACACTTACTATACGAAACATAGAAGCATTTACTTGCGATTTTTAGCAGGTACTCTGTGACCGCGTGGTCCTATCTCCATCGAGCCAACCCATTCGTGCTAGAAATATTTGCAGTGTGGCTCTACCACGTAACAAACCTGATTATGATTTTTCGGATGCTGGCCATAGCAACCCCTATAAAAGTTTGTTTTTTTAACAGATATTACATTTAATTAAGTGTTTATTAATTTAATTAAGTGGTCATCGTTTTAGACTTCATCACTATTTATCACCAGGTGGGTTTGGAGACATGTATTGGATAAATATTATATAAGTACGTGTATTAGTTGGTAGTACATAATGAGAACATATTGTGTAATATTTAAACTTTTTCGTTTTTACTATGTGAACATTAGTGAAACAGGGTTAAGCTGAGATGTTTAATTGAGGTGACCCTTAGTATCTATCGACTTAATAATAAACATACCATACTTTTATTATAATTCAATCAATGTACACAGTAGAGGTAATTGAATTCAAAAACCAGGAATCTAGTTTAAAATCTGGATGTTCGTTTTGTGTAAAGAAACCAATTTAAAAAAGGAATTTTAGAGACCCTCAAAACGAAGCTTTGAAAAATCTTACTTGCTGATGAATGTCCGTTTGCAAATCCTGAAAATGTAAAATGAATTTTTAAACGACCAGCGACTACCTTTTATAACATGCTAGTTATGAATGGATTGTCGGTCATCGAACACTTTCAAACATTTTATAGCATTTTTTTAAAAAAAAAGTTAACTGCTTGAGGTAACTCTACCTTAATATCATCATCATAACAGCACATCATAGGTGCATTGCTGAGCATAGGCCCTCCCCAAGGAATGCCAAATAACATGGTCCCAAGACAACCTGTATCTATCGACTTCCTGCATTTTTTATTAAGTCGTCATTTCATCTAGGGCCTTGTATTCCGCTTACCCCAAGGAGCCTGCCGCTCTGGAACTTTTCTTTATTGTCGGTTTTTAATTGTAATATGGCATGCTTCACTTTAGCTTATTGACCCGTTTGGCTATGGTAGAGCAGGTATGGCAGCCCTGTCCATATCTCACCGAGTGACCTTAAGCTTTCTCTTACGACTATTGGTGCATGATCACGTTTTAGATCCATATGTCACTACTAGCAACACGTACCAGTAGTTACTCTTGTTTTTGAGTTTTGTGGGAAGCGTGATGAGTAAAAGTTACGGCCTATATACGTCCCAGTGCTGGGCAGGCCTCCTCTTATTTCTGAGAGGATTTTAAGGCAAGGAATAGTCCGCAGCGCTGCCCCAATGCGTGTTGCCGAACTTCACATGTCGTCGAAATGTTTTTTTTTATTTCTCAGAAATGCAAGTTTCCTCACGAGGTTTTTCTTCACCGCCGAGCAAGTGGTAAATCAGTACTTAAAATTGCAATTAACAATTTCATTGGTGCCGGCGGGGTCGAACCCGGTTTGCTCGCGTATCGTGAAATTTACAGCGAGCGCTAACCATCTGAGCTACCACGGCTCTCGCGCTTGGTGATGAGTATGTAGATATAATAATACTGCAGCCAACTTCAGATGAAGAAAGGATACAGATGCGTTGTCATCTCTGAGTTCTGAGATGAAATGTCCCACAGCCTATATTTAATTTTATTTCCCTCAGCCCGGAACACGCACGGTGGAAACACTGTCACTATACAGCAAAAATAGGTGTAAAGGTGGTACATGCACAGACGGATCCCTGGATGAAAAAGAAGTCCTACTGTCTAGTATTTTCGGTCATACTTAATCCAAGGACTTATGTGAAGATTTGGTTATCGAAAATAAAAGTTACCACCCTTTACGAGAATAACACGCGCCACATATTCTGCATTCCGCTTGGAGATAATCCTACTGTTTATTCTAAGCTGGACTAATGTTAAATCTAGGCTCAAAAATTTCTACAACTCTCAACCCTAAAGCTTTCTTCAGATGGCTTCCAATTATGCCCTCAAGGTTATTTATATACGTACTTCCAGTTCTTGGTTCAATATGATGAAAAAAAGAATCAATTTGATTAAAATTGATTATCTAAAAAAAAACAAATAACTGGAATGTATTCTTCCGCTGGGGGTCAATTTTATTTTTTTATTTCTATGTTGTAATTCTAGTTGTACTCATACGTGTTACACGATTTTAATTAAATTGCTAACGCCCAGCTGTTGTTAGTATACACACCCGAAGGCGATACTTTGTGTCGCTGATTTCAATGTTTCCGCCACCACAGACCACGCAATATCTATTTTGACGATCATTCACGCACGATATAATATTAAAGGAGGCGTCAACTTCAAATAATTTTGATCGAAGGACACTTACAGGTAAGTTACTTTGATCAAATATTTCATCATTTATCCCGAAATGGCATATTTCTGGTGTGTTTTCATTTTATTACTATCCCATACAATAAGATAGTTAACAATTTACAATAAAACAAACAATAAACATTATATTTAAATTTAGATTATATAATTTCCCATTATGAATTATTGTTTATTTAATTTATACTTTTTCTAATGCGAACGCTAATATTACTCGTAATTAATAATGGCCTATTATAAAAAATAAAAAAGTTTTGAATGTAAGTTTGTTGTCTTTCTAATATTTTCAATATCAATACCACTTCTTCTAAGACGATAAGAAGATCAATGCCTGCTATTGGAGGAATATGCATTTAAATAACCCTGCAGGTTATTTAGATACATATTCAAATATCAGTCCATAAATTCAACATACATATTAAGATTATTTAAAAATTATGAATTTATATATAATTATGATAAAAATTATATAAATTATCTACTTACAGACGCTCGTTCTGTCTCATATATAGATTTCACATTTTTACATTATTATTAATCTACCCTACAAGTTATTTAAATGCAAAAATTACATACATTGCAATCATCCAAAACATTTATGAGTGTTTTAATAAGTTTTAACCTCTTACTAATAATAAATTCCAGAACTTTCACTTAAAAACTAATTTTAAACTTTTTAATTTGAAGATGCGACTCTCCGATTCGGCACGAAAAATTCGCAATGACATGATGTGTATAGTGTTGCCAGTGGGAGTTCATGTAGGTTGGGGTAACAGTAAAAATATTGTTATTTTTCCCTTGGAAGGTTAAAACTCGTGTGATTTGGTCTGTCAATTCATGACTACATAGTATACAAACACAGAGGAGGTCAACGAAACGTCACGTAACGTAACGTAAACAATAACGAAGTAGAATAATGGGGAGTGTGCTTGTTCAACATTTTTATGAATTAGAGATGTCACATTTGGCTTAAAAAACATTTTAGCATACTAGCAAAATCCGATATATGTAGCCCAGCCTGTATCTAACAATTTCATTGATATTAGTGGAACAGTTCAGAAGTTGCATGTGCCGCTGCACCATTGATGTGTGTTAGTGGAGTGCTCCAATAATACAATATTTGTGCCAAGTTGTGCAGTGACTGGTCAAACGGGGTCGGAAGTTTATTCATCTTAAGCAAATATACTAACGTCTAATATATGTATACAGATGTAAGATATGGTATCTTTTTTTAAGAAATGCTCTTATCAGTATTCCTTTAAAGCGGCAACTATTACGTTAAAAAATATAAACCAACTGGTGACTGCGGTTAACTATTTTCATAATAACGCAAGCTACGTCTAAATGTGAATTATATCCTGTTATTCATTTTGAAGCTGGCTGTTTCTGTTTTTAAATATTTTAAAAATTTTGTTGACCAGTTAAAGATTTTTTGACCTAGAGGAATTATACAAATAAATATTTACTAGGAGTTGAAATTGCAGTTACAATACCATGTATCCACTACCCCATGTCCTTCTCTGGGTGTCGTAAGAAGCTACAGACGAAAAAAATTCAGGAGACGCGCGTACACGGATACACAGATCAGAGAGAGAGAGATGCACCGTTTTTAATTTTTAATTCTAAAATAGTATGTTTTGTAGCTCAAACTTATTGATTGTCGGTCAATTAATATAAGTTCAAACTTATTGATTGTCGGTCAATTAATATAAGTCAAAAAATGTATAATGTAGATCCGTTATTGGCTGTTAGTTTATTTCTTAAGTTTTATATACGTTGTAATTAGAGCTGTGGATCTTGTAATAAATAAATAAATAAATAAATAGACAGCAAGAGCAACTAAAAAGCAAAAAATCGCTCAACTTGACACCTATGGCGAATATCCACCCTAGGAGGTAATCTGTAGGAAATGCATAGTGGACTTTTGATAAGGTGAAACAGTAACAATAATAGAAATCGAAATTTTAAATTTTAGCATTATGTATATATATATATATATATTAACAATTTAAACAATCTGAATTATAAATTTCATTAAACCATTGCATGCAGTAATACTAAAAATACTAGATATTTAAGAACGTGTTAAAGCCCATCGTGTGTGCGTGAGTGCATGCGTGAGCGCGTTTGCGTGCGTGTATTGAATGCGTACATTGAATGATGATTTTGAATTTCTACATTCACTCAGTTGCGTCGAAGTTTCTGATGCAACTTTGCTTTTGGATTTTATTCAACGTCACGTTGTACTAAAATTACATAAAGTATTTGATTTTTAGGTAATAGAAGCCAATATTGGTGTTTGTTAGACGAATCTGTATGTTTATACTCTAAAATGCTCTAAAAACTTACTTTGTAATTCAAAATACAGAAAGATAAATCTTAATACCTTGAATTTTAACACCTTTTTAATTATGTCTCAACATGACCCACATAATGACATGTTCGATTTTGGATGGTTTGCAAAAAATTGCCATTGTGCATTCTCTAAGGTCCAATATAATCGTTCAGATACAAAAATAGATCAGGGAACATAAATGGATCAGGGAGGGGGAGCTCGAATAGTATCTCGAGGCTCTTTGCGGAGAGGCTCGATGGCCCGACACTTGGTAGGTTTGTCAAGCTACATGTACTAAATTGAGCTTGATAAATCTATCAATTTGTATGCATTTTGTAAATTTTTATTTTGTTTTATTTCTATTGTGTTTTATTTAATTGTTTCGTGTACTAACATTAGTTCTTAAGTTTTATTTGTATTACTAACATGCTATGGGCCTACGATACCTAAAAATAAAACATTTTTTTATTTATTTAATGTTATCAGAGTTGCGTCCGGACTGAGTCATCGCCTGTCACCGTCCGTCGGTTGTAGACCCCGCCTGGGACTACGGCGTGTCGCTTAGCAGTGGGTGTACGCGTCGAGTCGGAGCGACATACTCCACGTTGAGATTCCTTCCGGGATGCAACTGTCCCAAGCGTGAAGCAATACGCAACATAACCTCATCACTGCACTTAATCTACACACTGGGAAGCGAGCTAAGGCCAGGTGTGCCGCTGTTTAGGAGTGCTTGTCGGCACACTTGTTAGCAAGACTCTCGACTCTAGGTGGAGATCCGTCTCCGTAAGGTTAGAGGTCAATGACCCCACAGCAAATTCCATTCACATGGGCGCGAAATACGCCAAGAATGCCAAGATGGCCTTAACCTACACACTAGGTAGGAGCTCCTAGGATCGGGTGTGTCACAGGTGCTTGAGTGCACACACTTATCGGTAAGATATACTCGACCCTATGTTGAGATTCATTTCCGTAAGGTTTGAGGTCGCCGACCCTTAGGTAGATCCTTCCCAGGGTCGCGAAATACGCCAAAAAGCCAAGATGGCCAACGACGCCGTTCCTGCAACGGCTCTCAAGACCAGCCCACTGTATTGGACTGTGAGGAATATCTGGGTAAAGGGGAATGCTTCGAGGCCCGAGACCCTGCTGGGCAGAAAGAGAGTAAGTATGGTCCATATTTAAATAAATTTTTATACTATACATTTTTGTTGCTGTATCACTAGATGCAGCGACGACCTGGTTATGGATACAAGAAGTCGATGGATGCAAGTGCAAGTGACCTGTGATAGATGATTGTTATATTTTTTAAACAAAAATAGCTCAAAATGCTTGTTTTCTTCTTTTATATTAAAAATGTTTGCGACTAAAGTAACTGTGAATGCTAAGAAAGTATTCAAGAAGACTTGACGATGTCACTGATTTATTGAAACCATTTATCTTGCCCAATGAATTGTAAACATGCGACTTACTCAACAGATAGTCTAAAATACTCTCATAATTCGCATTCCCTTTTCCTTAAAAATACTACCTAAGTATATTCGTACGTAAACGTATAAAATGTTGTACGTTTTTAATTTTAATTACAAAATGTGCAAAAAATAAAAATAAATTGTGTATTGCATTTAATGATATTATGCTGCTATTTTAAGTGTTGATGATTTACTTGTAAATTACACTGTCGCGCAGACTTAAAAAGACACTCAAACGAACAAATGGACCCAAAAACGTACCTAGAAAGGAATAGAGCAAACTGTACGCTAGTGTTTTATTTCGTAAATAATCAACAAAATGATCGCAATAACGTAATCCCTAATTTGCTCCCGAATTTCTCTAGCCAATACTTGATTTCTATACAACAAATAAGAAGTTGTCTTATTAAGCAAGCACCATCACCAATTATTGAAAATTATGATAAAAAATTCGAAATGAAAACTAAAATCCAATGCCTACCTAAAACTAAGTACCTACATTAACAAAATAAATGAGATTGCGTAAGTATCTATATTTTGACTCATCCTGCAAACAAATGAAAAATAAAACTAAACTCAACTTAGGAAAGTTTTTTGACCTTTGAGTAATAGATTTGGTTGGATTATTTATCAGTTGGGTTTTTTATCAAGAAATTCTCATTAACAACCCGGAGTCAAGAGATTAGCAGTGTTTCATACCTATGCCTCAGAAAACAAGTAAAGACGTTTAATCTGTATCTGATCTCACTATGTTTGTCGGTTTACTAACTCGGACACAATGATAAATAGACAATTTTTAATATTTTATATATAGTGATCAATAGGGGCTGATTTTTGTAAAGTTCTATAATAGATATTATTCATAATTTCGTTTTTACGAATTTCCCCACCACCATGGAATTAAAAACCCTTTCTTTCACGTAAACCATGTATCCTGGTTTTAACACTTTAAGGTGAGATATTAGAAAACTTAAAAAAATTAATTGTATTACTTTAATCCTGAATTATTCTTATTAATTTTCAAATTACAAATCATTTAATAATGTTTCTCTATAGAAATATGAAATCACCCGTAAAAAAGATTCTTAAAAACCTTATTTTACTATGTAAGGATTTAAATTTTCCAAAAATTCTTTCTTAGTAAATGCGAACTTAATAAAAGGAAGTTATTGTGCCAATTTCACGCACCTACGTCCAGCGCTTTGAGCTGTAGACTTAATACAATATTTTTCATACAAAATTTGCACCTTGTTTTAAAACCGTAAGAGGCAAATTGTATCGTTTAATTACTTTAAAGCATTAAATATTTTTTCTCCCCATAAACTGAACAATACCTACCACCTTCTCCCTCCCCTGGTAAGTGGTTGTTTTAGGAAATGCCAAAATATTAATAATATGGAGATAACTTCATACAAAATCGCAAACCCTCTACCCCTGCTCCCTCTACCGTAACGGGTTATTTTGAAATATCAAAATACGTGTTCATTTATTTTTTTAATACAGTACGCTCAATAAGTATCGAGTCAATTGCCCTGTAAAATATATTTTTAATAAAATAATAAACTGTAACACCCTTATTTCTCCCTTTTAGGGATTAAATTTTCCAAAATTATTTCATAGCGGATTTCTACGTCATAAAAGGTACCTACAGTTCAAATTTTAGATTTCTACCTCAAGCGGTTTTGGTTGAGCTTTTGCGCTTGTAGATAAGTTAGTGATTCAGTAGGATAGTATATTATCTATGACTCAGTATATAAAGAGTATATAGTAGATACACAGTAAACAGTGACGTCTGTCGGTAAATGGCAAAACTATGTCCAATATAAATGAAATGAACGCTACATATTGCAAACGAGAATAAAAAGAAGCTTCTGATATTAAATATTATTTATCTAATTTTAAGTATCCATTAACTTAGCAAATAAAAACCTAAATTATTAATATGCACATTATATATGTACTTATGATATTGGCTGTATATTATAACATACAGTCAATATCATACAAACCCTCTTCTTCAGTTCCATAATCGGGTAAAGCGTGCGTGATAGATCGTGGAAACTATGCGAAATACGTAGCAATCAATGGGGAGGCCTATGCTCAGCAGTGGACTTTAAAAAGTTGTTACTGTTTTCGGATAAAAGTAAGAAACATATATTTGCTTGTCCAATAGTTTGTATTGGACAAGCAAATATATTATATTGCGTTGAAAGCAACAAGCGAAGTTATTATTTACATATTATGTGTCTTTCATATCTCCCTTATAATTAAACCTTATGGTGCTTGAAAACACTTATAGCGACATCTATATAAAATTATAGTAGTTAATTTATTATTACACTAAAATAAAAATTATATGTTACTCAGAAAAAAAACGGGTAGGAAAAAAATTCAAAAACGGTTAACGTAATTTTGCGATTTCACGACAATGTAAGTTTTAGAACTTTTTGGAATTGCATAAGGGAAGTATAATATGCCTACTGCCAAGCTCCTATGATCCTCGCAGAAACCAGAAAAAATGTTGATAGCTCTTTTATTTATTTTCCATGTTTATGGTACACGGTGGTTAATAAAAAAATTATAAGCAAAGCTTCTTATTAAAAGTTTTATAAATAATTTGCAAAACAGCATCTATCGATATCGACTATTGTACTTTTTTCACTAAGATGTTAGGTTTTATGTATTTTTTATAAATATTTATTACATTATTCTTTATTATTTTTGTTTACTGCATTTATATACTATTATATCATTGTAGAACACTATTTTACATTATTTAATTACAAAAATGCCCCTGATCACTTAACGCAACTATTGTAAAAATTTGTACCTATATACTTCGTACCCACACTTCAGAATAATAATTATAACTTTTGATAGGATGAACCGATTTTAATAAAACAAAAACTTAATATAAAATGAAGATACGCTTCACAATTTTTATACCAACTATTTTGATATAAATCAGTACTTTATACATGATACTTTAACAAACAAATAGACAGACGGACAGACAAACCTAATTCAATTACTTATTTTTAGTCCCTCTCAATCAATTTTGTTACAAAAATATAAAATGTACAGACATCTGCAAATAACATTATTATTTATATATATATATATATATATATATATATATATATATATATATATATATTTAAATAATATTGCTGTAGGGCGACCCCCGGTGGGTGAGGGTGGTGGTAGAAGATGTGAAATAGTTTGACCGATTTGATAGGAAAATGTACCATTATTTTTTTGTTATTCCAATCACTAATCTGCCTTCGAATTTTGGCAATAAAGACGAATCTTACATTTTAGGCCGACGTTGAACATTTGATTTTCAAAAACTATGGGATGCATCCAAAAAAAAATGTTCTGATGACCAATAATAGCCACTAATCATTTTTTTTGTTTGTTTATTATATGTTTTGTAACTACTATACAGTTGTACGGCTTGAGTTAAATTTTACTCAAAACTGACCATAAATAAATAAACTGCGCTGAATGTAATGTTCGTTTAATAACCTCTAGTTACAGACATAAAATATACCAATATACAGACATAAAATTTCGAATTGTCACGTTGTTTTAATGTCATATTATTACAAGGTAACAAATACCATTTTGTGGTATTAAGTGGTAAAGTCACACAGCAGCTTCGGCTGTTGCACGGATGTGTCGGCTTGAACCGTGGAAGTATCACGACCTCACAGAATTCCTTACTAGTACCCTTCGGTATTAGTAATGGTAGCGGAATTTAAAAATAAAAGACTGCCTCAGGAGAGTACCTGCACCCCTTGTAATGGAGAATCCCTCACTGAGCATCCACGCCCAAGCTACCCTTCTTTTCCTGAGATTGCTTAGGCAGTCCTGCGTATTAGGTAGGGGAAGGGGGTTAAAATCCCGCTGGATGAAGCAAACAGAGCGATAAAGTCATGGCGACCCCTACCACGCTAGCCGTGGATTTCTGCAACATCAGGGAACTTCATTCGAACCTTAACGTCGTCCACTACCATCTGGAAACGGCAAAGTCGGCCTTGCTCTTTTTGACAGAATCACAGGTGTCCTTTCCGGCTGATACTTTGTACCTGTCCTACCCGGGGTAACACTTCTTTGTGCTTTGGCTGGAGTTTGTGAATACGTTAGAGAGGGTATCTGTTCTCAACGCCTCGGCAGTCTTGAAAGTAGAGACCTTTCCCTCCTTTGGCTACGCGTAGATAGCGCGTAGATACACGGGGCAGCAGATAAGCGTGAGTGCCCAGGCTACCCCACGTGTTCTGGGGTGAGGGGCGGGGGGCAAAATTCCGCTCAAGACAATAATTGCTCAACGCAAGCTAAGCAACAAGATATTCATGAATTTCTGCAATATCAGGGGACTTCAGTCGAACCTAAACGGCGTCCACTACCATCTCGAGACGATGAAGCTGGCTCTGCTCCTTTTGACTGAAACGCAGGTGTCCGTATTTTCGTATCTCTCCTACCTGGTGTACAAATTGGAACTGGAACACCCCTTTGTGCCTTGGGCTGAAGTTTGTGTATACGTCAGAGAGCACATCTGTTCTCGACGCCTCGGTGGTCTTAAAGGTTCGGACCTGTCCATAATTTGGCTACGCGTAGACAGTAACGATCATTCGCGCGTCTACGGGTGCCTCTGTAGGTCAAACAGCGGTACTGCCGAAACAGACCGACTCTTCGACCACGTCCAAATGGCTACATACAAATGGGGACCTTTGCTATAACAGATTCCATCCACAAGTATCGTGATACTTGGTGATTTTAATGCCCACCACGCCTACTGGCTCGGTTCACGTTAAACAGACCATGCGGGGAGATCTGTTTATCATTTTGCTTTGTCATAATTATGGTCTGACTCCATTGGTTACTTCACCTAAGCAGATTCCAGATGTGGAAGATCAAACACTTTCTCTGTCGGACCTTCTGCTTGTTGAGTATGTTTATATTTTTATATATGCAAATACCGTCATGGAGGTTAACAAATCAGTCGATGAAAGCATCGCTCGTGTTTCACTACATAATATATACCTGGCGACGAGTTCAATAATATTATTAATAAAAAGTGTGATATAAGTATAAAATCGCGATAATTACCGTCATGCTTTTTGGGAAAATAGAAGGTCGATCGTGTAAAGCAGTTTATCGCCTTGAATAAAATTCAATAATTGTTGTACAAAAATCATAAATTACAACGAATTTATGATTTTTAGTAAACTGATCACAAACCACTTTCGTATATCTTTGAAGATAAAATCGATATTCCGCAAACAGCAGCTAGCCGATTACAAAGATACGCGGCGCAACTGGCGACTTATGATTTTGCTGTTGAATGGTTGAACTCGGCTCAGAATGCAACGGCCGACTGCTTGTCACGCCTATAGCATGCTCGTACACTCGATTCCGGTAGCCACTACGATACCACATATATCATATTTGTTTTTTCAGGAGAAAGATTATCCTGTCAATTGCTAGATTATCGCAGAGGAGACTAAAATTAATCCCATCTTATGAAATATTCGTAAATATATATTATTTGGTTAAACGGATGTATCATTTATAACTAACGTATAGTCATTCCGCCCAATACATCTTACGCGAGCTAAATGACGGTGACCTAGAAGTCGTAAAAATGAAAAACATTGCACGTAGTTACGTTTATTGGGCAGGGCTGAACACAGATAAAGAGGATAAGTGTAAGCATTGTTATGCGTGCCGTCAGCAGCGCGTCGCCCCGCCGCATGTCTCGCTCACTCATTGGGAGTTTCCGGGTCGCTCCTGGCAGCGTTTGCGTGTCGATTCCGGGGAATATAAGGATGAACATTATTTGATTATAATCGACGCGCACAGCAAATGTATAGAAGTTTTTCATATGTACAGTACTTCTGCCAAAGTTGTTATTTTTAAATTAAGGGAGCTATTTTCATGATTTGGTTTGCTGCTGAAAATCGCTAGAATTGAAATAATATTTCAAGAAAAATGGCATAGTTACATTCCCTCACCAACCCGTATAGACCAAAAGGTAACGGAGTTGCTGAAAATGCGGTTAAAACAGTTAAAAACTGTATTAAAAAGCTCATCACGAGGGCCAAATATCGAACAAGAACTGAGTAAAATGCTCTTCCAATATAGGAATTATGAACGTGCTATGATGGGCGTAACACCCGCAGTTGCATTGCTAGGCCACAAGCTGCGCGGCCGGACCGCGGAGCGGGTCCGCTACAAACATCTCGAACAGGTCGAGCGCACTGGCATCACGCAACGCAACGGCGGTATATGCGATCATGTATACATACGAAATTATTCAAATAGGAGTAATAAATGGGTCTAAGGACAGGTCAGTGAGCAAGTTGGCTCAAATTCTTACGCTAGTAACTTGCCAGCGGATGGTAGTACCAGAAAACACGTTGATCAAATGTCAATCCCTAAAATACCTCATAAAAAGAGATATTCATCGACCTTTACTTCGACAGACGCAAATGTAACTAGAGATAGTATAACAACTATACCAAGTATGGTACTCACAGTGCCAGACTCGCTGACCACGACGGACAATACTATTGCTAGTCCGGTCTCTCAGCCGGTCACTATTTCCGAAAAGAGAAAAAGATTAGCTCTTCTTCTTCTCCGCCAATATTAAAATGTAATCTATGCCCTCGTCGTGGCCGGCCAAAGTATTTTAACATAAACTTATGTAAGTTCTTATTTCAAATTATATGTCCATTAAGAATTTTGGTAAAATATTTATTAATTTGGTAAATATTTATTCATTTTATAATATTTTATAGGATGGGGTGACAAACGAGCACACAGTCCACCTAAGGTAAGTGGTTGCTGTGGCCCATAGACATCTACATCTATCCTCGATTACGAATCAAAATGCAAATACGTTGTTACCCGTGAGTAATAAGATGGAATGCAGTAAAAAGGATCTCCGGTTCTCTACACTCACCATACGAAACACAGCAGCATTAAGCTACTATTTTACGCTGGTATTCTGTGAGAGTGTGGTCCTTCCCTGGTCGAGTCATTCCATTCGTGCTACAACTATATTACTAATATAACTGCAGCATGGCTCTACCACGTATACAACATGTAACTATTTATAAGCATTATTATGTACATAGGTGTTGGGTATGTTTATACTGTTATACATTCAAGTACCACCATGGAGGTTAATAAATCGGTTGTTGAAACAACCGTTCGCGTTTCACTAAATAATAAATAACTCTGCTGACCTTTCATGCCGACGGATATCAGGTTTCCGTCGACGCCCCACTCGGCTCTTCGAATCACACAATGAAATACCTTGGCATAACTCTGGATAAAACTCTAAATTTTAAAGCCCACGTTGAAGATTTAACCAGCAGAGCACGTAAATTAATCTTTATTTTGAAATCACTTCGTCACGTCACTAATCAGAGTATTATACGCAACGTTTATTTTAAGCTTTGCCTTTCTATCATATCTTACTGCATTTCATGTTGGGGTGGTGCCGCAAAAACTGTCTTAAAACCTTTAAAATCGCACACAGATTAATTTTAAAGATTATGGCCTTTCGACCCATATTATATCCGACAATTCAGCTCTACAAAGATCACAACGTTCTTAATGTTAAGACAATTGTTTATATTACATACAGTGATGTTACAACATCGTAAGGTCCATATATCGAAATTACCAAGAGGCGTTAGGACAAAATCTGCAGTATTCCGACAGTCTACTCTCATTTTGCTAAAAGGTTTTTCTCATATGTCGGTCCCTTTCTTTATAATAAAATCAATTTTAATATTTCTATTTATGAACTATCTAATTACAAATGTAAGAAAGCCGTGTACTCCTTCCTACTAAACAAGAGTTATGAAGAGACACAACAGTACTTATTAACTAACTAATTTATATTATATTAATATAATTATATTATGACACGCACGCACTCACGCACGCACGCACGCACGCACGCACGCACGCACGCACGCACACACGCACACACGCATGCACGTACGCACGCATGCACTCACGCACGCACGCACGCACGCACGCACGTACGCACGCACACACACACACACACACACACACACACACACACACACACACACACACACACACAAAATCTGTAGTACTAAAAGTTAAGAGCAATTTTTGCTTTCCGATCACTTTTGTAAGGGGGTAAGGGACTGAATCGCCTTAATTCAGGCTATTTCTTAGTCTAGCAAGGAGAACAGAACGTCACCCTCACTAGTGTATTTTTTTACCTAATTTTATAGCTATCACATGTAAGATTTTATATGTACTACAAGTTAAAGTTTTTTTAATAAATTATTATTATTATAATATAGCTTAACATATGTAATCAAAAAACAAAATATATATAAAATGAAAAGACTATGAAATTAATATCTTAAAATTATGCAGTGAACCAAAAATCAGTTTCTTTTACAAAAGAAATTAAAAGAAAACAAATTAATTTAAAATAACATTTTTAAAACATTAATATTAATGTTTAAGAAATATGTAAGGGACTTGTACATATATGTTTGCTTATTTATATTGATAATTTGTTAAAATATTGTTACAACTGGAAAATGTTTTAATATAGTATATTCCACAAACTAACTGTACTATGTTTTTGTATCTTTTTGTGTGTAAATTAATAAACAAAAAAGAGCGATTTAAAGTTGTATGCACGCTTTCTGTTTTATAGTAAAATTCAGATCATAATTGTCTGAAATGAACAGTACTGACGTCGGCTCATTAATCGGCAATTCATGTCGGACAGTTTCGTGAGTGTAATAAGTATGTACATTCAGAAACGTAAAGTACCGTCATTAATGTGAAATGTGTCTATAAGGTCCAGCGACCAATACAGGGACGGTACGTCACAGTATTTATAGGAGGCAAATATAACCTAATATTGCGCCATATTTGAACTTTAATGATAATGGTTGTAATTACAAAAACAAAGCTGGGGTATGAAAGGTATGTCGGGAGTTCCTGGAATGTATTGACAGTCTGCGGAATGCTTTGGTAGTCGTCGGGATGCCAAGGAAACACTCGGTATTACGAGGCAGATACCCGGAGATATCCGAAATCTTCTCTTTTGTTGAATATATTTCTCTAGTTTAGGACGAACCGCAATTAACACTATTAGAGTATACCAATTGAAATACACACATACATTATGTTCATTAGCTCACAGCTTTTTGACGGATTTACCTGAAGTCTACGCGCGGGACAAGATTTTAGTGCACGTGTGTGAACGTACATATACACGAGTATAAGAAACAGCCACCTTTCAACTTCAAGCTGCTACTGAGAACTTCTTGACAGAAAAACTCATTGACTGATTTTGGTACAGTACCCACTTAACATCAGGTGGACTGTTAATTGCTTGTTTTTCAAATCTCTGAAAAATATTATGATACATTAATATTTAAATATCAGTATTCAGTGGAATGTCCAACAAATTAAAGAAAAAATAAATAAAAAAATGAAGCAAATAATTTATGTGTTAAAAATAACTATTATATTATATTGTATTATTACTTTTTACTACCTAACTATAAAAATATAACTAATTAAGCAAATTGTTACTGAGAAATGTGGTTAATTTAATTTGATTTTATTCTAAAACGGATAGCATCTCAGAGGAGCGTTGTCTTTTGCACTTACTTTAAAAATTAAAAAAGAAGAAAATGAGATAAAAGAGTAGTAATAAAATGTAACCAGCTTCATCGATGTTTTGTCTAAAGTTTGGAATATTTATCTGAAGCTGTTAAGTGTAACGACGCTTTGGAGGCAGATTGGCACTCTGTTTTCTGAGCCCATTTACGTGGTAGTAATCCTTCCTTTGAACAGCACGTTGCGCATCATTTGTTACTTAATAAATATCCGAACCGTAGGTGAGGTGTCGCTAACCCACAGCATCCAGTTACCATCACAGGAACTGTGTGCTTTATTGTCACCTTTTTCATTATCATTAGAATCACACTCTTAATCTCATGGCTGTTAGACGAGAAATGAAGCTGCAGTCTTCCACAGATTTGACAGCATACAAGCAACTGAACAGACAGATCTCTAAATACATGCGGCGGGACTTGCGCAACTTCAATATAGCTCGTATTGAAAAAGCGATCGAGCGGAACCAGGGCTCCAAAGTCTTTGCCAAAGATCTGTCTGCCAGAAAGAGCCAACTGTGCAAGCCAAAGACCGAGTAGGCAGCATCGTTTCCGGGACACCTGAGTTTTTGAGTGACATTGAGAGCTTCTATGGTGGTATGGATAGCTATACACATCATCGTTGGAAACACACGCGAGTATGGATCGAAATTGAGTGTAGATTTTAAAATGGGAACAATCGCAAAGTAAATGTTTATACGCGATCTAATAATTTGCTGTTCTTACACGTCCTTTGCTAGAAGTGTTTGTCTCTAAGTTCCTAAGGTTATTAAGGCAAAGGAGCTCTATTGAACCGAGTATTTAAACCGATTAAGAAAACGTCTACTTAACTAAATTATTAATGTAATTTAAAGGCGAATAATAAGGTAAGTTTTAAAATTTTTTACTCCAAATTAAAAATTTCGATCAAGGAAGCCAGTCTCAACAAAGACTAGCCATCTGCACAAGACTAGATTATAGTGCACAGGTACGTACACTATATTTCCTCACTCACATAGTCCGATGGTACGGAAATCAGACACGATCAGAGAGAGAGAGAGCGAGAGAGAGAGAGAGAGAGAGAGAGAGATTAGGTGAAGGACTATAAGCTTTCTAAGGCACTTTGGGCTGCTACTGAGCATTATTTATCGGAAATCCTAATAAACGACCTGAGATTCGAATTGGGGATTATGGTATTACGACACTAAAAATAAACTAGGAAGACGCTTATATTTCCGTGTACTGTAAGATCTCATTTAAAAAAACACCGTTACCGTTACAGCCTATTAAAAGTCTTCGTAGCCTTATTCAAGGCATGCATTTCTTATACGATTTACCTATACTCACCTCACTCGGCAGGCGGCTTAGTGAGCGCAATGCCGATATCCTCGTACTGATAATACTGTTCCCCGTCGCCAAGTTGTGTAGTTTTGATTTTGACTTTCCGCCATTAGTCGTCTCGACGCGTTCCTTAAACACCAGGAGGCATTACATTTGGGTGTGTTTGGCATTGGTAGAAGAATGAGGCGGTGTTTACAGTGGTTCACAATTACATCCCAAAAAATGTATTATCCATTACGATTACAGTACAGAAGGAAGAGTTATAGGAGGCCTATGTTCAGCAGTGGACCTTAATATGCTGTAAGATTATCAGGAATGTTTCTTTTTTCGATTGAAAATAATTTATAGACTTGATTTTATAAAAATCCTTGTTACATTCAACGAAGAAAGAGTTTAATTTTGCAAATCTCTTAGGGATTCTGGGACGGTTGTAAACATCTGCACTTCAGTAAACGACTTATCCCCTAATCCAACCCAAACATAAATCGAGGGAAAAATGTAATCTCTATAAATTTTATGAATGCATACACAAACGTGGCGATACATAAACATATTATCTATTTACTCGTATATACTTAACAATCTTTTTTAGATGGCATAGTTTCTTAAAGATGAACAATTTTTTTAATAACATTTTTGTCCGATATATGTGAGTAATTCCACCCGTAACGCAAGACGACGTTTCAGTACTTTTTAACTTTTTTGAACTTTTTAATTCTTACCATCATGATCATCATCACAGTACTTTAGAAGTCCACTGCTGAAACAGGCGACCCCTATAAATTGCAACATAAGTTGTAATACTTTTTAAATTAAAAATAATTAAAGAAGTTTACAATGAAATGACTAATTATGTTAAATTTTTTATTAAAAAAAAGCTAAATTATAATTTATTCTCTATAAATGACTATGATATTAATTATGACAAAACAATGTCTAATATTCTTCATTTGACGTTTAAAAAGGTTAAAATATGAAAAAATTTAAATCAAAAATTATATTTCACATCGAAAAAAACGACGGAGTGCTCCATTCGATGCATATGGGTTTTAAGTATGTTCACCGATTTTTCAGATAAGATTGTATCAGATTAAATGATTAATTCAGACTGTTAACAGGTTAACATTATAAGTGGGTTATTTCAGGGGTGGTTCCTTATAAACTTAAAGAAAAATCACCATCCTTTTGGTTTGAAAATAGGCGAAAAAGATTTTAAATATAACTATTTAGAGGATATTCTAGTTGTTGCCTTTTGAAGACGGTTTATATTTTTTTATTAAAAGCTTAGTTATTACTTAAATACAGATTCATAAGTAGAAATTATGCAACAATGATTGACAACATTTTATAATTATTATTAGATAGTACTAAGAGAAGGTGCATATTTAATATCCCTATCTTTGGTTTGTAAATTCGTCGCATTCGCAAATAACATTCGTAGCATTCTGTGAAAATCTATTTCGGCCTGATGCTATTGCCGATTTAATTACAGCGCAATACGCTCAGTAAAATAAAATACAAATTAATATATTTTCCATCAGCCTGGATATTGAACATACATCAAACTTTAAATCTACTTCGCGTAAGGGTTATTATAATGTAAAGGAATTTATAGATGATAATAACCCCTGGGGAACCAAGCTATTTCTAATTTGTTTTGTGTTGTTAATACATGATTGTAATCTCTTATTTAAAAAAAAATAGTCCCTCTGGGTTTCTTGCTGGTTCTTCCCAGGACAGAGGTTTTTTTTCGAACCAGTGGTAATGAAAAAAAAATGATTTTCAATAAGTATTACTTGTTATCTATATTGAATAAAAAAGTTTCTCTTTCTGTTTCTAATACCGTAGTGAATGGATTAATTTCATCGTTACAGCCATGGTAGCTCGTAAAATGGGCGCTTTCTTTTAACGTGAATGGAAATCCCGTACGAACGAGTTCGATTCCCACGAGCAACTAAAAACAGTGAATAACATTTTTAAGATATTTACTCCGTTTTCTTGTTTTTATATTTTTCATGGTTTTCTTATATACAGAAATGAAGTGACAAACGAGTTATCAGTGTACCTCCAATGAAAAGTGCATACTGTGCCCCATAAACATCTAAACCTATCATTGATTAAGAATCAAAATACAGATGCTTTGTTATCCCTGAGGACTAAGATGGAATGCCTCTTTATCATTGGAAGGGGTCTCCGGTTCTCTACACTTACCATACGAACACACAATAGCATTAACTCGGTAGAGGCGACCTATTCGTATTGCAGCTATATACACGCTGCAGCTGGCTCTACCACGTTTTTGATATTCTGCAAAACCGTGGCCCTTTCCCAATCGAGCCGAGCCATTCGCGATGAAGTTGTAATATAATTGCAGCGTAACTCTGCCACATGTACGATGAAGAGAAACATCGTAAGAAGCAACAAAAAGTACCTATTTGTAAACACGCACTGAGTGTAGTGCCGCGAACACTTCACCGCTGAATAATTTTAATGCTGACGTTAGTATCGGGGCGTTCTCAGGGCGACCCCAAACCCCCGAGAGTAGGATCCGCATCCTATCCCAATCAGTCAATCTATAGTGCTAAACACAGCGCCAGCCAGTCCATGAGCCGAGTTAGGCGTCGACAGTGACCGATACCTGTTCGGATGAGAGGTCAGCAGAAGGTCGAACATGGAAGATGATCGTCTACATCTGGAATCAGTTGTGTGAGACCATATGCCAAGGCAAAGTCATAAACAGAACTCCCCGCATGATTGGTTAGACATTCGGGCATTACAATCGCTTCATCATGCTTTGGTCTTGTTGCTGTTTGCTACAAACAGTTTTTGTCTTGAGAGGAAAGGAATTTTGCCCCCCCCCCCCTTCCCCCTCCTTACTTAATTTGACGAACTTAATTCGGTGATATTTGAATTTAAAACACTGTGATTGTGTAACTGGAAAAAGGTTGTGTATGAACACATCAGCGTTACTTCAAGACGCGATGAATGAAATGTGTAAGTAAGTTAGAAGGAAGACAACGTCCAACGTCTTAAGCAACTAACCTAATGTAGGACATTTGAATATGAATCGCTTCGAAATTACTATCAGTATTGCTTAGGGCTTTTTGTTAATACACTTACTGACAAACTTTGATTTTAATCCCGCTGGAAAAAATTTATATCTTTTTTTTACCTACCCTTCGGCAGATTGTACAGAAGACCGAAGAGTAAAATATGCTAATTTTCCCGCCAATATGTAGACTGAGAAATTCTTTGACTCCGTCTAAATTTGGCCTGTGCTACAGTCCCTTCAGCGGTGCCAAGTTGACTGTCAGTATATCGAGGTGCTGAAGTGTTTCTACAGTAAGGTACCATGGCTATCCGAGTACAGAACCAGAGTACGAAAAGTATCCAACTCTAAAGAGGTGTAAGACCCCCGAAACTCTTCATCGCTGCATTGGAAGACGTTTTCAAGCTACTGGACTGGAAAGGATACAGTATTAACATCAATGGCGAGTACATCACTCACATTCGATTTGCCGACGATATAGTCCTTATAGCAGAATGGCTGGAGGACCTAAGCACTATGCTCAATGACCTCAATAGTGCCTCCCAACGGATAGATCTTATGATGAATATGTACGTTATGAAATTCATGTGTAACGTCCAGATCACATTTATGCCGGTAGTTGTTGGGAGCACTAAGCTCGAAGTGGTTGACAATTGTTTTTACCTGGGACAAATAGTCCGATTAGGTAAGTACCGACTTCGGCCGAGAGGTCAGTCGACGTATTCAACTTGCCTGGGGTTTGGAAAATTACGACACATCTTCTCGTCAGCTATACTTCAAAACCTGAAAACGAAACTGTACAACTAGTGCGTGTTGCCAGTGGTGACTTATGGAACTGAGACGTGGTCCTTCACTGGTGGTCATATAAGGACGCTCAAGGTCGCTCAGCGAGCTATGGAGAAGGCTATGCTCGTGGTTTCTCTGCATGATAGACTTAGAAATGAGGATATCTGCAGTAGAACTAGAGTGACCGACATAGCCCAACGGATTAGTAAGCTGAAGTAGCAATGGGCCGGCCATATAGCTCGAAGAACCGATAAACGATGGGAAACAAAGTTTCTCTCGTGGAAGGCTTGCACCGACAGGCTCCTGCCGTGGACTACCCACTAGATGGAGTGACGACCTGGTAAGACATGCGGGAAGCCGATGGATTCAGGTGGCCCAAGACCGTGCTTTGTGGCATTTCTAGAGGGAGGTCTATTTTCAGCAGTGGACATGTGAAGTGCTGTAAAGATGATGATGATGACCCGGTGGATACAGGGCAATGGGCAGTTGGCACCTGCAGATGGGCAGACACGGGCCACGTGTTGAGTGTTGGCACACGTTGGCCAGAACATTTGTCTAGTCTCACCACTGCTAGTCATCGCTCGCCTCGCTGGTCGAATGCAGGCGCCAACGTGTATACAGTTTGTTTGGCGTGCCTTGTCACCACTTGGGATAGCTGAGCACTACTCGTCTCACTTCGGTACAGTGTCGGTTTTTCTACACAAATCCAAGGCGCTCGCCTGACCTCGGTAATTCGTGTCCATGTTATTCGGCCATGTCGGTATGTTCACTCATTCAAACTTGACCTACATATAGACCGTAGCATTCTTCTTGTATCAATTTGCCTACACTCACGTTGATTCAGGCTTGGCCAACATGTATTAGCTAAAAATGTGTTTTCAATTTGACATAACATATAAATTTAATATAACTTTCCATTGCTTTTTCATTTGATATAACTTTTACACGGTTTTATTATTGAATATCTGCAAGGCGTGTCCTTTTTAAATTAACGATTTAGTTTACCACTCCATTAAAATGATTTGCGTTTCTGTCTTCACACTTCGCATTAATTTTAATAAAATGATGCTTAGGTTTGCTCAAAATAACATTTCAGTAAATGTGCAGAGGTTCTAAAAGGTTCAAAGTACCGCAACGCCTCCTATGGGGCAGAACTCTAAGCAAGGATGTATCCTCAATAGACTATAAATATTGAATTTCGGTCATGTTATATTAGCTTTTTTCAGAATAAACTTACAATAAAAGAGCCTTTCTAAAAATAAACAAAGTTACGAGCGCAGCATACATATTGTACTAATTTACATAACAGTGTGAGCACTGTCGATACGTCGAGAACCTATTTCTTAAGATATCTCTATCGTCTCACAGTCATCGAATTTTAGGCTCTATATCTTTGTAGATAATAGTACAAAAGAGGTTTTTATGTAAATAGAGTCATTATATATGATTAATGTATTATTATTTGCTTTGCAACATACACATTTATAATATACTAGCCGTACCCACGATTTCGTTCGCATAGAATAATTTTAAGTAATTTATAATACTCGTACTTCCCTACTAGAATCGGATTTTGTTCACAATTAATGAGTTTAAGTTTTTTGCGCGGAACCTTAATTATTTCCTTAAAATAACAGTGGCTAATGTCAATTCTTATAATATCAGCTATGAATGACAAGTAAAAATCCTGTCAAAATCGGTCCAACCGCTTACGAGATTAGTCGGAATAAACGGACAGACAGACGGGCAATAATTTTAAAAATTGTTTTTGTACGTATATACTTTCAAATGCATTTAGTAAAAAGTCGTTATTTTAGCATTACATATACTCGTACTGTAATTATATTTATCTGTAAAGATGTTAATATACAAATAGAAAATTCAATCATTAATCATTTCAAAGAAGGTATATTTATTGCACTGGCACACATAATATGTTTAATATAACTTAACAAAAGTATTATATATTTACTACATATACGGTAGAAATAATTGTAATGTTAAAAACAAGATATTGCACGCCAATATAATGGTAGAATGTAAGGTCTCATTAATAAATAAAATCAGCAAGAAACCCAGCCGGACATTTCTTCTAAATAGAATTAATTTACAATTTATTACTTTACACTACTATAAAATACACAGATCAGAAATAATCCATTATGGATTTTCCCGAGATTAAATTAATAGCTGAGAATAATAATTTATTAGTTGCCATGAATTAATTATCTAGAGTCGAAGATGATCCAGTAGCGGGATACAACAAGTGCACCGTGCCACGCCAGAGCCAAGACTGCTCGCTCCGACTAGTTTCGATGATGTTGATACTGTTAGCCTATGAGGCTCTTAGAGCTTCACCGGTATCAGGGCAGAGCTTAAAATAAAATTTAAAAGTGTCTATGTCGATCTGCATCGTTAAATGCGTAAAGATGCTCGCCTACGTCAGTTGAAAGTGCACGTAGATGAGTTATCTAATAGCTGTGTACCCATCAGATGTACTAACTGTGTTTGTTCCGAAGTCTGTGTATCCGAAGAGTCGAGGATTAGCTAGTAGCGGGATGCAACAAGTGCACCGTGCCACATCAGAGCCAAGACTGGCCACTACGCTCCGCAAAACAAGTCTAGCCGAGCAGCGGGCCGGTGGGGAAAATTGAGTGGCGCTCTGGGTGGCGTGATTGGTGTAAAGCTTATAGAATGTTTTTTTTTTTTCGAAAAAAAAAACATTTAAAAACAATAATTTTAATTTAAAAAAATTATTTGCAAATTGTATGTAGTTTTATTATCGCTGCATTGGCTGAGGAGTAAGAAGATTATCAAAGACCCCGCATTACCGATACTCGTGTGAGTTAGAGGAATATAACCACATAATATGTGGAGTGTAGAGGTAAGGAAAACAGACTGTGTATTAAAAAGTGTCCGTAGAAAACCGTTACATAAGGGTGGCGCCACTATAGCTACGGGGGTTTTAAATAATGCGCCGAAAAATATTAGTGGGATAGAAGTAAACAAATAATAAATATAACGTTTTTCGAGGTTATATTTACTAAATAAAATTATTTTAGATTTTAGAACTACTGAGCAATTTAGTAGCACACTTCACACAGTCGAACTGCTAAGTTCATTTCATACCATGTAGCTACTCCAGCGTTGTTGTGGAGAGTTTATTGTTTATAGATGGACACTTTTTCTAACTATTCTTTTATGATAGATTGTTCTCCTTACCTCTACACTCCATAATCACATATAATTTGCAAATATTTTTTTTAATTAAATTTTTTAAAAAATATGGTCGAGTTTTCTGAGAAAAAAATATTTCTATACGCTTGGATACTGATGGGAACCACAGGTTATTTTGTTATATGTATAACTGTTGCCGACGGCGAGAAGATTCATCCATCGCCCCGCACCGCACCCACGTCGACACGTCCCCACGCGCCCCGCATTAGAACAAGGGCCCCGCGCGGACGACACTCTCACTAACTCGGTGCCCACGGCGCACCATCCTACTGAATATAAGAAGCGCTTCTGGCGCGGCTTCGTCATTCGTGCGACGGCAATTCGAGCGAAAGCAAGCGGCCCAATCGAAAGAACAAGCAAGCGAGAAGCCCTCAAAAATCCCTAATAGTTGAGTGTTAACTGCCGCATAAACTGTAAATATAGTATTCCAACTGTAGACAGATGTCACAGAATTGGGCTCAGTTAGTTAAATTCATTTCATTTGCAACAAAATAGTAATCCCTAGCGTATACATAATAGAAAAACAAATAAATACAGTCCACTTAGCTCTCATCCCCTACATTTCTTTGGTCCATCGTCGCCGGATTGAAGAACAGAAGATCAAGATCATCAGTGAAGATAGAAGATTATTTCAAATCTTTCCCTGTTTCTGAATCTCCGTCAATCATCAACCGTCGTTAGTCGTTTTAACGACTAACTTTCCTGTTTCTACCGCGTTTACACGGCCGGACGAATACGACCTAACGGTGCCAAATGGTATTCGTCTGGTAACGCCCTTTGTGGCTGGAACAGCAAACCATACGTGCCTCTTTTTGAAGACGATCGGAAGCCGCAACGTGGGACCATGCGTAAGACGAGAAGCAGCCTGAAAGCCAGGAACGACGACGAAACGCCGGTAGGAGTAGACGTGTTCGAAGAAGCCCCCGCGTCTCCACTCGATTATCTGTCGGCATCCGCGCCCTCCGTCGCACCCGCGCCGACGCCAGCAACTATGCCCGCGCCCACGCCCGTATCCGCCGCCACGATGCCGCGCCCCGTTATGTCCGTGTCGACAAGTGATAAATTTGATAACAGTACAACCGCGTCGCGTACCGATACACTCGCCGCGATTGTAGAAGATGTTCCGGCAACAGAATTTAGTTTGACGATGCAACCCGCCGCGCCCGTAGCAATCGACGCTGTATATAGGCCCGCATCGCGCGCCCCGTCAGTTCGTTCAGCCCGGTCAACAGCTAGCGCGATAGCCAGAATTAGGCAACTGGAGTATAACGCAGCAGAAGAGCTCGCCGCGATTCGTAAAAAGCAGTTAGAAATTCAGGAAGATTTAATCAAAAAGAAATACGCTAGAGACATAGCGCAGTTACAAGAAGAAACCGATAGGGAAAGTCTCGATAATATGAACAATAGGAGCCGTGTGGATCAGTGGTTAAATAACATAGAGGTTGTGCGGGGGAAGCCGCCCCTTCGACAGTCTCAGCCCGCGCCCCACGTCGACGTAGTTTTAACGACCAACGAAAAAGGGGACCCATTATGACGCTGCACTACCCGTATATATTAAGGACGCCCAGGGGAGGACGGTTGCGAACGATGATCAGCCGCGTCACGGTAACCACACAGCGCAGAGGGACTTGTTAGGAGCCGCCGCCGAATCAAAACGATCGAACCACCATGTAAGGGTGACGTCGCCGACACGCGCCTAATACCGCACTCTATCGCCAGTACGTTGTAGATCGTCTAGATCGTCGTGTGTCGCCGGAAAGATTAATGAATAGGGATAGAGATAGGTCGCTCACCTCGCGAGGGAAAGACCGGGGAATCGAACGGCTTGCGGAAGCTTTAGAAAGCATGGTGAGATGTAGGCCCGCCGCCGCAAAGCAAACACAGGGCCTGCCTATTTTTAACGATACGTCCGCGGAATGGTTAGCATTCAAAGCCGCGATGAAAGAATTCACTAGGTTGTACGGATTCACTAATACGGAAAATATGGCACGGTTAAGAAATTGTTTACGTGGTGAAGCTAGGGAGGCCGTATCTGCGTTATTGTTTATCGCGAGGGACCCAGCCGACATAATGCGTACATGCGAGCAATGTTTTGGCCGATCGGAGGTAATTATTGATCGAGCATTAGAAGATTTACGACGCCTTCTGCGCCCGGGTCAGACAGCTCAGGAATTGAATGCGTTCGCGATTAAATTACAGAACTTAGTCTGTATAATAAAAAACGTAGACGCTAAAGGATATTTACAAAATCCTATGTTAATACGGGAGGTCACGAATAAGTTAAGCCCTCACCTACGGTCACGATGGTGCGACTATGGTGGTGAACATGTGATAGTGAAGTGTAGAGAGTTAGCGCAGATGGACAATGATAGCCGGTGGAAATGGATGAAAGAAGAGGGAGTGTGTTTCAAATGTTTAAGTAGTAAACATCGGCGTCTTAAGTGCAAGTATAAGACATGCGGCGTCGATGGCTGCACCGCCCCTCATCACGCGTTGTTACACGTAAAGAAGACCCAAGCCCCGGAAGCATCTGTCGCCCCAGATGAAACAGTGCTCGTCGCGTCTAATACGGCTAACGATAAAACAGTGTTGTTAAAAGTGTGTCCTATAATAGTGCGCGGACCGCGAGGTAAAGAGATCGAAACTTACGCGCTCCTCGACGAAGGATCTACGATCTCGTTAATAGATAGTGAGTTAGCTCGTGAATTAGGTACGGAAGGGCCGACGAGGCCACTGACGATACAAGGTTTATCGGATAGCCAATGAGAGGCTAATAGTTGCGTAGTGAAAGTAGGCATACGCGGTAAAACGAGAAACGAGTCGTATGTGATAAACGCTCGTATGATTAGCAACTTAAATGTAGGTTCGCAATCCGTCGGTAAGGGATGTCTACGGTTGAAACATTTACGTAGCTTACCGAACGCAGAGTGCTATTATAATGCTAAACCTAAAGTGCTTATAGGTTCGGATAAATGGCATTTAATTGTATCACGGGACTTACGAATAGGACGTCGCAGGCAGCCCATTGCCGCTAGGACATTATTGGGATGGGTTTTTCAGGAAACCGCGCCTCGTGTTATATGTAGGCAAGATAGGGAAACCGTTCTACATATATCTTCCGTTAATACACGATACGAAGAAGACGTCAAAACGTATGTCGGTCCGGACGAGGAGTTGACCGATCTCCTCAAGAAGCAATATGAGATCGACTCGATAGGTATCTCGCTCAAGAGCAGGCCACGACGGGACGAAGAGCGCGCTGTTGACACATTCCAGCGCACCGTCAAGAAGGTCGGCGAGCGCTACCAAGTCGGATTGTCATGGAGGGACGAAGATGCCAAGCTGCCACCGAGTTATGATATGGCAGCACGCAGACTCCGAGCCATTGAGAGGAAGATGGATCAGTCGCCGGAGTTTAACGAATCTTATACAAAGCAAGTGAACGACCTCCTGGAGAAGGATTATGCTAAAGAAGCTGACGGATTAGAACGAGAGGATCCGAAGAGCTGGTACCTGCCACACTTCGCTGTACGGAATCCGAACAAGCCGGGAAAGCCGAGGCTAGTATTCGACGCAGCAGCTCGCGCATCAGGCAAGTCACTGAACGATTATTTGTTAGACGGCCCCGACTTGTTACGTAATTTGCCGGGTATATTATTTCGGTTTCGTGAAAACGAGATAGTGGTGTCAGTGGACATTAGAGAGATGTTTTTGCGTGTTAAGATCGACCGCCGCGACCAACCCGCGCAATTATTTTTATGGCGAGGAAACATTCGTAGTAGTTCACCGAAAGAGTACGTAATCACTTCTATGATATACGGAGCGAGAAGTTCACCGTTTCTTGCGCATTTAGTGTTAGGGACTACAACACACGCGTTTATGTCGATACATATCCGCGTGCCCTTAACGCCATTACCAATAGTCATTATATGGACGACTACTTAGACAGCTACGCGACGTTGCACGAGGCAATCGAAACGGCTAGGCAGGTCACCGAGGTACACAGCAAGGCAGGCTTTACGTTAGCAGGTTGGAATTCGAACCATGTAGCTTTGTTGAACGACAAACCGGAAGAGTTATTAGCACGTAAGCCTAAGGAGGTAGGCGCTACACAAGACGGTCCCGGTAGGACATTAGGTTTATTATGGGTAGCGGAAAAAGGCGTTTTAACGTTTAACACATCTATGAATAGGGTGCCGCACGATGTTAAATTACTACACCGTCCACCGACTAAGAGGGAGGCGCTGAGCGCGGTTATGTCCGTTTTCGATCCAATAGGGCTGCCCCAGCCGTGTAGTGGCGGTTAAGAATATCCACTACCCCATATCTTCCCGTGGGTGTCGTAAGAGGCGACAGAGGGAGACAGGCAGGAGATGGGCAGCAGCGTCTTCCTGATGACAACTGTGACGTAATAAAAAAAACTGCGGTTGCCAACCCGCTCGCCAAGCGTGGCAACTATGGCAAATACCCCCCAATGAATAAATACACAAACAGACGGCCCCCAGTCCCCGGCGGCCCCGCTATTCCTGGCTACGGTGGCGACCATGGTAACGGCGGGGCAGGGGGTGCTAAGAATCTCCGGTGGAGGTTCGGTTGCCACCTACGACGACTCGACCTGGCAACATATAACGCACGCACCCTGAGGACTGACGAGAAGATACTGGAGCTGGAAGAAGAGGTAGACAAGTTGCGCTGGCATATTATTGGATTATCCGAAGTCCGAAGAGAGGGGGAGGACACGGCAATCCTCGAGTCCGGCAACTTGTTCTATCACCGGGAGGGCGACCATCTGTCCCAAGGAGGTGTCGGATTTATCGTCCACAAATCTCTCATCAACAACGTTGTAAAGATTGGGAGTGTGTCGACGAGGGTCGCGTACCTGATACTCAGAATCACCAAACGGTATTCGCTGAAGGTCATTCAGGTTTACGCACCAACCTCGGCACATCCCGATGAGGAGGTGGAGGAAATGTATGAGGATATTTCCAGAGCCATACATTCCTCCAAAACCTACTACACGGTGTTGATGGGAGACTTCAACGCAAAACTGGGCACAAGAGAAAGCGGTGAGCTGAAGGTAGGGAAATTTGGAGTAGGGCAACGGAACCGAAGGGGCCAGCAGCTGGCCGACTTTATGGAGAAAGAGGGACTCTTTATGATGAACTCTTTCTTCCAGAAGCGGCCCCACAGGAAGTGGACCTGGTCGAGCCCCGACGGTTCGACAAAAAATGAGATTGACTTCATTATGACGACCAGACGCCAACTGTTCAGTGATGTCTCAGTGATCGCAAGGGTGAAAACTGGCAGCGATCACCGAATGGTTAGAGGCACACTGAACCTAAACGTTAAGTTGGAGAGGTCTCGTCTAATGAAGTCAACGCTCCGTCCCCCTCGTGCTCTAATCCAGAATCCCGAAACCTTTCAGCTCGAGTTACGTAACCGCTTCCAGTGCCTAGAAGATTGCAATGCAGTGGACGATATGAACGACAAGCTCGTGGAAACTGTCCATGCGGTCGGAGCTAAGTTCTGCAAGACCCGCCGCAGAAGAACACAAAAACTCTCCGATCACACTCTTAATCTCATGGCCGTTAGACGGGAGATGAGGCTGCAATCGTCAACAGATTTGACAGCATACAGGCAACTGAACAGACAGATCTCCAAATGCATACGGCGAGACTTACGCAACTTTAATACTTCTCGTATTAAAGAAGCGATCGAGCGGAACCAGGGCTCCAAAGTCTTTGCCAGAGATCTGTCTGCCAGAAAGAGCCAACTGTCAAGGCTGAAGACTGAGTGTGGCAACATCGTTTCCGGGACACCTGAGATTTTGAGTGAGATTGAGAGGTTCTATGGGCAGCTGTACACATCATCGTTGGAGCCACACGCAAGTGTGAGTAACGATCCAAGAGCAAGTCTTATCCGACACTATTCCGATGATATCCCGGACGTCAGTCTAAGCGAGATTAGAATGGCTCTCCAGCACCTTAAAAACGGCAGGGCCCCAGGCGAGGATGGAATTACAGCGGAGCTTCTGAAAGCGGGTGGAACACCGGTACTTGAAGTCCTTCAGAAGCTCTTCAATTCCGTCCTCCATGGTGGCACTACTCCAGAGGCGTGGAGCAGAAGTGTGGTGGTCTTGTTCTTTAAGAAAGGCGACAACGCTCTCTTAAAGAACTACAGACCGATTTCCCTTCTGAGCCGCGTCTACGTGCTGTTTTCGAGAGTCATTACGAATCGTCTCGCACGCAGACTTGACGACTTCCAGCCTCCCGAACAAGCCGGTTTCCGAAAAGGCTTCAGTACCATAGACCACATACATACCCTGCGGCAGATTGTACAGAAGACTGAAGAGTACAATCTGCCACTTTGCCTGGCGTATGTGGACTATGAGAAAGCCTTTGATTCCGTCGAAATTTGGGCGGTGCTACAGTCCCTTCAGCGGTGCCAAGTTGACTGTCGGTATATCGAAGTGCTGAAGTGTTTGTACAGTAGGGCTACGATGGCTATCCGAGTACAGAACCAGAGCTCGAAACCTATCCAACTGCAGAGAGGTGTAAGACAGGGTGACGTTATATCCCCGAAACTCTTCACCGCTGCATTGGAAGACGTTTTCAAGCTACTGGACTGGAAAGGATACGGTATTGACATCAATGGCGAGTACATCACTCACCTTCGATTTGCCGACGATATAGTCCTTATGGCAGAATCGCTGGAGGACTTAAGCACTATGCTCAATGACCTCAATAGTGCCTCCCAACGGATAGGTCTTAAGATGAACATGGACAAAACAAAGATCATGTTCAATGTCCATGTCACACCTATGCCGGTAGTTGTTGGGAGCACTATGCTCGAAGTTGTTGACGAATACGTTTACCTGGGACAAATAGTCCGACTAGGTAAGTCCAACTTCGACCGAGAGGTCAATCGACGGATTCAACTCGGCTGGGCAGGGTTCGGGAAATTACGGCATATCTTTTCGTCAGGTATACCTCAATCTCTAAAAACTAGATTGTACAATCTAGATTGGCGTGTTGCCAGTGATGACTTACGGATCTGAGACGTGGTCCTTCACTGCTGGCCGTATGAGGACGCTTAAGGTCGCTCAGCGAGCTATGGAGAGGGCTATGCTCGGAGTTTCTCTGCGTGATAGACTCAGAAATGAGGATATCCGCAGTAAAACCAGAGTGACCGACATAGCCCAACGGATTAGTAAGCTGAAGTGGCAATGGGCCGGCCATATAGCTCGAAGAACCGATAACCGATGGGGAAGAAAGGTTCTCGAGTGGCAGCCTCGTACCGGTAGGCGTAGTGTAGGGCGACCCCCCACTAGATGGAGTGACGACCTGGTAAGACATGCAGGAAGTCGATGGATGCAGGTGGCTCAGGACCGTGCTTTGTGGCATTACTTGGGGGAGGCCTATGTTCAGCAGTGGACTTGTGAAGGGCTGTAATGATGATGATGATGATGAGGGCTGCTCAGCTACCTCACCATTACCGCGAAGATTCTGCTACAAGACCTGTGGCGGGTGAAGAGATTCGGTTGGGATGATGAGACGAATTCGCGAGATGGTTGCGAGCCGTTGAGGATGTATCACGGTTATATCTCCCGCGGTGTTATGCTCCTACGGGGGGAGTAGTAAATCGTCAATTGCATATTTTTAGTGACGCGAGTGAAAGTGCGTACGCGCCTTATAACCGCGATACATCTCCAGATCGTCGTGTGTCGCGGAAAGATTAATGAATAGGGATAGAGATAGGTCGCTCACCCCGCGAGGTAATTTGTGAAATACTTCTGTAAAAGAACACTCCGAGCATACTATTTGCAGATGTTACGAACGCTTTGACTTTATTGTTTAAATTTAATAAAGGGTCCCGAAACACTTACATCAATAATAAATTATAACCCGTAAAAGGATAGACATGAAATAAAGTGTGAAATTTAACAACTAAAAATAAAAAACTGGTTATTAATGGCAAATATCCCACCATAAGACAATCTATGGGGGAGATCTATGTTGAGCAGTAGACTTTTGGTAGACTGTAAAGTTAAAGATAACCTGTTAGTGAACAGCCATGTTGAATGAGCATAATTATCAGGCCAAATTGTGTGCAAGGTGTCTGATTTTACAAACATCATTTTGTGTACCAAAGTGATTATGGCAAATCCTCCGGGCAGGCCTATTTGAGGCAGGGGACCACTTACAGCCTTTTAAAATAAAGTAAGTACCTAGTGTGATGCTATCCACTGCAAAATAGTATCTCTTTCTTCAGAGTTAATAGGCACAGCATTTGTACGGCGTGCTCTTAAAATTGAAGATCCACATAGAATACAAATATTCCTGTACCCAAATCTTCTAATGGAATGAGCAGATGCAACACTTTCTTGCAATATTCTTAGGCAATTACAACAAACGGAGGAGGGAAGCGAAGTTGGCATGAAGGTGAATGTTTGATGTGAAAAAAATTGGAAATCCAAAAGATAAATATCGATTAACACATTATTATTTTACAAAATTTACAGTATTTCAGGTACATCATATAGTGATAAATAAACTTTATAATATTAGAGTATTATAGAGTTGTGTAATATTAGTAATATATGGGGGAGGCCTATGTTCGGCAGTGGAGTTTAATTGGCTGTAACGGTAATATTAGAGTGGATTGAAATATTTTTCATTGCACAAACTAACTTTTTTATTAATTACATAATATTTTATCCTTAGTATAAATATTGACTGAAAAATGATAAAAGTCCCGGTCCTGACGGTATTCCTAACGAAGCTTTGAAACTTGGCAAACATCTATTAGCTGCGCCTCTCATGGAACTGTTTAATACAGTTTTAGAAAAACGTAGCGTTCCCAAAAAATGGACAGAATCAAGAACTATTCTCTTGTACAAAAAAAGGTGACCCAACGAATGCTAGCAAATATCGCCCTATAAGTCCGTTACCTGCGATATATAAACTTTTCGCATTGTGCCTAGAAAAACGGATAGGAAGTCAAATAGACGAACAGCAACCTACAGAACAAGCGGGCTTTCGTAGAGGTTTCTGCACCATAGATCATATCCATACCTTAGATTTAATAATTGAAAAATTTCTAGAGTTCAATAAACCTCTATATCTCGGATTCATAGACTACGTACAAGCATTCGACTCTATATCCCATGACAGTATATGGAGAGCTCTCAAATAGCAAAAAATACCACAAACATATATAGCTATCATAAGAAGTATCTATGAACAAAGCACAAACCGAGTTAAACTTGATCGTACAGGACCTGAGATCAAAATACGTAGAGGAGTAAAACAAGGCGATCCTCTTTCACCTAAACTTTTCATAGGGGTACTACAACACATTATGAAAGACCTATCCTGGAATAAAGCAGGAGTTAATCTCAATGGCAACTATTTGAACAACCTTCGCTTCGCCGATGATATTGTTATCTTCTCCGATTCACATAAAAAACTTGAAGCCATGATACAAGAAATTAACAATGTAAGCACAAAAATAGGCCTAAAACTAAACACTGAAAAAACGAAGGTATGCACAAATAGCACAAAACACCCAATAAAAGTAGATGACATAGAGCTTGAATATGTAGATCACTATAACTACCTAGGCAAACAAACATCTTTTAAAATTTCTAGAAATCAAGACGAGATCGATAGGAGAATTGCTATAACCTGGAATAAGTTTTGGAAACATAAAGAGGTACTCAAAGCAGATCTACCGCTAAATTTAAAAAAGAAAGTCATGGATTCCTGCATACTTCCCTGTCTCCATATGGCTGAAATGCTTCAATAGACAAACAAGGAATAAAATACTAACATCTCAACGTGCAATGGAAAGAAGTATCCTAAACCTAAAACTAAAAGATAAATGCAAAAACAATGACATTCGCAAGAAAACGAGAGTGATAGACGCACTACATTACTCTCAAAAATTGAAGTGGAAGTGGGCAGGTCATGTAGCACGATCTACAGATACCAAATGGAATAAACGAGTAACCATGTGGACAGGAACAATAGGCAAACGCAAGCAAGGAAGACCGAAAGAAAGATGGGTCGATGAGATTGAAAAGACAGCAGGAAAAAATTGGTTAAAAATAGCACAGAATCGAAAAGAGTGGGAAAATATGGAGGAGGCCTTTACCCAAAGGGGGGGTCCTTAATTGAAATATATATTTTATTTTATTTTCTAAGCGTACATATAATTGTTGTATTGTAAATATTTTCTATTAAGGAATAAAGAGGCTTTATTATTATTATTATAAATATTGACACATACGTTTTCGACTTTGATTTCTGATTGGCTGACAAAAGATAATTAGACATACATAACATGTGATATATAATGCCATGCCACAAAAACTTCTTTTTTGTATATTGTGTAACTTCATTTTATCTATTATTTAAATTATATTTCACTAATAACATAAAACTTAAATACTTTAACGCTTAACACTTTAATAAGACCTGTGTTTATCAATTGTTAAAGGTTAATTCAGTATAAGTTATAGATTTTACAAAATTCTAGGAGGAAAAGTAAACTCTTATATTACTCACATGGACTTTTACTCGTCAGTTTGCATTTTCGAATGTCATTGGCGAATTAAACACATAAATGTGAAATAAGTATTTAATATTTGACTTACGTGCATAATACGAGATAACCCTTAGGTTAAACATTTTTTGCATCAATTAGACATTAACATACGAATCCACTTGTAAGCAGAAAAACTACGTGAATTTTCATTTTTACACTTTTACTTTAACACGAACACAGTTTATATCAATTTAAACAAACGAGTTTATACCATATATATTTTCTACCAAATAGTTTGAAACTACATACTTTATTCTTACAATCAATGCCAGTCAATGCAAAGAACTATGCCTGTAAGTTGGTAAATAGCAGGAAAGAATGCAGTGTCATCTTGTGTCAAAATGTAAAATAATTCAATCAATATATCATTTATCAATTTAATATAACGAAAGATTAAAATTATAGCTGTAGAAGGTATGAATTTATTAATAATGTGAAGGGATATTTATCAGTACTTTTAAAAACTTAAAATAATTAAGTACTTAAACATGTATAGATCGTTATGTGTTTCTGGAGTCTGTGGATCGTTTTCATTACTTATTATTTCTAAAAAATCGTACCATATCCCATATTATTCAATAAAAATAAAAATATTAAGTAATATATTTAAAAAAGAAAATATGTAATTTTCGTTTCCGCAGTATGGTGATATTGTTGGAATAAAATCGAGAGTAACAAAAATAATATATATTTCTCATAAAAGTTTAAATCTAGATATGTAAGTAGATAGATTGTATAGTAGAGTTAATAGCTTTCCGTGAGATAATATACTCACCACGTGAGAAATCCACACAGATAAAAGTTGGCGCACATCAGCAGCTGTCTCGGCCAGTAATTGTCTTCGCACACTGCGTTGAAACCTGACTCCACAATTGCAACATACACTTCTATTTTCATTGAATGCTGATCTCATCAGATTGTCGATTTTCTTAAAATCGCATATAAATACAAAAAAACATTAGCGTGACGAACGTCAATGCCGTAAAGATTAAAGATATTTACTATTACAATTTGGTGTCTTTTTTTTGGTGTAACACCATTAAGTGACGTTAATATTTTTAGTGGGTCCAAAAATTATTGTCCCCTTTTCCACAGTCAACAAGATCAGACTCGCCTTCTAGCTGTTTCGACTAAGGAATCTAGTCACTGGTTACACGCTCCACCATCAAGTAATCTCGGCACATTGCTTGATGGGGAAAGCTTGCGCATTGCCGTAGGAATCCGGCTAGGAGCGGCAATTTGTCAACCTCACCAGTGCCTCTGTGGTAGCAGCATCGATGAGTTTGGGCTCCACGGACTTTAATGTAAGAAAAGTTCAGGTAAGTTTTCCCGTCACGGTTCTTTAAACGAAGTCATCCGAAAGGGTCTTGTCTCCATAAATAACCCCTCGGTTTAAGAGCCTTACGGGATATTTAGAGACGATGGAAAGAGACCCGACGGTATGACTTTAGTCCCTTGGGAGAGAGGTAAGCCATAGTGTGGGATGCTATTTGCGTTGACACTCTGGCGGCCTCTCACCTCAAGGGTACCTCTTTTAGAGCCGGGGCGGCAGCATCAGAGGCAGCCGAATTTAGTAAATGGCGCAAATATGAGTCTTTGAGAAATGACTACATATTTGTGCCATTTGCTGTAGAGATTATCGGTCCGTGGGGTCCACGAGCAGTGAAGTTTCTAAAGGAACTGTATCCACAACTGGTCGTCGCTGCTGGTGATAAGAGGACCGGGTTTTTTTCTCGCTCATAGGCTAAGTATAGCTATTCAACGAGGAAACGCAGCCAGCGTTCTTGGCACTATATCACGGGGAGGTCTTTATGACTATTTAAATTTTTAGTTTTAGTTTTTCTGTATTATAGTTTCTTTTTTTATATGTATATAATTAGTATTAATCGTAAATATTATAATTTCATGGTGAAGTTAACTACGTCCGAAAATAAATATTCTTTACAATTTTTTTAAATATTATTAACAAAAATCATATACGCGTTCACAGTGCGATCATTGACCCCAAATTCTTGGAGGGGTTGAATATATAAAAATGCAAACCAGTCGTCTAATCGACTAGTAGCATTCCAAGTATATCCTAGGGGTTTTTGATTGAAGCACTCTAGAATTGATTCACGATACGCGACACTTAGGTTAAACCCTGCTATTATCCTTACTGCACTGGTATTGGGTTTTTGCTAACAAACCCAGCATTGTATAGGCCAATTTAAAAAAAATGCATGCTTGCTGTTTTACTAACCCCCGACGAAAAAGAGGGGTGTTATAAGTTTGACCGCCATGTGTCTGTATATGGCAACTTAGCTCTTGAAGGGGTGAACCGATTTGAGTGCGGTTTTTTTTTAATTTAAAAACAGGTTTTTAGCGGGGTTTCGTAGACTTATTTTATCAAAATTGGTTCAGCTTTTTTAAATATAATCAGCTTTTTCTTGTTACTGGGGTTTTTGAAATGTTCAATTAAAGTTACAGTTTATCTTAGAATGTCTAATGCCTACGGGCAGAACTTAATAAGGTAGTTCCTGTTGAAATATTAAACTATAAATAAAATTTGACTTAAAAATTGATAAAATAATTAGAACGGAAAATCTCCAAAACTTAACATATAATCAGTAATTAGATTAACCTTTTCACAGATAAGCGTCCAATGTCTAATATGTCAGTGCAGTGTAAGGGCAAATGTAATTTTCAAAGACAGTAATGTCGATTTTACTCGTGAACTGAATACTAAATGACCATGCCATTTAGTATTCAGTTCACCACATGCCACATGATACAACCCTCACTTGCAGATAACCGAATTAAGACGACGCCTTCATCTATCACTGTCTATAACTTTAGCATAAAAGCCCTTATATCCACGCGTATAACGTAAGGTTTCAACTTCATAATAACTTAATAAACTACGGACACTTTAACTTAACTGCAGACCTAAGGTAAGTAGTTAAGACAACAAACACCCCAAGTTCAAAATAAATTAACACAACCTGGATAACTAAAGTTTACGAGTATAGTTTATCACTCGGTAAATGTAGATATAAAAAAATATTACATTTCCTTCGTTAGTATCCAACTCTTGTCTTGTACATATTCATCTTAAGACTTGTTGGGAGACATTTTTGAGGATAAAATTTTTTGACGTTCTAGCTATTGTGTATATGTCTATATATATATATATATATATTTATATATATATATATATATATATATATATATATCCCTAGGAATATAGCTATAAACCGTAATATACTCGTATTTATATGAAAGCAGTTCATAACCATCTTACAATTGAAATTTGTCTGTAATTTGGTGGTCAAAATTGCCTTTGATTTATATATTTTGAATGCTTTAAATTAAAGAAAAAAGTTAAATTCCTTCAATATTATATTTCAGATAATTATAATGTACATGGCTTTAGGGTGGCCCAAGCTGTCGCAGCTGCACTTTAAAAATAAGTAGTCTTTAAATATAAGTTTTTATGGGTTATAGTGCTGTGGGTGAGACCGCTAGGGATTTGACGGAATATGGCGGCGGTCTCATGAGATGCTAGGGGATTTAGCTTTTGTTTAGACCACAGTACAGACAATTTCGTATAAATTCTACAATGCCATACTTCTTTATAGAAAAGTAGTCTATAAATATAGGTTTCAATGGTTTAAAGTGTTGTGGGTGAGTGCGGTCGCATGCGACCACTCGGGATTTGACAAACGCATGCGACTGCATGGTAATTTTAAGAGGATTGTGGAGTTAACCTACTATCAAAAACGGAACATGAACATCAACAACAGGAACTTAAGATCTAATGTCAATATCACGAAATTTGTTACTCATGTACTCCAGTTTACAATTAAAATTTCACTGGATTAGTCTAGGAAGATAGTTATGAATCTTTCAAGTAACTATATTATGTTTTATAGATCCCTAGGGAGATAACTATATCACGAACTTAACTCTTTATAGCGACATATACATACATAAGTATACATATATAACTACTCCATTTATAACAGACATTATATCACAAAAAAGATAATGTTTTTAACTTTTTTGCCGCTTGACATTTAAGTCAATTTTCTAGTAAAATATTTGTAATCCATTATGAAATAGAGAGTACAAGTATTCACCTTTGTGCTCTTACCACAAAATAGACAACATGTTCAACCCAATAAAGCAAAGTTTATTGAAAACGCTACTACATTCATACGAGAAACGTTCTACTTTTCTAATATCTTTACAATTGCTTGAGTGTTTATACTTTATTAATAAATCATCCATCGATTGCAGCCCATCAGAGATTGCTCCGAAGTGAGGACATTTACCATAGTTTCTTGTACATGGTAGAGCCCTGCTGCAGTTACATTAGGCTATTATTATATCGGCTCGACCGGGGAAGGACCAAGCTCTCACAGAATACCAGCGTAAAATAGTAGCTTAATGCTGCTGTGTTTCCCCTATTGTTGTTGTGTTGAAAGCAAATGTCAATTGTCAAAATGAAGTCGAACACGATTTCCACCAGAGTTGCGAAATCGTACTGCAGCAGTGTTTCCAGATTCAGATATTTAGTTGTGTTAATTGAGTCAATACTTATGACGATTCGCGTGCACGTCGGGAAACATATACACACTTAACCGATGTTTGTTAGCCTTTGTGAACAATAAAGATTTCATGGTGAAGTTAACTACGTTCGAAAATAAATATTTTTTTACAAATTTTCTAAATATTATTAACAAAAATCATATACGCGTTCATTGACTCCAAATTCTTGGAAGGGTTGAAAATATAAAAATGCAAACCAGTCGTCGAATCGACTAGCAGCATTCCGAGTATATCCTAGGGGTTTTATTTGAAGCACTCTTGAATTGATTAGCGATATGCGACACTTAGGTTAAACCCCGTTATTATCCTTACTGCACTGGTATTGGGGAGGTGTGCAAAGTAAATCAGTTCCGTACTCACAAACCTAGCATTGTAGGGGCCAATTTAAAAAAAATGCATGCTTGCTGTTTTACTAACCCCCGACGAAAAGAGGGGTGTTATAAATTTGATCGCCATGTATACTTTCTAAATTAGAAAAAAAGGTTTTCTAGCGGTGTTTCTTAGACTTATTTTATTAAAATTGGTTCAGCTGTTTAAATATAATCAGCTTTTTCTTGTTACTGGGGGTTTTCGAAATATTCAATTTAAGTTATATTTTATCTTAGAATGCCTAATGCCTAAAGGCAGAACTTAATAAGGCAGTTCGTGTTGAAATATTAAACTATGAATAAAATTTGACCTATAAATAGATAAAATATTTAGAACGGAAAATCTCTAAAATTTAACGTATAATCAGTAATTAGATCAACCATTTCACAGATAAGCGTCCAATATCTAATATGTCAGTGCATTTAAGGGCAAATGTAACTTTCAAAGACAGTAATGTCGATTTTACTCGTGAATTGAATACTAAATGACGAAAGTGCGCCATATGATGCAACCCTCACTTGCCGATAACCGAATTAAGCCGAAGCCTTCATCTATCACTGTCTATAACTTTAAGATAAAAGCCCTTATATATATCCGCTTATAACGTTAGGCTTCAACTTCATAATAACTTAATAAACTACGGACACTTTAACTTAACTGCAGACTTAAGGTAAGTAGTTAAGACAACAAACACCCCAATTTCAAAATAAATTAACACAACCTGTATATAATTTAGCTAAAGTTAAAGCTGAAGGTGCGGAATTAAAAACTCCCTGGTAGAACTCGGTTGTGGCCGGACTCTCGCCTCTAATTATTATTATTAGAAATCACGCGCTAATGTTCAATAAATACAGCCGCACATTGCGTTATGCTGCTTTGCAGTTGAGTAGTTACATGCTCATTACTATTATTACTAATCTAATTTGATACTACTTACTCTTGTAAAAGAGCCGTGGTAGCTCAGTGGTTAACGCTCGCTGTAAATATAACAGAACGCGAGTAACCCGGGTTCGATCCCCGCCGGCACCAATGAAATAGTTAATTGCAATTTTAAGTGCTGATTTACCACGTGCTCGGCGGTGAGGGAAAACATCGAGAGGAAACCTGCATGTCTGAGGAATAAGAAAAAAACATTTCGAAGACATGTGAAGTTCGTCAACATGCATTTTGGGCAGCGCGGCGGACACTTCCTTGCCCTAAACCCTCTCAGAAATGAGGGGAGGCCTGAGCCCAGCAGTGGGACGTATATAGGCTGTAACTTTACTTTTACTTTTTTACTCTTGTAATAAATAAATTTATTATAATTTTAGTCCCAGTCGCCATACTTTTAATAAAACGTGTAAACGATAAAGCCGACCTAGAATCTGCTACATTTTATGGCAATTAAGAAGAGTCCTATATCTTTCAGAAGTTAGATTGTGATTTAAAATAAAACTTCGAGTCATAATAATATTTCCTGTCTCAGTAGCTGATCTTTGGATTGAGATTCGCCATCGTGTTGGAAAGGTTATTCAATCTGTGACCAAAAATCTCGCAGATTGCCCAAGGTCTGCTGCACGTTTATCAGGTATTCAATGCGTCACTCGGAAAGTTCTTTTCGTTCACCCCAAGACTTTCCTTCCAAACTTCTCAACAAACTCAAATTATACAAAAACTGCAATATTAGCTATCAAAACATACAAAGCAATATATAGGAACAGAATGGGCGAAGAAATTTTAGCTGTACGGCAACAAGACTCTAAGTGAAATCAGACACATCTCTTTCAAAATTTTATGACTGAAAAAATTAAATATCACACCGCTCTATACCTCATAAACTTATTTATTACCTTAGAGTATCCACATGTTGCTTGATATTTACAATTATCATCATCAAGTTTTAGATCGATAACGTTATATTGAAAGTTTATTATTTCAAGGTATTAGTCATCTGCAGACATGATTTAAGTACACCTAACTGAACTTTACTAACTAAACTTTCTCCTTTAAACTTTTGTCAAATACTTAATATTGAATTTATATTATTATAAATATTGTTAGACTGGCTCGTTGATCAATAGGTTGTGAAGCCGATGGTAAGGTCAAGAATTTGAACACTAAGTGCTTACCCATATGTAAAAATCAAAATATATCCAAACATAAAATACATTACACACTCTGATTAAAAATTTGATCGGACTAATGTTTTCAGATTTTGCCATCAGACATAAAACGAAATTTTAGAAGAAATGTGATTTAAAATAGTTATTTAACTGTTGACCTCGAAACAGTACATTATGGTTTACATATTTCTTTCTACAAAACGTAATTTTACAATAGACTACACGCTAAATCGGTCAATAGAACTGACACAGACTGATCATTGTTTATGTCTAGAGAATATATAATGTATATGGGTATACCCATTTCAATGTAAAACTGTTACGATTACGAGGTTAAATTACATTGAATTTTCAACACGTCATAACTTTTTCCACGCATTATGTTTGACGGTAAAATGGTTATTAAAATACTATGTATTATATTAAATATGTTTTTATTATTATTGTGAATACGAGAAATCGACAAACAGATACGAGTACTAACTAAACGCCGTCTTTTTCATTTATCACTAAGAAGATAAAAGTTTAAAAACACAGTACCTTTTAGCACAGTAAATATCTTAAACTATATATTGACAGTACTAAAAGGTTGTCTGGAAGAAACGATAAGACCACCGTATTACCACTACTTCGTCTTCTTTATCCACTACAGGATAACAGCGATAAAGTACTTTAGCCTAAAAAAGTAACTTTATTTATTGTTTTCAGTATCATAATAATATGATGTGTTTTTTTTTATATACAACCTCCGTGTAGCGAAGCACATAATCAAAAATAATATAATATCTACATAGTACACTTTCGTTATTTTTACACACTCGTTTATTCGACATACCTACATATTGAAAACCGAAATTCGTTCTCGGCGGGCTTTCAGATTTAGTTATTTTTTTACATTGAGTTATACAACACTAGAGGAGCAAACCACATTACCGCGCGTCGATAAAAGTGTAACCACTATCCAAACGCGACGACGTAGCTTTGAAACTAATAACAATTTTAAATAAACATAAATCACTTACACAAGTTGCGAAAACAATATGGTCGCTAAGATTAGATAAAGATAGACACACAAACATGCAATGGCGGGTTGGTGTAGCTTACTACATGAAATTTTACCTAAAATACGCAATAAAAATGAGTTTTTTTTAAGCTGCAGTAATTGTTTTTATATTAAAAAAGTATATTTTATTTTAAAATCTTTATTGCGTCCCCTTAGAAAAAAAAGTATACAAAGCTTATGATGAAATGAAGTAAACATAATGATGAAATAAAACATATTTTTACGAGTATTTTATTGTACTAATAAATGAAAAAAATATAAAATAGGTAATAAAATATAATTAATATAAAATTTAAATGAAATTTTAATTAATATAAAATTATTAATATAAAATATATTTGATAGATAATTCATGAATAAACTAAAATAAGAATAAATAATTATTTTGTATGAAAGTTAAAACGTAGTTATTATTATAATTTCCAAAATATTTAAAATCAGAGGTAACAAATTAACTTACTCCATTAATTATATAGTCTCCCATTAATGTAGGATAGTCACAAATGCGGAAAAGTGGCACCATTGAACCTAAATAGCAATATTCGATAATTTTATTTAATTATTTGAGGTTTTTTATGTTTATATGAAAAGAAAAACTAAAAATTATGTGTTGAAAGTGATTCACTACTTATTTACCCATTTTTTGTCGCGGCTCAACTCTGTCGGCGTCACATTGAACACTGAACTGACGTCAGCTAAGCATATGGCTGTGACCATATGTGCAGTGGCAACGCTTTGGCGGTTATTACTGATCTAGTGTAATATTTATATCAATGTTTTTAATAGTATTATAACGAATTGAACTCGGGCATCATCGGTTGGAGACTACCTGTAAATTTTCTCTTTTTTTTTCAGTTGGCTTTTAAATAGAGCAATCTTATTTAACTGATTCATACGAGTTTTCTTACTTAAGTCTAAAATAAACTTCTATAGTGTATTTAATTATTAATTATTAAATGTTTGTAATTATTAAAAGTAATACCTAAAATATGAAAAGCCGCGGGTGGACATTGCAGAAGGGGTTGGTGACAACATCGTACACAGACGCGAACGAAACCAGGGATATGGGAACATGTACCGAATTGTCCTCGTGGACTGTCGGCTTGGGCGTAGCCGTGGCCGAGAGCCTGGACGAAGGCGCGGACTCGGACGCGTAACGCGCATTGCGCTGTGCTAGGAACACAGCCCAAATGTTGGGGCAGGCTCGACTAAAAAAGTCGGCGAGTTCATTGACCGTAATCGACTTCATCTTGTCTGACTGTGCTAACTAAGTAGGCACAGATATGTACCTAGCTCTCCGCCTTACGGAGGAGGTGTGTACCTAAGTCTAACACATATACACCTAGCGCGTTGGTACGCAACAATGCAACAAACAACAAGCAACATAAAAATTAAAAACTTTGGTGTGTTTTAATAGGTGATTTATTAATAGGTAACAGCTTTTATTTGGAAATAATATTTATTTTATAATAACGCAATAGTAAAATTTACAAATTTTTGTTAACAATGATATAACCCTTAATGCATTCCTCCAAAACCCACTACACGGTGTTGATGGGAGACTTCAACGCAAAACTAGGCACAAGAGAAAGCGGTGAGCTGAGGGTGGGGAAATTTGGAGTGGGGCAACGGAATCGAAGGGGCCAGCAGCTGGCGGACTTTATGGAGAAAGAGGGACTCTTTATGATGAACTCTTTCCTCCAGAAGCGGCCCCACAGGAAGTGGACCTGGTCGAGCCCCGACGTTTCGACAAAAAATGAGATTGACTTCATTATGACGACCAGACGCTAACTGTTCAGTGATGTCTCAGTGATCGCAAGGGTGAAAACTGGCAGCGATCACTATATATAAATGTTAAGTTGGTCTCGTCTAATGAAGTCAACGCTCCGTCCCCCTCGTGCTCTAATCCAGAATCCCGAAACCTTTCAGCTCGAGTTACAAAACCGCTTTCAGTGCCTAGAGGATTGCAATGCAGTGGACATTATGGTTAAGTGTGGACGATATGAATGAAATGAAATTTCGATCTTCAGAACCAACCCCGTGGACGGCCGGAAACCAAAGTGGAAAATGAAGAATTAAAGACTATTGTGGAAGCGGATCCATCAAAAAGTACTTCAGAGATATCTGCAGGCTTCGGGGTAAGTGATAAAACTGTAATACACTTGAAGCAAATCGGGAAAGTAAAAAAACTTGAACGATGGGTACCTCATGAATTAAGCGAATCGAACTTGCAAACACGCGTCGACTGCCATGTTACTTTACTCAACGGATACAAAATGAAGGGATTTTAAATCTAATCATTACTTTTGATGAAAAGTGAATACTGTACGATAATTGGAAACGCTCGTCGCAGTGGGTGAACCCTGGAGGCCCATCCAAATCCTGCCCTAAACGAAAATTGACTCAGAAAAAGTTACTTGTGAGTGTTTGGTGGACTAGCGCCGGTGTCGTTCACTACAGCTTTCTTAAATCTGCCCAAACGATTACGGCGGATATCTATTGTCGGTAACTACAAACCATGAAGGAAGAACTAGCTGTAGCGGAAGAACTAACTAAACAACCGACATTGGTCAATCGCTCTAGGTCACTGCTGCTTCAGCAAAACGCAAGACCACACACAGCACAACAAACAACCACTAAGCTAGATGAGCTACAATTGGAATGTCTGCGACATCCAGCGTACTCCCCGGACCTTGCTCCAACAGATTACCATTTTTTCCGGGATTCGGACAACTTACAAGGAAAAAATTCAACTTCGATGCGGCAGTGCAAACCGACTTCAAAGAGTTTATTGATTCTCGCCCCATGGTTTTTTAGTAAAGGGATCAAGGAACTACCAATGAGATGGCAAAAGTGCATTGATAACAACGTTGCATACTTTGATTATTTAATTTTTTTTAAAAAATCCATACTAATATTATAAATGCGAAAGTGTGTTTGTTTGTTTGTTTGTTTGTCCTTCTTTCATGTCGCAACAGAGCGTCGGCATGGCATGATTTCTTGTATGGGGATATTTCGGCCAAATAGACAACATAATAAGCGCCGAGATTCCGGATCCTGAGCAAGATAAAGAATTGTATGATACCATCGTCCAAAATATGATTCACGGTCCATGTGGAGCACGATTTTCAATATCGCCATACGTACGACATAAATAAAGGAAGCGACCAAGCAATATTTAATCTCAGGAGTGAAGGTGAGGCAAATCCCGTTAATGAAGTACAGATCCTTCAAGCAGGGCGTTATTTCAGCAGTAACGAGGCAGCGGGGCGTCTCCTTGGCTTCTCTTTACACGAAAGGCACCCATCAGTTACTCACCTTGCTGTGCACTTAGAAAATGGAGAGCGTGTATATTTCACTGAAAGAAATTTCCAAGAAAGAATTGCATCACCGCCAAGAACTACACTAACAGACTTCTTTCAACTTTGTCAAATCGACCCCTTTGCAAAAACGTTGTTACATTCTGAAGTCCTCCGCTATTATACTTGGAACACATCTAGGAAGGAGTGGAAACGCCGGATTCAAGGCGCGCCTGTTGCAAATTGGCCCGGTGTAAAGTCATCAGATGCCCTTGGTCGTGTGTATACCGTCCACGTAACTAATTTTGAATGTTTCTCTTTACGATTGCTGCTGCACCATGTTCGGGGTCCTACAGGATATAAAGAACTTAAAACTGTCAACGGTCAGGAATGCGCAACTTATAGAGAAGCATGTGAAGCTCTGCATCTTTTAGAAAACGATAATCACTGGGATGAAACCATGGAGGAAGCTGTGCGGTGCCAATCACCAGCCAAAATTAGGGATCTTTATGCAACTCTCATATCATCTTGTGGGCTATCTAATGCACATGAATTGTGGGACAAATATAAAGAGTACATGGCGGAAGATATTTTGCGAAGTTTACAGCAGATACACGCGAACATGACATACAATGAACACATTTATAATGAAGCACTTGGAAAAATTGAAGATAAAGTAATGGCAATAGTAAGCAAAGGTGCACTTTTCATTTTAAATGCCCCTGGAGGAGCTGGGAAGACATTTTTGTTAAATTTATTATTAGCGCAAGTACGGAAAGATAAAAACATTGCTGTGGCCGTAGCTTCCTGCGGTAAAGCCGCCACGCTGCTAAACGGGAGCCGCACTGCACATTCTGTTTTAAAATTCCCTCTGAATCTAGCCCAGGAAGAATCGCCGATCTGCAACTTTAGCAAAAATAGTGCACGAGGTATAATGCTACGACAATGCAAACTTTTAGTGTCGGACGAAAGTACAATGTCGCATAAAAAAGCTGTAGAAGCACTAAATCGAACGCTCCAGGATTTGCGCAGCAATACCAATGTAATGGGAGGAATGGTGGTTTTACTGGCTAGTGACTTTCGTCAAACTTTACCTGTCATTCAAAAGGGCACACCTGCGGATGAAATTAAAGCATGCCTCAATTCGTCTATTTTATGGAACAAGGTGACAAAATTCAGTTTAACTACGAATGTCGGAGTGCATTGTATAATGATATCAATGCTGGAAACTATGCTGACACACTATTAAAAATTGGCTATGGACGGTTGGAAACAGATGCTGAGGGCTGCGTTAAATTGACGAGAGATTTTTGTAATTTAGTACAGAGTCATTCCGAATTAATTGCGAGTGTTTATTCAGATTTAACGAACAACATGCATGAAGACAAATGGTTATGTGTGTGAATTGCGGATTCTTGCACCAAAAAATGAGAGCGTTAACAAAATAAATTCAGATATATTAAGCGAAGTAGCAGGAGAAATAACAGAGTATTTGTCAGTAGACACAGTTATGGACACAGAACAGAGTACTTCATATCCCGCAGAGTTTCTAAATTCTCTAGAGTTGTCAGGTGTGCCCTCACATAAGTATCAATTAAAATTAGGCGTCCCAGTCAGGCTAATGCGAAATTTAGATGCTCCTCGGTTATGTAACGGGACAAGTCTGCGTGTGACACATCTTGGACGGAACATAATCGGTGCTACAATTTTGACAGGCGTAGGAAAAGGTGAAAATGTTATTATACCACGGATTCCTATAATTCCCACAGATCTTCCTTTTCAATTCAAAAGGTTGCAGTTCCCTATTAAACTCAGTTTTGCAATGACAATTAATAAAGCGCAAGGTCAAACGTTACAGGTAGCGGGGGTCCACTTAGAAAAACCGTGCTTCTCTCATGGTCAGCTGTATGTAGCATGTTCGCGTGTGTCAAATGCCCAGAATCTCCACATTCTTTCCCCGAATGGAAAAACATATAACATTGTGTACAGTAGCGTCTTAAAATAGTGTTCAGTTAGTTTTTTTTCCAAAATTAATACAATCAATTAATCAGAATTCCCACAGATCTTCCTTTTCAATTCAAAATTTCCTCTTTAGCTCAGTTTCTTTTCAATTCCAAATGCTGCACCTCTGACAGACCTATTAAGCTCAGTTTTCTTTCAACTCAAAAGACTGCATCTCCGACGGATCTTTTATTTGGCTCAGATTCCTTTCAATTCAGAAAAATGCATCTCTGACGAATCAATTTAGCTCAGTTTCTTTTCAAAAGTCTGCATCACTGACGGATAATTATGCTCAGTTTCCTTTAATTAAAAAATATCCCATTTCCATTTGGAATATACAGGCTATACGCTGCGTTTCAAAACATTTAAATAGGCTGGCGAATCAATTTTGCTCAGTTTCCTTTTAATGGCTGCATCTCTGACAAATCTATAAAACTCAGTTTTCTTTCAATTAAAAAAGCAATGGATAGTTCATTTCCCAGTGACCATGCGGGCGAAGCCGCGCGTAACAACTAGTAATTAATAAAAGTTAAATCCCAACCCATGTAACCTTTTGCACGACTTCAAGATACTGTAAGCGGGTTAAGTGATAATGGGTGGTAATATAAATTTACAGTCATCACGCTTAGTTAAAAATTGCAGTACATAACGTCTTCTCCTAGCACCGCACCACAGAAAAGCAATATTAAAGAAAAACAAAGAACTAGATATCAACTGAAAAATATTATTTTTCGAGGATTGTATGCTTTAGAAGGATTTTCTTACGAAAACAAAACAAAAATGCGTGCACTATGTAATTTTATTTTATTTAGAACTTATTTACACTTTAAAAAATATTTATTTGGGTTCTGATTGAATGTTTTTCCTACTTTAAACTGAGTAAGTCCGACAAACAGGACGGTACATAGGCACAACTGTCCATTCAAAAAGAATGCGATAAAATAACAACGTTAGTTAGTTCCACGAAATATAATAGGTACAATATTCGCGGGAAAACAATACAAAAACAATGGTAGGAAGTTCCACGAAAGTTAAGAATGAGTAGTAAAATAGCAGATGTTAAATTTGTAATTTGTTTTGTCATTTGTTACTGTATGTGTGTATCTTTTATGTATGTATGTATTTTTTATAGCTATAGTTTCTCCTAAATAATATAAATAAATAAAGCTCGACTGTCGCTTATAGAGGTATAGATAAGTAGCAGTCTCACTTACGGAGGTTCATGAGGGGAAAGGGACTCTCTCTTACACAGGTCTCTGTTTCTCGCTAATAAAGGTTTTGTGAGCTTAAAATGACAGGTCCTGGCTATTACTCTCACTTATAGAGTTTTCTCACTTATCCAGTTCTCACTTACCCAGGTTTCTTTCTCTCTCTCTCTCTCTCTATATATATATATATATATATATATATATATATATATATAGTGTTCCTAAGCTACCAAGGTTGTAACGATGATAATATGTAATTAATACATATACTGCATATAAATACAGTCTGCGAAGTAGATAGTTTGATGTATATTCAATATCGAGTGTTAAATGTTACTAATTTTTATTTTAACCTGCTGAACATTATGTGCTGGAATCACAGAATAAATAATATATCAAGGAACTCGAATTCAATCTGTAATAGCATCAGGCCGAAATAGATTTTCACAGAATACTATGACGAATGTTATTTGCGAATGCGACGAATTTATAAACCAAAGATAGGGGTATTAAATATGCTCGTTTTCTTAGTTCAATCTAATAATTTTATTATTAAAAATTTTGTCAATCATTGTTGCATAATTTCTACTTATGAGTCTGTACTTAAGTAAAAATTAAGTTTTTAATAAAAAGTTCAAACCGATTTCAAAAGGCAACAACTAGAATGTCGTGTAAATAGTTACATTTGAAATCTTCGTCCTCAGTTTTTTAATCCTCAATTATGATTATTTTTTTTTATTTATAAGGGTCCACCCCTGAAATAATATGTTTTAAAAAAATCGTTTAATCTTATACAATTTATCCGAGAAATCGGTGAACATATATAAAAACCATAAGCGTCAAATGTAGCTCTTTCTCTTTTTTTAAACTCGAATATTTAACTTCTTTTCATATTTTAATTTATTTACCACCAAATATAAAGAATATTAGACATTGTTTTTTCATAATTATTATCTAAGTGGTTTATATTCCTTTAGCTTTTTTTATGAAATATTTCCATAAAAGTAGCCATTTTATAACAAATTTTTTACTTATTTTTTATTTAATTTTATTTCTTTTACTTATTTTAATTTTAAATCATTTAGATTGTATAATAACTTCTACATTTTAACTGTTGCTAGTATCAGGTTTGAGGTAGAAGAGAAGGGATGCTCCCTAATATGGCAATCTATGGTGGAAGCCTATTTTAGCAGTGGAAACCTGAAATTGATGACGATAAGAATTAAAAAGTTAAAATGTACTGCAACGTTGCCTCAATAATTACGGGCGGAAATACTCACATGCATATCGGTCAAAACATTATAAAAAAAACTTTAATCTTCAAGACAATTACTATGCCATCTAAAAAAACTGTTAAAATTATACGTTTGTATATACATACATAAAATTTATAGATGTTACATTTTTTCCCTCGATTTATGTTTGGGTTGGATTAAGGTATAAGTCGTTTACAGAAGTGCCGATTTTTACAACCGTCCCAGAATCCCTAAGAGAATTACAAAATTAAACTCTTTCTTTGTTGAACGTTACAAGGATTTTTATTAAAAAAAGTCTTATTATATTAATTTTTGTGGGTGTCGTAAGAGAGACAAAGCGAAACAAACATGAGTTGGGCATTAGCGTCTCCCTGATAACCGTTACCGTTACAGCATATTAAGGTCAACTGCTGAACGTAGGCCTCATCCATAGATTGATAACAACTCGAAAGAATAAAAACCTGCAGTTGTCAACCCGCCTGCCAAGCGTGTCAACTGTGACAATATCCTATTTTGAGGGGCTATGTTTAGCAGTAATTCTTTCAGGCTTTAATGGTAAAGGATAATAAATTATTTGGGATGTAATTGAGAACCACTGTGAACAACGCCCCATTGTTCTACAAATACCAAACACACCCAAATGTGTTGCCTCCTGGTGTTTAAGGACAATATCCTATGGTGGGGGGCTATGTTTAGCAGTAATTCTTTTAGGCTTTAATGGTAAAGGATAATAAATTATTTAGGATGTAATTGAGAACCACTGTGAACAACGCCCCATTGTTCTACAAATACCAAACACACCCAAATGTGTTGCCTCCTGGTGTTTAAGGAACGAGTCGAGACGACTAATGGCGGAGAATCAAAATTAAAATTACACAAATTGGCGATGGGGAGCAGCATCAGTACGGAAATATCGGCATTGCGCTTGTGGTGGCCGCGGTAGGAAAAGGGGAAATCTCCCGCCGGGCAAGGTGTTCTGCCCGTGTAGCGGCCAACGCTCCATGTGATAGTTCGGAGCTATTCTATATATACTGTTTTTGATTCGGAACTTTGATAGCGCGATTTAGGCTTCGATGTGTTTTCGCTTGTGGCTTGATGACAGCGCTGCCACACACTCACTAAGCCGCCTGCCAAGCGAGCTGAGTATAGGTAAATCGCATAAGAAATGCACGCCTTGAATAAGGCTACGTAGAACTTTAATAGGCTGTAACAGTAAAGGTGATTTTTTTTAAATGTGTTCTTATAGTTCACGTAAATCCTCGCCTGGCCTGGAATATAAGCGTCTTCCTAGTCTATTTTTTGTGTCGTAGTGCCGTAGTCTCTTAAATCTAGGGTTGTTTATTAGGATTTCTGATTAAAAAAAACTCTCAATAATGATTTCTTATATTTACGTGACCACTAGACATTTAAATAACGCTAGCCTTTACGGATTTTATAGCGTATTTAACTTTTTATACACGGTACCCAGCCATCTTCTCTATTGAAATTAGGATGTTTTCTGATTTCAATAGCTTTGCGAATCGTCCTTGGAAGGAATCTGTGTTCTTTGGCGAGGATTTATGGTCTATCAAATCTGATGTAGTGACGAGGGCGATCCTGTATGCGTTCACAGACTGCAGACTTCCCGGAGCGTCGATTCTTCACATCAGCTATATGTTCTTTAATGCAGGTTTTTATTGATCTTTTAGTTTGTCCTATGTTTGAGAGACCACATTCACAATCAAGCTTGTACACTCCTGCATCTTGTAGAGGGACATCACACTTGGATGATGGTAAAAACTGACCAATCTTCTTCGGCAGGTTGAAGTATTTTTAATGGAATCGCGCATCAAGATGCAGCCAATCTTGTCAGTGATCCTCTGACATATGGCGGTACAGCAGGTACACTCGACTGTGGCCGGCTTCACTCGTTCACTGTGACGTAGGCGCGGGACCCGAAGCTTGTTGTCATGCAACGTCAACTTGCTTGACGTGTGTTGCTCGGCAGCCAGGTATTTACTGTCACAGATCCCTCGTGCTCTCTGAAACAAAGATTTACCCACGGTAGCTAACTGTGAAGGATGGTTGTGAGAATCACCGTTTAAACGTCTATCGGTATGAGTCTTTTTTCTATACTCAGTGTAGCTCAAGGTATTATCAGGATTCCGGTAATTTTATACAATCGCGGTCACTTAGTTTTTTGGCTCTAGAAAATGGATTTATGGAAAATATCTCACCTCAAGATTTCATCTAGTTTAAAAAAAGAAACATTGAAAAATGTTTGTTTCTTAATTTTTTGGCTCACTTAAAGGTTTATATGGTTTTCTGACTTTATATGTTAATGTTTAATATTGTAATATACGCTCTAGAAAGTCGAAATTATTATAAAAACCAAAATAAAAAATGAATAAGCAAAAATTTTTTAATATTTTTCTGAGTCAGGATGCCCTAAGTCGCGAGCTCGCATATGTCGATCTTACACTCAATAAAAACTAAAATAAAAAATTAGTAAACACATTTTAATTTTTTTTAAATTTTCGGATTTCTGTGTAGATTATGAAAAAATATAACAACTTCATTTGATTATTTAAAAAAAATTATCAACAATTATACGGGAATGATTTTGATGACATTTTCATGAATATTTAAAACCCTGAAACCAATATAAGTTTTCATTTTTTTTACTTACTTAAACTTTTTTCGTAAATCCACCGTAATAATGAAGATTTTAAAAAAATCATCGAAATCGGATGATTTTTCGATTTTCTAGTGCCAAAAAACGAGGTGACCGCGATAGTATAAAATTACCGGATTCCAAATTACTAACACATCTAGAAAAGCTAAAGAATTGCTTGCCTCTAATTCCATTGTGAACTGTATTTTAGAATTTATAGAGTTAAGATGGTCTAAAATAGCAGTTACTGTATCTAAAGGTAGAACTATGAAAGTGTCGTACGTCGTACTACGTACCGTTTGTAGAACCTTGGATTTATGGGAAAAGTAAGCAGGGCTTTCTCCTCAAAGTCTTCTATGAATATGTCGGTGACAATGGGAGAAACAGGTGAGCCCATCGCCACACCATCTACTTGCTTGTATAACTCCTCCTTCCACAATAGGTAGCCAGATGTAAAGCAGTGTTTGAGTAATACGGCATATTATTTTCTTCCAGCCTTCAAGTTACAATAGAGATACAGTCTTCAACAGGTAAGCATGTAAACAATGACTGCATATTAAAACTGACCATAGTTTCATTGTCTGCCAAATGTAGGTCTTTAATCTCACTGACAAAGTGATAGGGATTCTTTATGTGTGCTCTTATATGTTCTCTGAGCTGAGAACATAGTATATAAACATATTGTTGAAACACGCATTCACGCACTCATACGCATCTTAAATATTTTGCACTCAACAAAATGGTTTTTAGTTTTTCTATAGAATAAAGGTGACAAATGAGCACACAATCCATCTAGTGGTAAGTGGATGCTGCAGCTCATTTATCCATAATTGATAAATTTAATGCAGATGCAACTGGATATGTTAAGTAAAGAAGATATCGGGCTAATTAAGCTAAAACCAGGTTTTGGCAAATTTTAAAGTCCAGTTGTGAACAGCTGCAGGCTAAAACGGGAAGATGAAAAATGTATATTATTCTTATTTTATAATAATAATGTCCTCCAGACCGAATTTCGGCGGGGCCTGGTGGCAAGCCATCGGCGCAGGACAGGATTATAGTGCCCAAGTGTATGCGCAAGCACAGGTGCACTCTCTATTCCCTCACTCTCATAATCCGATGGGACGGTAAACCGACACGACCGGAGAGAAATCAGGCGCAGGATTAATGGCTTAAAGATAACGTGCTTTCTGAGGCACGGGGGTGAGACACCGCCAACTTCCTGACTCCGGGCAACTAAAGAGAACTTCTTGACGAAAAAACTCAATAATTAGTTTTTTTAGTCCGGGATTCGAACCCTGGACCTCATGATCAGCAGTCGCACTATTGCAACCACTAGACCAACGAGGCAGTGACTTCTTTTATATACAAATATCAAGCAATCTTTTAACCTTAAACATGCAACTAAAACCCGTTTATTATGGTGAGATTGTTGCAAACTCTATGTATGTAATGTACCTACACAATTTACCTATAACCACCAAAGTACCCGCAAAGTTCTTGTTATATGAGAGTACGGCAGAGCAGCTGAACAACCGAAGACTTATCTAATTATCTCGAAGAAAGTTCTTGAATCGCCAGTGGCTATCATTAAGTTCATATTACAAGACGTTCTTTGTTATTTCATGGCCATAATTTTATAAAACACAATAAGAATGTATGCATGTGATGTTTAAATTGATTATTTGCATTGTAAAGAGGAGATCGTTGATTCAACTGCTGTGAGTCCGTTTTTAATGTAATATTAATGTTACATCCTATTAAAAGTCCACTGCTGAACATGCCTCATAATAACCGTCATGCCTCATAATGCCGTCATATAAAGGGAATAAATATTTGCCATAATTTCTACCCTTGGCAGTCGGGATAGTAACTGCAGTTTTTTTTTCTGGTTGTGATTTGACAAACGCTACCCACGGTACGATATGGAGAATTGGATATTTTTACGCCGCCACTACATAATACTTTATACTACTATTATAATAATATTACATTAAAACAACGTTCCATTTAGAAATTTTATGTCTGTATATTCGTATATTTTATGTTTGTATCTAGAGGTTTTAAACGAAAATTACATTCAGTGCAGTTTATTTCTTTATGGTCAGTTTTGTAGTAAGTTTAAACAAGAACCCAGTGATTGCATTGTTGCCTCTGCCATAAAAATATAATCAAGCCGTACGACAACTTTATATTAGTAACAAAATTTATAATAATCCAACAAATAAATTATTATTGGCTATTATTGGTCATCAGAACATTTTTTGAATGCAACCCAGAGCTTTCAAGAGTCAAGTGTTGGACATCGGCCTACAAAGTAAGATTCGCCCTTATTGTCACATTTCGAAGGCAGATCTGTGATTGGAATAATATAAGATTTATGATACCTTTAACTTTCAAATCGGTCAAACTATTTTTCATCTAACATAATATAAGACGATATAGTTATATCACCCAGAACCATGGTCTTGAGATCTTTATATCTTTTCCGTTTTCATTCCGTTTCATTTTGTTGGTCTAGTATATGTAAGAAGTTGACTGCCTCTTTGTGACATTTTTAAAATAATAAATTTAAAAATTTAATATTTAGAATAATTTTAGATGTGTTGACGAACTGATTCTGAAGGTTTTTAAACGATACTTACACTTTCTGCGTTACACCAGGACTTTCTTCCCAGACGCAACGCCATTGAAAATGCTTAGCTACTGTTATGTATTTTTTATTCAATTTTGTAAGTGGTTAAGTTCCCTTTCTGCCTAAGCAGCATTTTCGATACCAAGAATCAAAATACACTGACTGGCGTGTTTTTAATATTTCATCTTAGTTCTCAGGGGTAACTATGCATCTGTGACCTTATTAGTAGTTGTAGGCGTCTGTGGGTTAAAGCAGTGACCGCATGATAGTAAGTAAGCACGTTATCTTTGTACAAAACACTACAATTTTGTGAATATAAACTTATAAATATCGAATGTAATATTGGCGATAACCATATAAGAATAAATGCTTATCTACAGACACTTATAGAATATTTAAATCGCACAATTATATAGCGATACACTAGTATCGTTTGTGGTCGAAATTTGACCAGTTACATCGCATACAACCGTTGAGCGTGATCTTTATGCCTTCACATACCTAATATGAGACCATGAGAACCAGAGTGGGCAAACTAATATATTTTAAATAGAGTTTTGACCTAGAACGCATTACTAGTGCGGCGTTTTAAAAAACCAGAGTAGCCTATGTTAAATTTTCTCAATTATTAACACATGGCAGCATAGAACTGTATTGAATTTCTGACAACTAGGTCTGAAAAGCAAATGGCTTAGTGGTCTTACTGAATAGGCCAGTTTGGTTCCGGCAATATTATGAAGGTAAGGTAAGGTAAGTTCCCCGTGGAAAATGTGGGAGTGGAGTACACTTCTACGCATCTACGCATCTACAATTCCTTGGTGTTACAGTTGTTCATGCGGCGGTAATCACTTACCGTCATGTAAGCCGTATGCTCGTTTGCCCCCTCTTCTATATAAAAAAATTACTGTAGAGACCATTGACCACAAATTTTATGTAAGTGGACATTCCTATCTTGCTTGTGACCGTGACTTTGGTTTAATTAAAAAGAAGAAAAAGATTTTTCAAAATATCTATGTGCCTGATGATTGGCTTCAAGTGATCAAAGCAGTCAGACATAAAAATCTATTCAACATTAAGAAAATGCAGAAGGAAGACTTTTTGTCAGCAAGAAAACTTAAGGAAAACATTACAAACAGAAAAGTAACCACTGGATGCTCAAAGTTATATGGCTGAACATCCGGTGGTTGAATTTTAACAAAATCAATCAGTATAGAATAATCCAGATTTGTTGTATGAGTATGTTGATGTTGGAAAATGAAATTCAAAGGCGTTTATAAATATTGAGCTGGACCTGTTGTATCCCGATGGAAAGTTGAAAAGAAGAATTACTTACTTTAACTCCTAAACTACGTACCATCAATTCACCAAGAGTGTTGTTGAGTAGTGTTGAGTGAATGTTTTATACATCAACAAGGACCGTTGCTACTGTTAGGAATACAACAGATGTAGCCCAAAAATAGATGATAATGTTTAGATTGTTAATGTTAAGTACAAAATATTTATTTTATAGCTTTGCTTTGGTTTAATTAAAAGGTACATGATTGGATTAACAGCATTCTATTATAATTTATTAGATAATCCCAAAAAGCCACAGTGGTCTAACTGAAAAAAAACCTAAATCATAGTTTAAATTATTTCTTCTCTGCATTATTTTATAAAATAAGCACCTAAACTTAGACTACACATAGTGATCACATTGAAAAATTATTAATTTGACCATAAAATTATGAAAAAAAATCATAGCTTTCAGTTTTCTGTTAAAGTGTCAGTATTCATTATTGGTAGATAGGCTACTCTGGTTCTCATGGCCTTATATCATCAAATGCAATACAAAATTTATTTTTATTTTTTGCACAGATATGGTACAAAACCTTTCGAATAATATTAAATTCATTCCTTTCCTTTTCTAATTAATACTAAAAACTTACGACAATTTATACGTTTACGTATAAATATACTTATGTTATCTTTTAAAGGAAAAGGGAATACGAATTTTAAGAGTATTTTAAAGTATCTGTTGAATAAGACGCATATTTACAATTCATTAAGCGTGATAAATTGTTTCAATAAATCAGTGATATCGTCACGCCTTCTTGAATACTTTCATAGCATTTGAAGTTACTTTAGTCGCAAAAATTTTAAATGAAAAAGAGTGAAAACAAGAAAATTTTCAAGAGATTCAGCAATTTAATTAAATTTAAACATGCTTATAATTAATCGAATTTAAGAAAAGTAGTAAGTGTTTTTATTATAAAAAGCAAATTTAATCTAGTATAGTCTAATAATGATAACTTTGAGACCAACAGCATCGTAACGTAAATAAAAGAAGTTTAACTAAGTGAAATGTTAGTCGAAAATTTTTTGCTTTATTTTTGTTAAATAACTTCAAAAACATTTTCAAAAAAACTAAAACGCTAAGAATGTTAATGCGTTCAAACTATTACTTTTTAACGACCTCATTAAGGAAAAGTTTTACTTACTTACACCGAAGTACTTTGCCTGAAATATGCCGACAGTTAATGTTGGTATTTTTAGGATATTTTTATTTAAAACTATAGCGAAAATAACCATCATCATTATCATTATCGTCATCATTACAGCTCATCCATCACAAGTCCTCTGCTGAACATACAAGTCCTCCAAGGAATGCCACAAAGCCCGGTCTAAAGCCACTTGCATCCATCGACTTCCTGTATCTATAACCAGGTCTTCGACGCATCTAGTAATACATAAATAAAAATATAAAGTATAAATATTTATTAATTGTAACACAATTTTAAATAATAAAGTAGACCTGTGCTTTGCTGCGGAGGCGCTAATGCTCTAACTGCTAACGCTCTGTCCCGACGAAAATGTCCCACTGGAAGTTAACCAACAAAAACAGTGGGATATTCCGTTGGTACGGAGTGTCCAGAGAAATTTATTTCAAAATTTCTACAGTCAAAAAGATCAGGCTCGCCTTTTAGCTGTTTCGACTAAGGAATCTAGCCACTAGTTGCATGCTCTACCATCAAGTAATCTCGGCACATTGCTTGATGGGGAAAGCTTGCGCATTGCCGTAGGAATTCGGCTAGCAGTGGCTATTTGTCAACCTCACCAGTGCCCCTGTGGTAGCAGCGTCGATGTGTTTGGGCTCCACGGACTTTCATGCAAGAAAAGTGCAGGTAGGTTTTCACGGTTCTTTGAACGAAATCATCCGAAGTGCTCTTGTCTCCATAAATGTCCTCTCGGTTTTAGAGCCTTGCGGGATATTTAGAGACGATGGCAGGAAACCCGACGATATGACTTTGGTCCCTTGGGAGAGAGGTAAAGTCCTAGTGTGTGAAGGTGTATCCACGACTGGTCGTCGCTGCTGGTGATAAGAGGGCTGGTTCTTTCCTCGCTCAAAGGCTAAGTATAGCTATTCAGCGAGAAAACGCAGCCAGCGTTCTTGGCACTACCACGGGGAACAGGTCTTTTTGACTATTAAAATTTTTAGTTTTAGATTTTCTATATTATAGTTTCTTCTTTTATATTGTATATAATTAGTTTTAATCGTAAATATTTTTATTTTAATTATTATTTTAGTTAAGTTCATTATTATAATTTTTGTAATATATTATAAACACTTTAAGTTACAAAAATAAACGAAGTAGTTAATTTAATAGTTAAAAGATAGATATAAATATTTATTTAAATATGGACAGTACTTATAATATTCCCCGTTTTATATTTAAACAATCATATTGTACTTTAGAGAAAGCACAGTAACGTGTTAAAATTTTTTTGTAAGCCATCAATAAACCAACATGTCATATCTAGGTTATGTTGAGGCATAATTACAAAGGTGTTGAGATTCAATTCATTAAGATCTTTTATCCTTTTGTATTTTGAATTACAAAGTAAGGTTTTAGAGCATAAACATACAGATTCGGCTCACAAATACTAATATTGGCTTCCATCACCTAATAGTCAATTTCATTATGCAATTTTAGCACAAAGTGACATTGAATAAAGTCCAAAAACAAAGCTGCAGCAAAAACTTTAACGCAACTGATTGAACGTAGAAATTCAAAATTTCATTAATGGTACGCCAGGGCTTTATCACGTACTTAAATATCCAGTATTTTTAGTATCACTGCATGCAATGATTTAATTACATTTTATATAATTTATCATTCAGATTATTTAAATTGGTAATATTGATACATAATGCTAAAAATTAAAATTTCGATTCATGTTATTGTAACTTCAACTCATCAAAAAACCACTAGGCCCTACAGATTAGGTACTCTTAGTGTGGATATTCGCCATAATTTTTTTTACTTTTTAGTCGGTTTACTTAATGATTTCTTATATTTACGCGAACACTATACATGATTAAAACTACTTTTACGGATTTTATCGCGTTTATTTTTACTTTTTATTTACTTTTATTTTTAATTCCCGACGTTTCGGGCGCTTTCCAGCACCCATGGTCACGGGGGACTGAGATGACTGACGTCCCGATGTCATTGTTAAACCCGGAGTACCTTCAGCTTTTTTTTAAATTATTGTTTATGCTGAGGTCTTGCAGTGGTATGCTTGGGTTTAGTTTTAATTTTATTGATTATAGGATCCCAAGCAAGTGGTAGTACCCGGCCTCCTTCTCTATTGAAATTAGGATGTTTTTTAATTTCAATAGCCTCACGTATCATCCTTGGTAGGAACCGGTGTTCTTTCGCAAGGATTTGTGGTCTTACAATCTGATATAATGGTTGGGCCGACCAGGAAATGATCACAAACTGCAGACTTCCCGGAACGTTGATGCTTCACATCAGCTATATGTTCTTTTACGCGGGTTCTAATTGATCTTTTTGTTTGTCCTATATAAGAGAGACCACATTCACAATCAAGCTTGTACACTCCTGCATCTTGTAGAGGAATATGACACTTGACGGATGGTAGGAACTGACTAATCTTCTTCAGCGGCTTGTAGAATGTTCTAATAGAAGCTCGCTTCAAGATATAGCCAATCTTGTCTGTGACACCTCTGACATATGGTAGTACAGCAGGCACACGCTCGACTGTGGCCGGCTTCACTCGGTCACTGTGACGTAGGCGCGGGACCCGAAGCTTGTTGTCGTGCAGAACTTGCTTGACGTGCTGAAGCTCGGCGGCCAGGTGTTTGCTGTCACAGATCCCTCGTGCTCTCTGTAACAAAGATTTGCCCACGGTAGCTAACTGTGAAGGATGGTGGTGAGATTCACCGTTTAAATATCGGTTTGTATGGGTCCTTTTCCTATACACAGTGTGACCAATGGTGTTATTAGGATTTCGGATGACTAACACATCTAGGAAAGGTAAGGAATTATTTGCCTCTAACTCCATAGTAAATTGAATTTTTAGAGTTTATGGAATTAAGATGTTCTAAAAATGCAGTTACTTTGTCTGATGGTAAAATTGTGAAAGTATCGTCTACGTACCGCTTGTAGATCCTTGGTGTAACAGGTGCAGTAAGGAGGGCTTTCTCCTCAAAGTCTTCCATGAATATATCGGCGACAATGGGAGATACAGGTGAGCCCATCGCAACAACATGTCTTAGTAATACTAAATATTCTGCTGGCATGTTATTTTCCTCTAGTTTCCTATTTATAATTGAGATGCAGTCTTCAACAGGTAGGCATGTAAATAGAGACTGAACATCAAAACTGACCATGGTTTCATTTTCAGTAAGATGTAGGTCTTTTATCTCACTGACAAAATGGTATGAATCCTTAGTGTGTGCTCTTGTGTGTCCTCTGAGTGGTGATAATATTTTAGCTAAGTATTGAGCCAATCTGTAAGTTGGCGAATCAATCTGACTCACTATTGGACGTAACGGAGCATAATTATATAGGACAAACAAAAAGATCAATTAGGACCCGCGTAAAAGAACATATAGCTGATGTGAAGCATCAACGTTCCGGGAAGTCTGCAGTTTGTGATCATATCCTAGACGGACCCTGAAAAGGAACCAAATGGTGTGTAAACGTTCAACTAAGAAACAGAAGGGAGGAATCGAGGCTTCTCTGGAAGGTAATAGAGAAGAAAGTGAGATAAAAGATTAGTATTAAATATTGGCGGCTTCATCGAGGTTTTGTCACTATAATACAAGTCGCTCTAAAGTTTGAATCATTTATCTGAAGCTGTTAAAAGTGTAGCGACTCTTTGGAGGCAGATTGGCACTTCATTTTCTGAGCCCGTTTACATGGATGTAATCCTTCCTTTGAGGAAATATTATTAAATTTACCAATGGACACAAAATTCTTTTTCAGCGAAAATAAAATACTGCGTATAGATTTTTTTGGGCCGTAGTAGCTCAGGGCTTAATCCAAATAAAAACACGATCTTAATCGAATATAGATTTCTAATATTTACGCTACACTAAATAATATTAGGTATACGGATTTTATCGCATTATTAACCTATTTTTAACTCCCGACGTTTCGGGTGCTATTTTTATTTATAGGGTGATTTATTTTATATTAATACTCGAAAACTGAAGGTAGCCGTGCCAATTGTGACATTGGGATGTCAAATAGATGCTGTGCAGCACCCGAAAAGTCGGGAATCAAAATAAGTTACTAAACGCGATAAAATTTGTATAAATAGTTTTATTTAACGATCCTCATCGAGTTTTCTTGCGTTTACGATTCACTGTTTTCTATTTTTGATTAAAAAAGAATTAAGTATCAACAAACTTACTGTTGCGGTTCGTCAGGAATTAAGCTAAGGGCTGGTTTTTAAATTTTCAGATAAAAGTTATTCAATCAAATCAATTATACCTGACTCAATATTAATGTCAAAATATTAAAAAAAATTTAAATTTGTTTATGTTGCATTTTATTTTATGAATAACATTTATCTGGTGATTGAAAAATGCTTATTTTCGGCATTTAAATGATTTACTTCATAAATTACTAATAAGAATCTTAATATCGAAACTTTAAGATTTATGCATACAGAAACTCCGTTAATATGAGGGTTATATGTGGTACAAAATCTGACTGTTAAAAAAAATTATATATGCATTTTTATGCGACTCATTTAGACTGAGTACATTACGAGATCTGTTTAAAGAGAAAAGATGAGGAGAATGTACTTAATGCCGTAGTTTTTGTTAACAATGTTGAATTTATTCTGTGTTCTTTCACTGCATATAGATATTCACTTAATATTTATTTAAACAATAACTATGATAGACTGCCTCGTTGATCTAGTGGTCGTAAACGCGGTTGCTCACGATTCCCGAGTTAGAATTAAAATCAGTTATTGACATTTTCTGTCTGAAAATTCACAGTCGCAGCTCTGAGCTGTGCGGAAAGTTGGCGGTGATTCACCCCCGTGTTTCGAGAAGCACGTAAAGCCGTTGGTACTGCGCTTGATCTCTCTCTGGTAGTGTGGAAATGCCGTTCCATCGATCTATGAGAGTGAGGGTATAGAGTGTGAACCAACGTTTGCGTATAGTCTCCTGTGAAGGCTACTGTGAAACCAAACATGGGTAAACTCCATAGATTAATAAAATAAAATAGGGCGATATTTGGCACAGTAGCATGGCGGGCGGGTTATCAATCGCAATTTTTTGTTTGTTTGTATTTGGGGTTAATTGGTTTGTTTCCCTTTGTCGTCTCCTACTACTATCTAGTAGAAGCCTCCCGCGCTGCTCCAGTGCGTGTTAGCGGATGTCACATGAGCTAAGAATATTTTTTCTAAGAAATGCAGATTACTTGCTTGTACGCTATGATATTTAAACGAATGCTTTCTATTCAATTGTTTCTATGGTATTAGAGACGCAAACAAGTAATAAACCAATTATTAGTAAGTGAGTATTCTTATCCACAGATGCATGAAACTATCTTTAATCAAATAAGATCATAGAAGCGTTGTTACCCAAAATGTTAGACCAAGATGGAAATGATGGAATGCATAGATTGTAATCATATTGATTCATTTTCACTTTAAAATGGAAGACAAACACGCAGGAGTGGATGTACTACTGCTTGGCAAAACTTATTGCGACTTAAGTCGTTTAGTAAAAATACTTAATGAATTTTAAAGAAGTTTTCACTCGATTTTCAATTCGAACACTAAAACCTTTAGTGTGTGGAGAATTAAAATAGTTTCACAGTTTTGTGTAAGAGTAAAATGAACAAGAATTTAATTTTGATTACTTTTACCCAGTAATTACAGATGTTCTCTATGCATTATTTCGGTTTAAAGATCTTTATTTCTCAATAAGACAATGGTCACTTACATGAGAACAATAACTATATGAACTTAGTAATAACAATTTTTAGTGCGGGTAACTTTGTTAGATGTCGCTTTTAAGAAGCGAATATCTTTGTTGTTTATTCAAACTATAAGGTGGTGGTCCAAGTTTAATAATGTTTTTTTATTTTTATCTAATAATGATTATGGTTAGGTATTTAGCTGTTGTAAATATAGGTAGGCAAGTAACTTCCGTTTGAAAACATTCAAAGATTTCGCCTCCTTTACAAATGTAGGTAGTTTCTTGTATAATTACTGTGCTCCTTTATACGTTATATTATTTTTACCATAGTTTGTTCTTATAGGTGGCAATACAAGGTGACTAGCTCGGCGTGTTATGTATTTGTTTGTTTGCTTCTTTGTTAAAAACGTGAGTTGTGTGTGGATTAATTTATGTTTTATTTTATATATTAGTATGCATGTGCTATATGTATAAAGTTGAGTAACGTTCAACAGTTTAGTTTCCTTATATATTGCATTAGTTGGTGTTAAAAAGTCATAGTTATACAAAAATTTTATGATACGGTTTTGTAGCACTTGGAGAGGTTTAAGATTGGTTTTGGCTGCATTACCCCATACCTCTACAAGGTAAAGTAAGTGAGGTTTTACTAGAGAGTTATATATTAGGATTCGGGCTTCTTTCGGAATACATCGAACTATTTTGTGAAGGCGGCCAACGAGAGAGGAAAGTTTGTTTTTAATATGTGTGAGATGTGCATTCCAAGTCATATTACTGTCGAGAAACAGTCCAAGGTATTTTTCTTGATTTTTTATCTGTAACGTTTCTCGGTTTATAGTCAAAGTAAGGTGGTTTTGGTTAGGGAGTTTTTTTGTTTTTGGCGCTGAAAATTATATATGAAGTCTTGGCTACATTAATAGTTAGGAGATTATACTAAAACCATTGATGGAGTAAGTTTAAGTCTTCTTGAGCTAGTGTTATGATACGAGATATATTGTTTCCAAAGTTTACAACGATGTTAGATACTGTAATCTTTAAGTTAACGACCGTGTACAAATCTAACCATCTTTGAAGTAGAAAATTGTCTATGAAAAACAAAGCAGTTAGCTATTAGCCTGAACTACGGGAAAAGTTGTACTGAAAGCTGTTACTGCCAATTTATCGAATCCTGAATAATAAAATCATGTGGTAAATGTCGTCCTTCAAAAAGTTAGGAGAAAACTACCAGGAAGTCGCATCGTGTTTAACCGTGACAATTATTCGGTGCATACCGCGAACAGGGCACAGTCGTTTTTTTATTCTTAAAAGGTGGAACTCTTGTCCCATCCGGCACACAGTCCAGACTTTGAGAAAATCGCATGGTGCATGCGATTTCTTTATTTTAGATGTCTTTCGTGCAAATGTTTAGGTGTCAGTGAAATATTTTCTTTAAGTGACAAATACCTATTACTCGTACGCTTTAGTTTATATTATGCCCATCACTTTAATTGTTGGGCCATGTATCCATTAAGCAATAATTAACGCGTAACATGACGCGCATCTTGTTGTTTGTCTTCGTTCCATATGTAAACGTGCTAAGTTCCGCACCGTCGCATCTTGAACCACACGTTGCTTATCAATTGGTACCTAATGAATATATGCTTAATGCATGTATACAATTCAAAATTCAAAAAGTAAAGGTGTGGGGTCTGTGATCCACTGCATCCAGTTACCATCGCGTGGACTGTGTGCTCACTTGTCACCCTTTTCTATTGAAAATGAAATATTATTAAAATAATCCATACTAATATGATAAACGCGAAAGTGTGTTTGTTTGTTTGTTTGTCCTTCTATCACGTCGCAACAGAGCGTCGGCATGGCATGATTTTTTGTATGGGGATAGTTCGGTGGCTGTAGAGTGACATAAGCTACTTTTTTCCACGGAAAACATCTCATTCCCGTGGGAAAATCGAATATGTTGCAAAAGGTTCAGCTAGGTGGCGCCACCGTGATTCTACAAGACTTTTTCTTTGCTTTTTTTAATTTATTTAATCTTTTTACCAAAATTAAGATAAAAACTGTATGGATCTGTAATTTTCCACGCAGGACCGGGAAGAGAGCGATAAAAAAAATAAAATTCACCAGCTGATTTTCTTCAAACGTTTTGGTGCATTGTAATTCACAAATAGGCGATAACCTCGCAGACGATATTAAGTAATCCGTTGATGCTCTACCTGCCCCGCAAGGGTTACAGGCGTGATTAAAAGTATGGATCAGAAATACTATCACCACCTGTCACGCTTTTAACCTTAACTATTACTTAATTGTGGTAGAAACAGTTCTCAGTAAGCCTTATTAATAATTCTTAGTAATATTTATTGAACGGAAATGAATACAGTTCTTATATGTGGTTATGAATGAATCGGTATTACAATAAGAAAAATTGTGCAAAATTATAAGAAAAATATTTTTTGAGAGTCCTTAACTAACGTATACATAGTTTAAATTGATTCCGCTAGATGTCATTACTAGGTTTTTAAAACGCAGTAACTAAATGTTTCCTGACATGTACTGAACTCCCGCCGTTGAGCCGCGCGTCAAGTTATAGTGCATAGGATACCTATACGCTTAAATTGTTTCTATTTCGTAGCTTATTCGACTACCTGCTTTTGATTTCGGTTGTTTGTTGTTTGATTTGTGATTTGGTTAAGGTCGAATGGATTATATTGGCTTTCATTTTCGGATTTGTGTATTTTCTTGGATCAATGTTGTTGATTTGGTTGGGATTCCTTTATACATATTTAGACTCTGGCTTTGATTTTGGATTTTGTTTATTTAGAATCGTGATTTGGTTTTCGTTGTTTTAGGTTGTTCAACAATATATCAAAGGAATATTAATAGTATAGATAGTGTATACGGTACCTATACACTTACTTCTTTTTTCGTTGGTTATATTTATATTGACTACTGCTTTCGATTTGGGTTTTCTGCGATTTATTTTGTGATTTGGTTTAAGTTGATTCAATTTTTTTTGGCTATCGTTTTCGGATTCGTGTTGTGTCTTGAATTGGTTTTGTTTTTTTTTATTTTAAAAAATATTTAAAAGAATTATTTATTCCTTTTAGATACTTTGGATGTGCTTTTAAAAAAATATTTAAAAGGAAATTTAATTACTTTTAAGTATTTTTACGTTTTTTTTTAAATAGGTTTTTTGTTACTTCGTAATGCCTCGCAAACTTAAGTCCAGTCTTTCAAGAGTATCTTCTCAAAGACAAGCGAAAAGATAAGCTCGATCGCTAGAATCTTTAGAAGATGCTGAACTGAGAAAGCAAGAACAAGCAGAGCGTCAGGCTGCTCTTAGAGCATCTGAGACACCTTCTCAACGTCAGCAAAGGCGTCTTGAATAGAAAGAGCGTCAGGCTGCTTTAAGAGCTTCCGAAACACCTTCTCAAAGTCAGGAAAGGCGTCTTGAACAGGCAGAGCGTCAAGCTACTTTAAGAACTTCTGAAACACCTTCTCAAAGTCAGCGAAGGCGTCTTGAACAGGCAGAGCGTAAGTCTTAGAAATTGCACTTGTGAATGATCTCGGGACGTCTACTTTAAGAGTATAATGGAGGTATTTTTTTTACGAAAATGAAGTGTGTGAATTTCGGTTGGGTTTTTATGGATATTTTATGATCCGTTGATTGATTATAAAAATCACAGGTTAGTTGTTATCGGACAAGGCGTGTCGATTTTGTAGCGCTTTAAAATGGAAAGATGAGACCGCAGGCATGTGCTGTTCCAATGACAAAGTGTCTCTTCCGTTACTTGGGGAACCAGAAGAACCTTTTAAAACTCTCTTTTTATATGATACTAATGAGTCACGGCGCTTTTTAAAAAGGATCCGGAAATATAACTCATGCTTTCAAATGACTTCCTTCGGAGTTGACCGGGAAATAATAATGCCGGGATTTTCGCCTACATTTACGGTACAAGGGCAAATTTATCATAGAATGGGTTCACTTTTACCAGCTGAAAATTTTATGGGTGACGAAGAAATTGAGGTAGACCGTCGCTGCCAGTTTATCCAGGGAGTTGAGACACAGTGTTCAAAATTCAAAGATTCTTGCATGAACGTAACATTTTAGTCAAAACATTTAAAACTGCTTTAGAAAACCTACCTGAAGAGGATTATAAAGTCGTCATTCACGCGGATCGGACCCCTCGAGGAGAGCATGAAAGGCGCTACAATGCAACTTTGATAAACGAAATAGCAGCCGTAATTAGTGGTGATCAATTTTCTTCACGAGACATTGTCTTGCGAGCACGTGATGATACGTTGCAACGGGTAGCCGATACACACAAGTTTTGTGAAGCTCTGCAATACCCATTGATTTATTGCAAAGGACAAGAGGGTTATCATTTTCAAATTCCACTCATTAACCCGGTCACAAAGGGGCCTACTCCGAACAAAAAAGTATCATGTATGGATTTTTATGCGATGATATTGCGAGAAAATGAGTTTAAACTCTTAGCCCGGTGTAGACAATTATTTCATCGATTTTGGTAGACATGTATGTGAAGGTAGAAAGTGAACGTCTCCGTTATATATCTCTAAATCAAAAAAGCTGCGCGTTGAAAATTATATACATTCACAAGATGCAGTTTCTAGCGACGCCAATGTAAACTCCAGAGATTTAGGTAAGATGGTAATTCTGCCCTCATCATTCGTTAACAGTCCCCGCTACCTACATGAGTACACACAAGACGCATTCGCCTATGTACGAACTTACGGAAGACCTGATCTTTTTGTTACTTTTACTTGCAATCCCACATGGAAAAAAATAACCGAGGAGCTAATGTCGGGCCAAAAAAGTACTGAGAGACACGATTTAGTTGCTAGAGCATTTAGATTAAAAGTACAAAAATTAATGTATGTAATTAAACAAAGGGAAAATTTTCGGAGAGTTGCAGTGCTTCATGTATTCAATTGAATGGCAAAAAAGAGGATTACTGCATGCCCACATTCTAATATGGCTTAAAAAGAAGTTGCGGCCCAGCCAAATAGACGACATAATAAGCGCCGAGATTCCGGATCCGGAGCAATATAAATAATTTTATGATACCATCGTCCGAAATATGATTCACGGTCCATGTGGAGCACGAAATTCAATATCGCCATGTATGAAAGGAGAAAAATGTGCAAAGAAATTCCCTAAAGAGCTATCAAAAGAAACAGTGCACAATGACAATGGCTACCCTTTATACAGACGCAGAGCTCCCGAAGATGGTGGCAGGAAAGTTAAAATCAAATCTCGCTCTGGAGCGTTCGAAACCTTAGATAACAGCTGGATTGTCCCGTATTCGCCCATTCTATGTAAAATGTTTAATGCCCACATTAATATAGAAGGATGTAGCTCTGTTTGTGCAATCCAGTATATCTGTAAGTACATAAATAAAGGAAGCGACCGAGTAATATTTAATCTCAGGAGTGAAGGTGAGGCAAATCCCGTTAATGAAGTACGAGTACAGACCTTTCAAGCAGGGCGTTATGTCAGCAGCGTGGCATCTCCTTGGCTTCCCTTTACACGAAAGGGACCCAACAGTTACTCACCTTGCTGTGCACTTAAAAAATGCAGAGCGTTTATATGTCACCGAAAGAAATTTCCAAGAAAGAATTGCATCACCGCCAAAAACTACACTAACAGCCTTCTTTCAACTTTGTGAAACCGATCCCTTTGCAAAAACATTGTTATATTTGAACCCCCGCTATTTTACTTGGAACACATCTAAGAAGGAGTGGAAACGCCGTATTCAAGGCGCGCCTGGTGCAAATTGGCCCGGTGTAAAGTCATGAGATGCCCTTGGTCGTGTGTATACTGTCCATGTAACTAATTTTAGGGGAGAGTGTTTGTGTTGTTGGTGTTTTGTTTGGGGGGGGGGGGGGGGGGGGTTTTTTTGTGTTTTGTCTGGGGTGGTGTGTTTTGTTTGTTTGGTGTGGTGCTGTGGGGGGCCCCCCCCCGGGGTTTGTCGTTTCCTTTTTAAAAACTAATTTTGAATGTTTCTGTTTAAGATTGCTGCTGCACCATTTTCGGGGTCCTACAGGATATAAAGACCTTAAAACTGTCAACGGTCAGGAATGCGAAATTATAGAGAAGCATGTGAAGCTCTGTATCTTTTAGAAAACGATAATCACTGGGATGAAACCATGGAGGAAGCTGTGCGGTGCCAGTCACCAGCCAAAATTAGGGATCTTTATGCAACTCTCATATCATCTTGCGGGCTATCTAATGCACATGAATTGTGGGAACACGCGAACATGACATACAATGAACACATTTATAATGAAGCACTTGGAAAATTGAAGATAAAGTAATGGCAATGGCAATGGTAAGCAAAAAATTAAGCGACTTTGGAATGATAAGCCCTCAGCGAACAACCGAAAATGAACTAAGTGATGAAATTATACGTGAATTAAACTACGATATACCAGCTTGGCAGCAGCAAGTAGCCGAATTTGTACCCCGCTTGCTTCCAGAACAAAAACGAGTTTTGACAAAGTATTAGGACAAATTGAATCTAGAAATGGTGCACTTTTCATTTTAAATGCCCCTGGAGGAACTGGGAAGTTATTTTGTTAAATTTATTATTAGCGCAAGTACGGAAAGATAAAAACATTGCTGTGGCCGTAGCTTGCTCCGGTATAACCGCCACGCTGCTAAGCGGGGGCCGCACTGCACATTCTGTTTTAAAACTCCCTCTAAATCGAGGAAGAATCGCCGATCTGCAACTTTAGCAAAAATAGTGCACGAGGTAAAATGCTACGACAATGCAAACTTTTAGTGTGGACGAAAGCAATGTCGCATAAAGAAGCTGTTACAGAAGCACTAAATCGAACGCTCCAGGATTTGCGCAGCAATACCGATGTAATGGGAGGAATGGTGGTTTTACTGGCTGGTGACTTTCGCCAAACTTTACCTGTCATTCAAAAGGGCACACCTGCAGATGAAATTAAAGCATGCCTGAAGTCGTCTATTTTATGGAACAAGGTGACAAAATTCAGTTTAACTACGAATATGAGAGTGCATTTGTATAATGATATCAATGCTGGAAACTATGCTGACACACTATTAAAAATTGGCGATGTGCGGTTGGAAATGGATGCTGAGGGCTGCGTTAAATTGACGAGAGATTTTTGTAATTTAGTACAGAGTCATTCCGAATTAATTGCGAGCGTTTATTCAGATTTAACGAACAACATGCATGAAGACAAATGGTTATGTGAAAGGGCGATTCTTGCACCAAAAAATGAGAGCGTTAACAAAATAAATTCAGATATATTAAGCGAAGTAGCAGGAGAAATACAGAGTATTTATCAGTAGAACGTTATGGAAAAGAGCATATCCGTAGAGTTTCTAAATTTCAGGTGTGCCCTCACATAAGCTTCAATTAAAATTAGGCGTCCCAGTCATGCTAATGCGAAATTTAGATGCTCCTCGGTTATGTAACGGGACAAGGCTGCGTGTGACACAATTTGGACGGAACATAATCAGTGCTACAATTTTGACAGGCGTAGGAAAAGGTGAAAATGTTATTATACTATTATAATATATAATTCTCACAGATCTTCCTTTTCAATAAAAAGGTTGCAGTTCCGTATTAAGCTCAGTTTTGCAATGACAATTAATAAAGCGCAAGGGCAAACGTTACAGGTAGTGGGCGTCAACTTAGAAAAACCGTGCTTCTCTCATGGTCAGCTGTATGTAGCATGTTCGCGTGTGTCAAATGCCCAGAATCTCCACATTCTTTCCCAGAATGGAAAAACATATAACATTGTGTACAGTAGCGTCTTAAAATAGTGTTCAGTTAGTTTTTTTTCCAAAATTCCCACAATCAATTAATCAGAATTCCCACAGCTCTTCCCTTTCCTATTTAGCTCAGTTTCTTTTCAATTCCAAATGCTGCACCTCCGACGGACCTATTAAGCTCAGTTTCCTTTCAACTCAAAAAGCTGCATCTCTGACGGATCTTTTATTTGGCTCAGTTTCCTTTCAATTCAGAAAACTGCATCTCTGATGAATAAATTTTACTCAGTTTCTTTTCAAAAGTCTGCATCTCTGATGGATAATTATGCTCAGTTTCCTTTAATTAAAAAAATATCCCATTTCCATTTAGAATAAACAGGCTATTTTCACGCTTTCCTATACGCTGCGTTTCAAAACATTTAAATAGGCTGACGAATCAATTTTGCTCAGCTTCCTTTTAATGGCTGCATCTCTGACAAATCTATAAAAGTAATTTTTCTTTCAATTCAAAAAGCAATGGATAGTTCATTTCCCAGTGACCATGAGGGCGAAGCCGCGGGTAACAGCTAGTTGACCATAAAAAGGTTTACTAGATTTTCTAAGTATCAGAAGCCAAATTTTGAATTTTTAAATATTTATGCAAAAGAATCATCATATATTTCATTATATATATGGTATTATGTATGTATATGGATGCCGGATATGTTATTGTATATAAGATTTTAGAACGCACGCATATGTGGTTATTTTACGGTCAATTACGTGGTAAAGTTTGGACAATTACTCTGAGATTGGATTGTTACCCGGGCTATAAAGTTTGATATTACATCCGTGGGTAACGTTTTTATTTTGAAATATATAGATAACCCTTTTATAAGAATGTTGCACGGAAGCTATTACGAATTATTTTCCCAACACAAAATGTTTTACGCTAAATATGAAGATTAAAAATATAACATTAAAGCGACTTCATCTGGCACCTATTCTCTACTGTTGTTAATCGAAACTAACTAGTAACACGGTGGTTTATTTTCTTCGTGTCTTCAGTTGACGATATTTTCAAAGAAAAGAAAATGAATGTATTAAATATTGTTATGTACCGTTTTTGTAAATGTTATTAAAAGCGTTGTTAATAAAATATGACAATTGTAATTATAATCTTTATAATTCACAGTGACAAATAAACTAACTCACATCTGACGGTAAGTGGGTACTGCAATCCATGGTCACCTGCCACCAACTTCAAACAAAGCGTTGTTACTTCTAAGGAACTGGAATGCGATATTTGACTTGATTTACTAGCTGTGCCCGCGACTTCCTTCACATAGAATTTCTATTTTCTTTTTAAATTTTATTTCTTGGGACTATTGATTATAATTTATAAACTAAATAACTGTTTCAACTCAAACAACAATAATATTTGTAGTAATTTTAGTATACGGATTAATTTAATCATTAAACCGATTAAGTGCATTGAAGATTTCAAGACGGAAGATGTCGTGTCCGTTCAATATTATATTAAAATGAAACTAAGTAACTTAGATATGCACTAACATAATATAAAAAAGAAACTAACTTAACAATTACACTAATTTATAAAAAATAAGGAGGGAATGACAGTTCGTTTGCTGTGTGCTACCACTACGCACCTCATTCTTCTCATCCACAATTATAAAATATATTATTATCCCATTCATGTCTGTCTGTTTATTCATCTTTATTACTCGCTTAGCTCCACGCGAGACATACGTGTAGAGTGGATCCTATTGGTCCCAAACATATTTAAGAAAAATAAATTAATTATTTTTGTATTTTAGTTAAAATATTGCACTTCTAAGAGCTTCAACTTAGGGAAGAGCGTTTTGAATTTCGCTCGGCAATGTAGAAAGACAAATAATAATAAGCCTGGAAAGTCGTTTGAAGTTGACTCGAGGGCTTACAAGTTGCAGTAAACTTGAACAAGCGGCACAAAGCGGTTGTATCAAAATAAATTAAAGTTATGTAACATATAAATAGCTAAATGTGAATTTGAATAAATTTTAGGTTTAAGGATGAAACGATAATAAATCTTCTTCTTCGTTGACTGGGAGAGGCCAAGTAGGAAAGAATTGTCGTAGAATCGGGAACCGCTAGTGCGGTGAGCACTAGGCCGGCGGGTTCCCGATTCTTATATATGAGAAGTTATAGCGACCGTATACCACTATCTATCTAAGACCAAAAGTTCTTCAAATATTTTTCATAATCACTTACATATATGATACATAGATACATGTGGAAGCCTAACTATGATTATTCTAATCATCATTTAGCTAAATAACAGTTATCAGTGTTTACACAAAAGACCACCCGTCTTCCAGACGTAATTCAGCAATGTACGCCCACGCTTACGCTTGAATTGTGATGGTCTCCGGTGCAGTTCCGGGAATACCGGGATGCATGACTACTTTTTGTCAATAAATATTAATGCAAAAATAAAAACATAAATAAATTAAAAACGTAGTCGTTTGAAAGGGCATCGACTTCAAAGTCTCCTAAAATAATATAAGAGTTAAAAAAAACTTAAAGACCACGCATTGATCGCGAGCTGTGAAGAACCCGATAATTATTTTATTTTATTATGGTGATTGTAATCAGGATACAAGGATACAAGGATAAAGTTATTGTTATTGTATTTTTATCGGTTCTTGATACAAGTGCAAATTTTCAAGTCAATCAGTCGCCTACAAGTTGGTGAAAATTACATTAAACAATTTCGTTACATAGATACACCCGAAGCGGAAATAAGCACGTTAAAAATCACTTTTAACACGTTTTATTATTAGCTTTACTTGATCTTTTATTAGTAGCTTGTCCTGATGTATTGTGTGAATGTCATGAAATTTTTTATTTTTATTTCCTTACGTGCAAGTACCCATATAGGGAACTAATCATATGACGTAATAAGTTCCAACATTAAAAGTATAAAGTTAGGAAAAATTACAGTTAATATATGTTTTAATCCTGTGCACAGCGCCCAGGCCGCCACCACCATCACCACTACTCTCATTTCTTTCAGGGTTATTGAACAAGCAAACCGCCACGCCGCGCCCTTTAAGTTTTGATGCGCTTCATATGTCTTCTAAATAAGTTTATTCCTTAGACCTTAATGTTTTTCTACTATGGTAAATCAGCAACAACTTAGCACTTAAAACTTTATTGGTGCCGGTGGAAATAAAACTCAGATTTGTCAAGAATAATTAAATTTACAGCTAGTGCTGAGCCTTTTAGTTACCACGGCAATCGTTAAGAAAATATATTTATGAAAATAAAGGCAAAAATCTAATATTTTAAAGTGATAATTCAAAATCATTTCAGAATAAATAAAATAAGGATTGATGATAATGATCGCTTAGTGGCAGTGTAAAAACATCCACTGACCCCGTATCGTCAATCTGATCCCCCGTATGAAACAATCAGTGGGGGCAACTTATGTTCAGAGTGGACTTGGATAGGCTGTAATGATAATGATGATTACATATGACAGACTGTGATAATGTAACTCTGCAGGTGCATTTAATCGCTTGGTAACAAAGAGAGATAAATTTAGAGCAATGATTAAAAATATAGTTAGTGCATACTAGTAGAACACAGAGGAAATAGCTACATGAGAAATCACATATTGCGTGCCAACTTTGATTGTAGTGACCACCCAAGATTTGTAGAAATGCTTAAGCTACCGAAGGATTATACTTAGTTATTATTCATAAACGAGGAAAAATGGAAAAAGGTTAAGAAAGTGGTAGAAGTGTAGAGCGTGGTGATTTGACAAATTCGTCGTCGAAGCGTGCAATGTTTATAAAACTACCCAATCACAGGATTACAACGTGATATTACTAATTATGTAAAAAGTGGTAAAATAAATATTTTGTACAACCGACTTCTATATAAATAAAATGCGAACATCAGCAATGTAGTCAAAGTCAACTAAATACGCATTATAAAGGATAACTCAAAAACTTCATCAAATTTATATGGGACTACATTAGAAGCATTAGCTTGCAAAAAAAGAAAGAATCATCAAAATAGATTCACCTAAAAAGTGTTCTGAGGTAACACACTTAAAAACATACAGTCCAATTGAGTACTTCCTTTTATGAAGTCGGTTAAAAATACGATTAATGCCACTTAAAGTAATGATAACGGATTTTGGCTCATCAATGTTTGGATAAAGTATATTTAGATACATTTAGTAAGAGTAGGACCTATGATTGATGATGATAATAATTACATTATCTCTCCAATGCGACCGTAACTAATATGTCAACTAATTGAATATTAAATAAAGACTAAAGAGATAGTGCGGCACTATGCGCGTCTTTATTTGATATTCAATTGACATAATAAATGCCATTTAAGCTGAGAACGATAAGAGGAGATGTGGTCGTATTTACGTAAACCGAAAATAAAGCGTACCAATCGTCCCAATCATTTTATCAGATTTGATAGACTACAAATCCTCGCAAAAGTTCATCGATTCCTACCAAAGATGAATCCCGAGGATAATGAAATTAAAAAACCTCTTTATTTCAATATAAAAGATGGTTGGGTGATATATCTGCCTGGAATCCCATAATTAATAAAAGTTAAATCCCAACCCATGTAACCTTTTGCACGACTTCAAGATACTGTAAGCGGGTTCTGCGTAGACCAAAAATAGTCCCCCCCCCCCCGTGACTTGGGTGCTGTAAAGTGCACAAAACGTTGGAAATTAAAGAAATTGAAATCAAGCGCGACAAAATCCTAAAATTTGTTATGAGTTCATGAATAATATTCGCGTAAATATAAGAAACCGTAATGTAAAGTGGTAAAAAAATTCATTTACACGTCCCATCTTTAAATTAATACCATACGGTGATTTAGTAAAATAAAACGAAAAAAAAAATGGAACATACAATTTGATTTAACATATAACATTGGATGTGTTCCAATTCTACGGATACGTAAACTTATTGTGATTTGAACCAGACGCAAGTAACGATTCAAGAACAAAGGTAATCAGACATTACCGAGATTATCCGAGACATCGTCTGGGAAAACTATAATAAAGTGAGTTTAATACCAATACTTTAAATTATTTATATGTTACTTCTCCATTTTATGCAGTCGAGTTTTGGGAGGTATTACAGTCCGTTCAGCGATGCTAGTGGTACAGTAAGACCACGAAACTAGAGCACAGAACAAGCGGTGACAAGAGCGGACATCATCCTAAAGACATTGTACTGGATTCGTATGGAGCCCAACGATATAAATCCTAACAAGTATATCTGCAGGAGAACAAGAGTATCTGGCCTGACGGATCTGTGAGTTTAAATGGCAATGGGCACGCTAATTCAGTCAAAGTACCGGTAACCAATGTCCGATGATGTATGCAGGTGGTTCGGGTAATAACTTTTTACTTGCGGTAAATATTTAATTTACCGCAAGTAAGGAATATATAATAAATATATAATATAATAAGGAATTTATTATAAAAGCTTTAAACTTTTATTGTTATACTGATTATAAAAATTACGGTTTTCAACCTAATATCTAATATTACTCAAAATATTCTTAAAATACTCCAAATTCGCATAAAATGTTCATTGCGTAGCACAAAAATATTACATGACTGTATTCGAATAGCGGATTGGAACTCATGACGGCATGGTCTTAACCACTAAAATACTGTCGCTTATTCTTGTCTTGTCGCTTATTCTGTAGAGTACGTAAAACCAAAGAATAAATAATAGTACTACGTAATAACCACAGAATAAATAATGGTAATTCGTATAACAGTATAAAATATGAAAAGGAGATATAACACTATTTAGAATTAATATAATTCTTTTTACTACAAACTATAATTAACCACACAGTTAAGCTGCAAACTTGTACAAAAGCAAAACAGAATTACTGAAAATATAAAAGTAGCGTATTCATACGTGAGCTTAACATTAAGCCTTTGTAGCATCTGGTGATTTAAGTTCCACTAACTTCAGTATAACTTCATTATTACTACGTGAGTTGTGTTCAGTCCTCCATAATTCATCTGTCATATTATATTATTATATATCTGTTACTCTATAATTTAGAGCTGGTGGCAAATTTTCAGAAAAGATTTTATGCACTCCAAAATTTTGTATACAAGTTAAGTACAATATAGATATAAAATATAAATCTACCCATATATACTCTTTTACACTTTGGTCTTTTTTTAATTCCGTAGATTTAATTGAAAAATACACAAAATGTAATGCTAACCTTACGATTGCTGCAAAGTTTGTATTATTTTCGTATATGATATTTTGTGTATAGATATCCAAAATAAACTATTTTCATTAAAGCACATCCAATTTTTAGCACTTTAATAAAATTCATTCCTCAACTAAAGGTTAACAATAGATTCATTACAATCTCATTTTGTTTACTATAATATGCTCCAATTACCTTTAAGGTCACTAAGTTTTATCTCATCGCTAGCAACTTGACTATCAGTGTGTAGCTTGACTATCAGTGTGTATATAAATAATATGGGTGTCATATCGCTTTTGCATTATTCATTCATTCTGGTTTTGAGCCTCATACCTTGCTTGAGCTCTCTAGACTCGGGACGAGTCGGTCGAGTTCACTACTGTCACTCCACTCCACTAGCTCATGTACGCGACTACAAGTAAGATATCATACTTCGCTCGCTGCTTGTTACTCTGTGTTTGGTGATTGCATAAGTGCATACAGTGTGGTGCACGAAGCACGCTGTCCCGGGTGATAGCAGTTTTACAGTGATATCTATCAGACGTTTGTTGTGATGCAAAGAGTATTTTGTGCGTAACTCTCTTTCCTGGCTTTCTGGTTTTTGGCAAACCGCAAGTAAAGTGAAACACACCCGCAGACTCAGAGGCAGGCATCTATTTTAATTTTAACTTCTGTGTTGCTTGTTGCACTAGGGAACAGCTAGGTACATACCCTAGCGTACCAACACACCAGGTATATAGATATTTTATTTAGACACACACAGATGTTTACCAAGCTGCCGAAAGATGCCGAAAGCTTGGTACACACCTGCGTTAACTGTATGTATTAGCATAGACAAAATAGCGTCGTTTTCAAACGACGAACTCGCAGATTTCCTCGAAATTTGGGCGGCGTTCCTTAGGAAAAGTAAGGACACGCCGATTTGCCATGAGGTGAGGAAAACCCCCTCTCTCCTTCTTCCGTCCCGGTTTCACCGGCTTATTTCGCGTCGGTGAACGACGCTGCTTCCCCCGCGTCGTCCGCGATATCAACCCGCGGCGTATCTCCGGCCTTCTCGGACGCCGACTCCAGCTCCAACATGAAGACCGAGACGCCTAATCCATCCAAGCTCGAAGACGAAGGCTTCACTCTCGTCCAGAGCAAAAAGCGCAAGCACGCAACACCCAAAAAAGCAGCCAAGACTAAGTCGGCGTCCCGTCCCCCATCGCCACCCTGGCTACAAAGCCAGCCCCCGCGGCGTGCGCTTAACCCCACATGTCTGCGGCTAAGCCTGCGGAGAAAGGGTCTCCTGTTGAACGTGGGAAAAAGCCGCCGCCACCCATCGTCATTCAGGATAATACCAAGTAGAAAAATTTGTCCAATTGGTTAAACCCTAAAAAAATATACTGCCCAAAGGTGCAAAATGCCAGTCAGGGCATCAGAATGTACGTCAACTCGACCGAGGAATTCCTGAACGGGACTAGTCACCTGCACGCTCGGGAAATTAACGCCATACCAGAGGAGCGTAATCTTCGTGGTCGTTTGAGGTCGCTCCAAGGAACCCGACACCACATACATCTTAGACGACCTTAAGGCCCAAAATCTCCCGGTCCGTGAAGTGCACGGAATGCACCACCAGACCGACAAAAATCGTTTCCTAGATCTGTGACTCATCATCATTGACCTATCTCTGGAAGGCAAGGAGATACTCAATGTCCGACGCATCTGCAATCTAACCGGGATTGTAATAGAAGTCCCAAAATAGAGGCATATTGGCAGGTGCCACCAATGCCAACATTACGGCCACTCGGCCAGTAATTATTACGTCAGGCCTAGGTGCGTCAAGTGCCTAGGTGACCATGGCAAGACTGACTACACCCACACGGCAGAGCCTCTGAGCTGTAATAATTGCTGCGAATAAGGACACCCAGATATCTAACGCAGGTGTTCCATAGCGCCTCGACGCAAACAGCGCAGAGGTAAAAGCCGTCCCATACGTGCGGATCAGCCCAGCGTGTCGCACTCTCGGCTACCTGCCCCGAAGCCCGCACCATCTTTGGTGCCCTCTCCTACGCCCCAAACCGCCATCAAGCTCGCCCCCGTTGCCGGGGTCTCCGTGCAAATTGGTATCACTCCCGCGTCTTCCGCGCCAAAACCTAATACGTGGGTAACGCCTCCGGCTCTTGTCGCTTCACGGCCATTGCCGCCTCAGGCCCCCAAACCCAAGCCTATCATCTCATCCTCCTTCGCCACTGACGTCTCCCTAGCCTACGGCTTCATCAGCAAAATCAACGTCGCTGAACTATTCCTCTTGGTCCCGCAAACTCCGCGGAACAACTCTAGACAAGCTCAACGCTACGATAGAGCACGTAGAATTAATTGACACCATCTAGTCTTTCCAGTGCGCCTAAACATCTTACTCAAAACTCATCATGGCGCTACAACCGTTAGGTAGACTTAAACCACGCTGAATGTCGCGTTTTTAATACAAACAGGCTCAGAGGCCAAAGAGACAAGATCGCGCTCTTCTAAACGTTTGCTAGTGCAAGAGACCTTCTTGAAACCTAGCCATCGCAATCCCAAGATCGTAAATTACACCTTAGTTAGAAAAGTTTGATTGACCTATGTTGGTCACTCTGGTTCAACTGCGGATATCCTCATTTATAAGTTTTTCACGCGGAGAAACACTGAGCATAGCCCTCTCCATAGCTCGCTGAGCGACCTTGAGCGTCCTCATACGGCCAGCAGTGAAAGCCACGTCTCAGATCCGTAAGTCATTACTGGCAACACGCACTGGTTCTACAATCTAGTTTTCAGAGTTTGAGGTATACCTGACAAGAAGATGTGTCGTAATTTCCCGAACGCTGCCCAGCTGAGTTGAATCCGTCGATTGACCTCTCGGTCGAAGTTAAACTTACTTAGTCTGACTATTTGTCCGAGGTAAACGTAATCATCAACAACTTCGAGCTTAGCGCTCCCAACAACTACCGGCATAGGTGTGACATGAATGAATGAATCAATATATATACTTTTATAGTACACCACAAACAAATGTCGATTAAATCAAAGGCCTTCGCATATTCCACATACGCAAGGCAAAGTGGCAAATTGTATTCTTCAGAATTCTGTACAATTTGGTCTAAATAAGGGTACGTATGTGGTCTATGGTGCTAAAATCTTCGGAACCCGGCTTGTTCGGGAGGCTGGAAGTCGTCGAGTCTGCTTGCGAGACTATTCGTAATGGCTCTTAAAAACAGGACGTAGACGAGGCTCAGAAACGATATCGGTCTGTAGTTCTTCAAGAGAGCATTGTCGCCTTTCTTGAAGAACAAGACCACCGACTTCTACTCCACGCCTCGGGAGTAGTGCCACCATGGAGGACGGAATTAAAGAGCTTCTAAAGGATTTCAAGTACCGGTTTTCCTTCAGCTTTCAGAAGCTCTGCTGTAATAATCATCCTCGTCCGGGGACTTGCCGTTTTTAAGGTGCTGGAAAGCCATTCTACTCTCAATCAGACTGATGTCCGGGATATCATCGAAATAATGTCGGATAACACTTGCTCTTAGATCGCTACTCACACTTGCGTGTGGCTCCAACGATGAAGTGTACAGCTGCCAATAGAATCCATGTATCCCGGAAACTATGCTATACATATTATTATATACGATATATATAACACCGATATTATACGATCTTTATTACAATAAAAAGAACCCTTTTACTCAAGAACGCCCTTGTCATTTTCACCGTTAAAGAAAAGATAAGATTTTTTTTTAATTTTCTCTCTTTGGATAATAAAATTATGTATTATACCATTTTGTAAACTGTATTAACTGCGCATATTTTGGAAATAGTTACCCACTTAGATCTTCATACTTTTTTCACGAATGGCTCACAAACTTTTGTCAAAATTATTTTTTCATAAAATTTCATGCAAAACACTGAAGTTTTTTTGGCAAAAAACTACAATAGATACTCATACTTATACTCATACTCATAGTCTTTACTGTATTTCTAATAGAATAGTTTATGGGGAATAAGAGAACATCAAATACGCAACGAATTTCCTTAATTTGCGGCAGTTGTGTACATGAAAGTACAGTAAGATCAATAAAAAGATATATTTTTTAAAACCTTCAAATTTTTGGCACTGCTTGGAATATATGTCTTCTTGTATTTTTACTTGAGCGTCTGATACCTGTACTATTAGGCACTCCAGGTTTATCCATTCTTTCTGGGACAACCTATATATATTTTACTAATTATATTCGAACTCAGCCTAATATTTATTTTCAAACCAAACTTCACACATGCTGGGATACTTTAAGTATTAGTTGCAGCTGTTCATTAATAAGTAAGATTTCTGAAACCAAGTATTTAGGAGTCATAGTTGACAAACATTTATCATGGCATATACATATCGAATTAATCATGAATTGACTTATGAAACATACATGGACATTTAAAACACTAAGACAAAAAAGTTACTTTACCAAATATAATATGTATAGTCCCTGTATGGGGGTGGAGCTAGAAAAACCAAATTGCTAGAAGTTGAAGTGGCACAGAGAAATTTACTAAAAATTATGCAATTTAAACCAAAAATACATAGCATTTTTTATCAACTTATGCAATTATAATTATTTATTTATTTTATTTATGCAGTTAAGTCTTTGATATTAAATCAAGTTACACTTTTTGAGCGTAGTGACCGATAAGAAAACAATTTTTTTTCTCTTATTGAATAAATGAGAAGTTAATATTGTTTAAAATATTTTTAATATCTTACAATACATGTAGGTTATTCAGTAATTTTTATCATTGAGTTAGCAGCTAGTGTACACGCATACGTCTAGTCGCACGCACACAAACACCGTGCCGAAGTCTGCCGAGTGCCGAAGTCTGCCGAACTGAAACGACGTTAGAAGATGCACGGCTTTCAACGCCACACCTCTGTGCCCGTCGGATTGGGGAGCGTGAGGTTTTTTTTCGTTACGGAATTTCTGGATTCGGTCCCCGCGCTCAAGGCCCGCGATAGAAGCTATGCAATAGCTTAAAAGATTCCCTACAGAAAATCTTTATGCCACAAGTAATGTACTTACTGTTAGGAAACAGTACATTTCTTAGATTTAGTTCTGTAACTGCATAAAGGTTGATTAAAACTACTTTTACGGATTACATCTCGTTTAATTATACTTTTATTTATTTTAATTTTTAATTCCCGACGTTTCGGGTGCTTTCCAGCACCCATGGTCACGGGGGATTGAGGTGACTAACGTCCCAATGTCATTGTTAAGCCCGGAGTACCTTCAGCTTTTTTAATTATTTATGGTCCGATCTATACAAAATGAACTGACTATGTCCTGAGGTTTTGCAGTGGTATGCTTGGGTTTAGTTTTAATTTTATTGATTATAGGGTCCCAAGCAGGTGGTAGTACCCAGCCAAATAGTCATATGCCAAACCACCGAAGTTGTATGGGTTACCAAAAATACACAAACCGAACGCTCCATTACGTCCAATAGTGAATCAGATTGATTCGCCAACTTACAGATTGGCTCAATACTTAGCTAAAATATTATCACCACTCAGAGGACACACAAGAGCACACAATAAGGATCCATACCATTTTGTCAGTGAGATAAAAGACCTACGTCTTACTGACAATGAAACCATGGTCAGTTTTGATGATCAGTCTCTATTTACATGCCTACCTGTTGAAGACTGCATTTCAATTATAACTAGGAAACTAGAGGAAAATAACATGCCAGCAGAATATGCAGTATTACTCAGACATTGCCTTACATCTGGCTATCTATTGTGGAAGGAAGAGTTTTACAAGCAAGTAGATGGTGTCGCGATGGGCTCACCTGTATCTCCCATTGTCGCCGATATATTCATGGAAGACTTTGAGGAGAAAGCCCTCCTGTTACACCAAGGATCTACAAGCGGTACGTAGACGATACTTTCATAATTTTACCATCAGACAAAGTAACTGCATTTTTAGAACATCTTAATTCAATAAACTCTAAAATTCAATTTACTATGGAGTTATAGGCAAATAATTCCTTACCTTTTCTAGATGTGTTAGTCATCCGAAATCCTAACAACACCATAGGTCACACTGTGTGTAGATTAAAGACCCATACAAACCGATATTTAAACGGTGAATCTCACCACTATCCTTCACAGTTAGCTACCGTGAGCAAATCTTTGTTACAGAGAGCACGAGGGATCTGTGACAGCAAACACCTGGCCGCCAAGCTTCAGCACGTCAAGCAATTTCTGCACGACAACAATCTTCGGGTCGCGCGCCTACGTCACAGTGACCGAGTGAAGCCGGCCACAGTCGAACGTGTGTCTGCTGTACTACCATATGTCAGAGGTGTCACAGACAATATTGGCTACATCTTGAAGCGACCTTCTATTAGAACATTCTACAAGCCACAGAAGAAGATTAGTCAGTTCCTACCATCCGTCAAGTGTCATATTCCTCTACAAGATGCAGGAGTATACAAGCTTGATTGTGAATGTGGTCTCTCTTATATAGGACAAACAAAAAGATCAATTAGAACCCGCGTAAAAGAACATATAGCTGATGGGAAGCGTCAACGTTCCGGGAAGTCTGCAGTTTGTGATCATATCCTAGACGGCCCCAACCATTACTTCAGATTTGATAGACCAGAAATCCTCGCGAAAGAACACCGATTCCTACCAAGGATGATAAGTGAGGCTATTGAAATTAAAAAACATCCTAATTTCAATAGAGAAGGAGCCTGGGTACTACCACCAGCTTGGGACCCTATAATCAATAAAATTAAAACTAAACCCAAGCATACCAAACCACTGCAAGACCTCAGGACATAGTTCATTTTGCATAGATCGGACCATAAGATGATTAAAAAAGCTGAAGGTACTCCGGGTTTAACAAAGACATTGGGACGTCAGTCACCTCAGTCCCCCGTGACCATGGGGGCTGGAAAGCACCCGAAACGTCGGGAATTAAAAATAAAAATAATTAAAAGTAAAATTAAACGCGATATAATCCGTAAAATTAGTTTTCATCAATGTGTAATGTTCGCGTAAATATAAGAAATCATTATGCATAAAGGTATAAAGTTTAACCGTTGTGTTGTAGCCAAAAGAAGGAAAAATACAGCTGTCGCTGTTAAAAATGTTTTAGCTAGGAGGCAATATGTAAAACAGTTAGCGACTCTATACAACGCCTTTAATAAAAGCATAAAAATTCATCACCATAACTACCGTAATTGTAAATAGGTTCTATCCAAATGGCTATTTCATAAGAGCTATGATGAGACTGAGGCTCTTTTAAGCAATATGAAATAATGTAATTTATTTATAACATACACACGCGCATGCTTGCACTCACTCACTCGTTCATTTATTCACATACATCCACTCGCTCACACATACACACACACGCGTGTGCGCACTCACTCACTTACTCACTCATTCACACACACTCACTCACACACACACACACACACACACACACACACACACACACACACACACACACACACACACACACACACACACACACACACACACACACACACACACACACACACACACACACACACACACACACACACACACACACAACTACATACTATATATATTAATATTATTCCTTTTTTCTTTTAATTTTTATAGTTAATTATTATGTAAAGATCATACAAATAGTAACTTAAGTGCTATGGAAGAGTGGAGTCTCCTAACACAAGTTTTTATACTTAAAAGGAGACCTCATCCCCGATTATAATTAATGTATGATCATTTACTGAATAAACAATTTTTATTAATTATTATTATTAAACCAATAATGGAAAATTTTACTACTTTTGTAATGCTTTATTATAAAATCTAAACAAATAATAAAAACCTATTAGGCGAACAAACCCGAATGGGTTAATTAACTTATCGTGGCTAAAGTTGTGGCGTACATCACTATATTGCAGTACTTTCGCTTGCAGTGATACCAGTTAATTTTAAAAAAATTGCATACATTTGCTACGAAGTGGCAAGTTTCGATTCGATTTATTTGGTCTTTATTTTGTATAATATTTTGATAAAGACTAGTTATCAATTATATTAATTACAATATATTCAGAATCGTGTTGGGATTGAGCTGAATATTTAAATCATTTGAAAAAATCCACTACACATCCTAATTTAATGATTATTATTCATCACAAACTGATTTAGTTGATATAAAATAAATTTTCGTTAACATATTTATTTTGTGTAGTAAATTATATTTATTTTTAAATCGCTTATTTCTTACTTCATGAACTATGCTGGCAACACTTGTTTTTTTACGAAAATATACATAAAAGACAGATATTATGTTAAAAGTATTCACAGATGAAAAGTCACATTATCGTTTTGTAGATTTGACGGTTTTGATTGTTTTTTGCATGAAAATACACTGGAATCAGGCATTTTTTTCCGGAGCTCAATTGACTGGCACGATCACTACCGTAATGGCGCACGACGTGGAGCAACTATTTTTATATAACGGCTATGAGTCGGACTCTCGTACCTTTTACAGAGGGGTATAGCTTAAGATGCCGTCTCCATTGGTTTAATACTCAAAGTATTTAAATAATTGAAGTTTTTAATTTTAAAATATAAAGCCTAAGTATTTTTGTTTATACAATTATTGTATAAATAATTATTTATTAACCATACGAATATCGTATGGTTAGCAGCAGCCAATAAAATACGCAAAATATATTTCGAACTAATTAGACGCGTCCGTTCCTTGATGTTCTCTGTCTTGTAAGCAACTGGATGCGACAGGATACGACTGGATGCGAGAGATGGATTTCAGCTAACGGAGTTTCTCAAGCTTCTTTAAAGAATATTTTGTTTATACTTATTGCAAAAATACCATATTTCTTATTACATATAAAAATTATAATAATTCAGAATTTTTGAACTAAACCCAATTCCCACGTGTACTCGTGGTCATCAATACCAGTGCAAGGGTTTAGTTTAGTGAGTGCGCTATCCGCCCCATCGGACCTACAATAGATAGCAAAAATATTGATAGATTAATAAAATATTGATAGAAGATAAAAATAAACAAATAAACAATAAACCGAGGTGGTAGATTTAGAGAGGTGGCATTATGGAAACGAAAGTCAGCATTTTTGTCTCTAGTAGCCTCGGACGGTTGCTGGCGGTAACCTAACTTCGCCACTAAAATTTGCTTCAGGAATTTAAAAATCAATATCTCATGTTATGCTTCGAGAGTGAATTTCTTTTTTAGATTTAAATTGAAAAGGATTTCAATTGATTAAAACTACTTTTACGGATTTTATCGCGTATATTTTACTTTTAATTACTTTTATTTTTAATTCCCGACGTTTCGGGCGCTTTCCAGCACCCATGGTCACGGGGGACTGAAATGACTGACGTCCCGATGTCATTGTTAAACCCGGATTATCTTCAGCTTTTTTAATTATTGTTTATGGTCCGATCTATGCAAAATGAACTGACTACGTCCTGAGGTCTTGCAGTGGTATGCTTGGGTTTAGTTTTAATTTTATTGATTATAGGATCCCAAGCAGGTGGTAGCACCCAGCCTCCTTCTCTATTGAAATTAGGATGTTTTTAATATCAATAGCCTCACGTATCATCCTTGGTAGGAATCGGTGTTCTTTCGCGAGGATTTGTGGTGTATCAAATCTGATGTAATGTTTGGGACCGTCTAGGATATGATCGCAAACTGCAGACTTCCCGGAACATTGATGCTTCACATCAGCTATATGTTCTTTTACGCGGATTCTAATTGATCTTTTTATTTGTCCTATATAAGAGAGATCACATTCACAATCAAGCTTGTACACTCCTGTATCTTGTAGAGGACGTATTGACGGATTGACGGATGGTAAGAACTGACTAATCTTCTTCGGCGGCTTGTAAAATGTTCTAATAGAAGCTCGCTTCAAGATGTAGCCAATCTTGTCTGTGACACCTCTGACATATGGTAGTATAGCAGGCACACGCTCGACTGTGGCCGGCTTCACTCGGTCACTGTGACGTAGGCGCGGGACCCGAAGTTCTGCACGACAACAAGCTTCGAAAAAAAATCAAGCTTGAATGTGGTCTCTCTTAATCGAAAAAAATCCGTAAAAGTAGTTTTAATCAATGTGTAGTGTTCGCGTAAATATAAGAAATCATTAAGGATTTCAATTGTCATGTCGCTTTTAAAAGGCATCTGTTGAAATGAAATATGGGTGCGACTGCAAAATGAATGAAAACAAACAAAAGGTACCCTGCGAAGGAACAGTTTCGTTTCCCGTTTCACACATTATTGCTGCGATGAACAATAGCTCGATAACAATGGCTTCATAATTTGGACAAGGTGACGTTCTCAAACAATGCGTTATAGTGACTTATTATCGTGGAAAAGTGCTTCGTGGACAGCACAGCATTTTTAAACTTGGATTTTATACTATTTTTACTCTTATTGACGTAAATTGTGGTAGATTTATAGAATGCACTAGATACATATCACCAAATGAACTGTGAGCTTATGTGTCATTAATTAATCAAAATTCTTTATTAGTAATTCTTTATTAGTCAAAATTAACACTTATCACTCGTTTAAAATACGATGAAAGGTTTAAGTATAACACTTTATGCAACCAGTTTTAAAAATAAAATAAGAACGTCATCAATGTAGTCGAAGTCAATTAATATTAAGTATAACTCAAAAATTACTGGTCAGATCTTGATCAAATTTATATTTAGGTGGTGGTGCAACAATCACTAGTGCGGTTGCGTATCACTGGTGGAAGTTGTAGCCGGTGAATACTCTCTTGTTCTTTATTATAAACCAGTCACCTTAAAAAAGGAAAAAAAGACATCGGCTCATTCAAACGTCATGCTCTGTCAAAGTATAGGTTCACGCGTTTAGTTGCTGCTCACTAGACTAAATCTAGTTTCGCGGCTGAATCGACGTCCTACAAAAATGTCGATTTGTTCAGTTTTTTTTTGCTGCAATATAAGATGTGCCACGTCAATTTTACAAAAAAATATGGGGCGTTACCTTTCATATACATGTAATTTTTAATCACATTATTGCTATTTTCCGTCTTTTTAAACTTAAAAATTTCAATGAGAACGGTCGTGTTGTTTTTGATTTATTTAACAACACAGGCCGCTCGCCCTCATACAATATGCAGATCGGTCGAGTGACTGATCTGAGTCTGTATTCGAGGTGTCGCTGTCACCGAGCGATACTGTTATTAAGGCCATGTATTCCTGCAAAAGTAGGCATTTAGCGCTGTTCCGGCCGCGCACGAATTATTTCGCGCGGACTCCAAGGCAGTGAACTTGCATGACCCAACCAGCAACACAGTTTAGAAATAAGCAGTAGGATGACTTTTTTATTTGACTTTACAAATGCATTTTTTATGATCAAACTTTTTTTATTATAGCGATAAATTAGAGTTACATAATAAATAGAAAATTAACAACCAGTTCGCTTTTGATAGGTATTTTGATAGGTAGGTGGTACTGTATGAGTAGAGAACTGTTTTTAAGTTTCGTGTGAACACACGCAACGCTAGGAGAGAAAGTCAAACTTACAGTGAAATTCATAGGACGCGTTTGCAAATCAACCAAAATTAGGGTGTTTTTCGGTAGATTTTGTGACAAAACTACAAGTGGAACTCCTAGACTAGTAGAACTAGGTGTGCCGAGTTTGGGTTCGTTTTGTTAGTTACAATGAGACCTTACCACCGGTCTTGATGGAGTGATCTGAAGGTGTGATTCAGTGATTACAACTGGAACTCCTAGACTAGTAGAACTAGCGACCGCAGTAAAGGATACAGCCCTAGGTGCTATGGCTGTGGGGAAAGGGGCCATCTTCGATCCAGCTGCCCTAAGCGAACTGTAGAAAGGGAAGTTGATCGATCTCAAGAGGGTAGTGCAGCTAACGGCACAGCCTGGTGGTGGCAGGATTATCGTTCTCCTCACGCTAGGGAGATTGCAGCAGTTACGGTTCGTGACCACAATAAAGGATACAGCCCTAGGTGCTATGGCTGTGGGGAAAGGGGCCATCTTCGATCCAGCTGCCCTAAGCGAACCCTAGAAAGGGAAGGTGAACGATCTCAGAAGGGAAGTGCGGCTAACATCACCGCCCAGCAGCAGCCGGAATACAACTTTACTATCAGACATCGCAGCGGGAAATCTCATGGCAACGCAGATGCATTGTCAAGAAGACCTTGTCCTGAAGATTGGAAACATTGCAAGAGAGTAAGGAAGTGGTATCCGTGAGGATGCTCAGGACAGACCACCTCAGCAACGAGTGGAAGGACAGCCTACGACATGCACAGCAGGAAGATCCGGACATCAAGTCGATTCTGGAATGGATGAAGGCCCGTGCTACCAAGCCTAAGTGGAGCGACGTCTCAGCGATGAGTTCAACCACGAAAAGCTATTGGGCCCAATGAGACAGCTTGCTGATTCAGGATGGAGTCCTGTGCCGTAAATGGGACAATGGTCGAGGAGATAGCTGTCGTTTGCAAATGGTTGTGCCTAAAGCTAAAGGGCCGATGTTCCGAATGTTCTACAGCTGTGCCATAATGGTCGTTCAAGAGTCCATCTGGGAGTTAAACGAACTCTACTGAAGGTCCGAGAACAGTTTTAATGGGTCCATTATCGTGAAGATGTCGAGGATTGGTGTCGTACATGTACAAGTTGTGCGGCTGTGAGGGGACCTCAAACACGTAGTAGAGGAGCATCGAAATTGTACAATGTTGGTGCACCATGGGATAGGACAGCCCTTGACATTGCGGAGCCGTTACAGAAAGGTGCAAGAGGGACTCCTAAGATCGTCCATGTGGATCACCTGGCACGTTATTATGGAGCCGATAATGCTCGGGACGAGCATGTCTTCGGAGGGGGCAGTGTTGCGCGCCTAAGTTGACGTCATGTATCCGGCACTAACGCCATCTAGTGTCGGAGACGAGAGCGAGGGGAGCTTTCCAGAAAATGACATCACTAATCTTTCAACCGACAGCGCCATCTAGTATCGAAACGAAGAACTAAGCTTCTAAAAGCCCGACACTCGAACTTTCGACGCCTAGTCGATTGGCGCGCGTATTACTTGAATATTCTGGATGTTTCGTTGATAATGTGTATTTAAAGGCGCTGCAAGATGCGATCGGGGAAGTATTGAATTCGGCGAGACAAGCGAAGCTTGTGTGGTTAATTATTAGTGTTCTAATTTTTAATTAGTGTAAAGTGAATTAAAGAGTTAATTTTGGTAATTCTATCGGCAATTTTTATTGTCACGAACCTCAAGCTCGTAACATTATCTAAGTGTGTGTGTGTGTGTGTGTGTGTGTGTGTGTGTGTGTGTGTGTGTGTGTGTGTGTGTGTGTGTGTGTGTGTGTTTGTTGTTGTAAATTGTAAGTATATTGTTTAATTGTTATGTGTGTTTCGTAGTAACAGACGATTTTTTTTGTGTGCGCAGATTTTCCCCTGCACAAAATGACAGACAGACCGTTCGGTCTCGGAAAAAAATGCTATGGCTACTCCGGTTCGCCGGTGGCCCGTGTATAAGCCAACTATGTTCCATCAGAGTAATACAGTCGCACGACGAGTATACAAAATACTCTCGTTGCTACTGTAGTATATTAGATAGTATTTTTTGATTACCGTTTTACATTTTGTTTTTGAAAACATATGGTTAATACATCTAAGATTTCCTTTGGCAATTTGTTAATGGTAATACATAAGCGCTTTTCCGCATACCATGTGTTTCTTTTATTTATGCATGTGCATCCTTATTGAAAACCCTTTGTTTTTATTTTTTTTTTCAATTTCAAAAATTAATTGTTCATTACTATTAAAAGAAATTAAAAATAAAAGGAGACATTAATCATTTGTATGAGGCCACGCAACAACTGCCTTATAATAGCTGCAGCATGAAAATATTGGCTCGACCCAAGAATAAACCATGACTTGAACATTTCTGCTGTTCTTCATATCGAGTGAAAAATGCCGGAGACTTATTAATAATAACGAGACTTTCCATCTTGGTCTGCCTTAGGTCTGCATTTTTATTTTCTGAATATATGTCGGTAAATGTCTATTAGCTACAAAATCCACTTACCAACTTACCATCAAGTAGACTGTACGCTACCCTTGTCATCCTTGCAAATAAAGAAAATTAAAGGCCTGTGCCTTCTTTGTTCGCTCGGGATTACATTTCCTAATTTCTGCTCCTCGGACCGTGTGCTGATATTTTTTATGAGCCGGCAAACCATGATGGTTTTTACCGGCACGTTTGTAAAAGTTACATTGCCATTACGTGCTTTCTCGCTCGATATAATCAGGGTAAATTTCGCCTCATATAACAGTACATTTTAGCTCTACAACCAGTTCAACCTACTATTTATTGTAGATAGTAAATAGGAAAATTAATAAAACAGCCTCCATAAGTTCCACTTCTGTACACAGGCCTCCATTAATTTTTGAAAGGGTATTAAGTTCGGTAGTGTCCGCCACACTACCCCAATGCCTATTGGTCTTTGAAATAATATAAAAGACTTGGAAGTTTCCTCACGATATTATCGTTCAGCGCCGAGCACGTATTAAATCAGCATTAAACTATTAGTAATACAAACAATTACGCTACCTTTCACGGGGATTAAGATAAAAATCTCATACAATGTAAGGAGCGTTTATCCTTATTAGCTATTACGGACCAAATATAGTATAACCAAAACATATTTCTATTAAAATGTAAAAATGTACATAATATAATATAAACTTCGTATAAGCATAGAATCTACTTGCTTTTTTTTTTCATCAGTACATCAATAGGACTGCTGGAAGAAATTTCATCATCGAGTAAGCAGTGCCATTGTATACGTATTCTTTTTTATTTTCTTGATATAATATGTGTCCGCATAAACTATTAATTATATAAAAAGGTATCAAAGTTAAAAAAGCAAGTGTACAAGCACATCATTAGCACTCGTGTAATGCTAAAATTAATTACATGGAACTATGTATTAGTTTTACAAGTAGCCTGAAATAAAATAAAAAATATTATGATTCTTAGATTTATAACTACATATTTATTAACAGCAATACATAACCTTTTTTTAAATATTGTAATTAATCTACATCGCCGTAATTTCCCCAGAGTTTTATAGATTAAAACTCCAAAAAAACACAAACAATAAATCTGTATTTATATTTTAATTTCGATGCTTTTAAAAATTAATAAAGAATTTGTAATTAAAGCCAACACAGAAAAATTAAAACTTTTTAATTTTGTTAGTAAATCTAAAATATGTAAAATTGTAGAAAAGTCCATTTGGAATTCAAAAGGCGCTTATTGCGTATTGTAATAAAAAATAAATAAAATGTTCTTTCCCATCATTTTTGATCATCAAAATGTGAAAGTTCTTCTATTGTGATAGCCGAAGAAGAGACCAACTAACTCTTAGACGTGCCGTCCGCTGTTTGGATAGCCCCACACACGGTCAGTTAAAGTGATCAGTTGAACTGTCGTACATCCAATAACTGATCGTGAGTCCGAACAAAGGATATTTTATATAATGATTTCTTAAATTTACGCGAACACTACACATTGAATAAAACTATTATTTACGGATTTTATCGCGTTTAATTACTTTAATTTATTTTTATTATTATCCCGACGTTTCGGGTGCTTTACAGCGCCCATGGTCACGCGGGGGACTGAGATATTTGACGTCCCAATGTCATAGTTAGTCCGGCTACCTTCAGATTTTTAATATTAATTTTTGGTCCGATTTACGCAAAACGAGCTTATAGTATCATGAAGTCTTGCAGTGGTATGCTTGGGTTTGGGTTTAATCTTGTTAATTATAGGATCCCAAGCAGATAGTAGCACCCAACCATCTTCTCTATTGAAATTTGGATGTTTTTTAATTTCAATAGCCTCGCGTATCATCCTTGGTAGGAATCGGTGTTCTTTTGCGAGAATTTGTGGTTTATCAAATCTAATGTAATGGTGGGGACGATCTTGAACATGTTCGCAGACTGCAGACTTCCCGGAGCGTCGGTGCTTCACATCAGCTATATGTTCCTTCACGCGGGTTTTTATAGATCTCTTTGTTTGACCTATGTAAGAGAGACCACATTCACAATCTAGCTTGTACACACCTGCATCTTGTAGAGGATTATTACATTTGATGGATGGTAAAAATTGACTAATCTTCTTCAGCGGCTTGTAATATGTCTTAATGGACGCTCGCTTCAAGATGTAGCCAATCTTGTCCGTGACTCCTCTAACATATGGTAGTAGAGCAGGCACGCGCTCGACTGTGGCCGGCTTCACTCGTTCACTGTGACGTAGGCGCGGGACCCGAAGCTTGTTGTCTTGCAATACTTGCTTGACGTGCTGAAGCTCCGCGGCCAGATGTTTTCTGTCACAGATCCCTCGTGGTCTCTGAAACCTTTGTTGGGTATTGGGAAAATCTTTGTTTCAGAGAGCACGAGGGATCTGTGACAGAAAACATCTGGCCGCGGAGCTTCAGCACGTCAAGCAAGTATTGCAAGACAACAAGCTTCGGGTCCCGCGCCTACGTCACTGTGAACGAGTGAAGCCGGCCACAGTCGAGCGCGTGCCTGCTCTACTACCATATTTTAGAGGAGTCACGGACAAGATTGGCTACATCTTGAAGCGAGCGTCCATTAAGACATACTACAAGCCGCTGAAGAAGATTAGTCAATTTTTACCATCCATCAAATGTAATATTCCTCTACAAGATGCAGGTGTGTACAAGCTAGATTGTGAATGTGGTCTCTCTTACATAGGTCAAACGAAGAGATCTATAAAAACCCGCGTGAAGGAACATATAGCTGATGTGAAGCACCGACGCGACGCTCCGGGAAGTCTGCAGTCTGCGAACATGTTCAAGATCGTCCCCACCATTACATTAGATTTGATAAACCACAAATTCTCGCAAAAGAACACCGATTCCTACCAAGGATGAAACGCGAGGCTATTGAAATTAAAAAACATCCAAATTTCAATAGAGAAGATGGTTGGGTGCTACCATCTGCTTGGGATCCTATAATTAACAAAATTAAACCCAAACCCAAGCATACCACTGTAAGACTTCATGATACTATAAGCTCGTTTTGCGTAAATCGGACCAAAAATTAATATTAAAAATCTGAAGGTAGCCGGACTATATGACATTGGGACGTCAAATATCTCAGTCCCCCCGTGACCATGGGCGCTGTAAAGCACCCGAAACGTCGGGATAATAATAAAAATAAATTAAAGTAATTAAACGCGATAAAATCCGTAAATAATAGTTTTATTCAACACTATTTTTATATTTTAATTTTGGGGTATCTATATAATTTTCTCACCTGGTTGGGTTCCATAAATATATAATTGCGAACAAAAATGATAAACATACATAAATAACAATAAAATAAAATATATAAAAAATACATAAATAAATAAAAGCTCAACCAGATGGAAGCCCTCGGCAGGGAAGACTAAACGGCCGAGGGTTAGGGGGAAAGGGAAAGAAACCGGCGGACAATGCGGGCAGTATCGAGGAGCACCGCCTTCTGCATTTGAGCCGGAGCAGTCCGTCACGGAGTCCCAGTCGCCTCAGATGACTCGAGAGGCTGACTGGGATTAGCCCGTTTGCAGAAACGACTACAGGTATAATTTTGGTCGACAGCCCAACCCACATGTCGGTCATCTCGTGAGCCAGGTCCAGATATTTTGTTCACTTATCTGTTTCGGCTTTCACGAGGTTCTCGTCATACGGAATGGTAATGTTGACCAAAAATATCCTTGACTGTGCCCGGTCTATCAGCATAATATCAGGCTTAATGATTTCTTATATTTACGCGAACACTACACATTGATTAAAACTACTTTTACGGATTTTATCGCGTTTATTTTACTTTTAATTACTTTTATTTTTAATTCCCGACGTTTCGAGCGCTTTCCAGCACCCATGTTCACGGGGGACTAAGATTACTGACGTCCCGATGTCATTGTTAAACCCGGAGTACCTTCAGCTTTTTTAATTATTGTTTATAGTCCGATCTATGCAAAATGAACTGACTATGTCCTGAGATCTTGCAGTGGTATGCTTGGGTTTAGTTTTAATTTTATTGATTATAGGATCCCAAGCAGGTGAAAATTAGGATATTTTTTGATTTTAATAGCCTCACGTATCATCCTTGGTAGGAATCTGTGTTTTTTCGTGAGGATTTGTGGTCTATCAAATCTGATGTAATGGTTGGGGCCGTCTAGGATATGATCGCAAACTGCAGACTTCCCGGAACATTGATGCTTCACATCAGCTATATGTTCTTTTACGCGGGTTCTAATTGATCTTTTTGTTTGTCCTATGTAAGGGAGACCACATTCACAATCAAGCTTGTATACTCCTGCATCTTGTAGAGGAATATGACACTTGACGGAAGGTAGGAGCTGACTAATCTTCTTCGGCGGCTTATAGAATGTTCTAATAGAAGCTCTAGAACTAGAAATGACGTCATTATAGAATGGATCACCCGATCTAGCCAGGAAGTAATCACGGAGGCTGCACACTTCGGGATTATGCATGGTGAGCGTGCTCAGAAAGACACGCCCACCATGCTTTCGCGGCAAGTAAAGCCTCATTACCGACGATCTCGGATGATGCATCCTATGGGACGTCATGGTAGTGCGGACTTTTCTATCCAGGGCGTTAAGTCCATTCTGAGTCCACCTGAGTATGCCCAAGGTATACATGAGGACAGGCATGACCCAACCGTTATATGCGTGTGTCTTATTCACACCGGACAAAAGGCTGTTAAGCACTTTGGTCAACTGTGCATAAAACACGTCGCAAACTGACTGTTTTATACCAGCCTCATCGATACCGATGTTCTGTGACATACCCAGCTATCGGTATGTTTCAGCATCGGAAAGGGTCCTTAAGTTGACGGGCATAGATAAGTCTATGCCCTCAGAGTTAGCAACCCTTCCCCTTTCAACATGGAGGACCGCACACTTATCCGTCCCCAGCTCCATTCCAATAGAATTGCTAAATTCACAAGTGATGTTTAGTAATTCCATAGGATGGGAGCGATTGGAGGCGAATAACTTGAAGTCATCCATATAAAAAGGTGGGTCACTTTTGTACCTCCTTTCTGAAGCTGAAATCCCCTTCCGGAGCCCTCCAGTAAAGTACTGAGAGGGTTCAGGGAGAGGCAAAACCAGGTTAGACTCAGACAATCGCCCTGGAAGATACACCTTCTTATCCTTATGTGGTTCTCCGCAGCCATCATCCGCTCGCCCAGATGACAAAGAATCGTACTCCACTACCCCATACACTGCCCAAGAAAGTCTCTAACTGTACAGTCAATCTTGTACAGCTTGAGGACCCTCTTTAGCCATGTAAGGGGCACCGAGTCGAATGCCTTTCTGTAGTCTATCCAGGCGGCGGAGAAGTTCCGACGGTTGCGTTTCACCACTTTGCCAATGACCGCGTCAATGAGGAGTGGTTCCTTGGTTCCACGACCACCACCCCGACATCCATTTTGAGCGCGTGACATCACCTGATTTAGCTCCAGGTGACGAGTGATTCTCGCGCTCAAAATGGATGTCAGTGTCTTATATATGGTGGGTAGACAACGATGGGGCGTTATTTACTCGGATCTATGGTGTCCTGATATTTTAATTATTATTAATTTGTAAGAGTCACGCAATTTTATCTGAAACACTTCTAAAAAATGTATGTCCCCAAAGGGGGAGAAAACACAAGAAAAATAAAGAAAACTAAACTAAATATAGTGTACCTGTATGCGTTATGTAACTGAATACAATACGAAAAATTTATTATTTTATAAAACTCAATATATTTGATTATCAAACAAATCAAATAATTATTTTATTAATTCTAGACTTTTTTTAAACGTTATTATCCCATACTACGATTTTCTCCTGTATCGTGGAGGTAGTTTACAAACATAAATTGCACAAGAACTAACATCCAGATGCGAAACAATTATTTGTAGATTGAACCTGCGGCCCCCAGCGCAGCGGCACATCGCTAAGCCACTGCGCCACGGAGCTTGTTTATTTTGTCATTTTTATACAATCTCATGCTAGGGCCACACTAACGAGAAATGCCGTTAATTATCGCGTTGATAGACGTTGAATGTAGGTGTGGCCACGACTGAACGCGTTAATTTCACAACTCAAATAGATTAACGCACGAAATAACGCGTAAGCGGCCACACTACGTTTGTCTTACTGTGCACGATGAGCGCAAGAGGGTCTTACGTATGGCTATAATGAATCGGAATAATAAAAAAGTTATTACATTTCTTAAGATTCTGCAAACTGAGCCGTGTTCCATGGATCCAAGACTCAAAAGTTTTTAAAATCGTACATCGCAAAATAATACTTTGCGACGAATTATTCTATTATTATCTTTTGAAACAACTATCGAAGAATCAGAACGACGAAGGAAAACCTAATGGGTTTTTATAGAACCATTTTTAACAAATATAAAAAGTTTTCAAGGAATATTAACGCCAACTTTAACGCCGTTCAATGGCATTGAAATTTAATGACGTGGAGCGTTCAAGTGTAGCCAACTTTATCGCGTTAAATTTAAAACAATAATTGCTGCGTTTATAGGCATTGACGTTTCCCGTTAGTGTAGCACCAACATTAGCGCGTTTGCTCGATGATGCAGGGACCATACCATGGTCGCGCGGTGGGCTAAGCTTTGAAATATGAATATCGACAATTTATATTATTATTATATATTTATTAATATCGAAAAAATTTTCAAAAAAAGTTTTAATTGTTTATTGTGTGTTGTAAATAATTTAATCTACTACTACCCAATCTTCTAAACTTTATTTTATGCTATTAATTTTTCCTCAGTTTATTTATTTGCTTATTATCTTGAAAAGAAATGTAATTTTGTATAGTATATCTCTGTGGTATTAAAATTACTATAATCTACGAAACTTTTTGCGGGAACTTGACCGTCGACGGATTTTTGCTTCTGTTTTATCACTTAAACAATGGTTTGAAGTGGACATTGATTTGAAAAAATTGATGCGATTATGTGCTTTAAGTGTCTGTGCGTGTAAACTATTAGAGAAAACGACGAAACTTGTTTTTTATTATAATTAACATCGAAGCACTTGTGCTTCGATGTTAATATAAACCTCAAGTTATTTTTATCGGTTAGGCGTCTTATGAACTTTAGTTACTGTCGTCATCGACTGTCCGCCGGGTAGAGAGTTTACCCCCGTTCTATCATAAATAGCTGTTAAATATTTGACTTCTTCAGCTACATCTTTGGGGGTGGGGCCAGGGGTTGGTTTTGTGGTGTTGGGGTTGGGGGGGGGGGCCCGGGGGGGGCTCGCGTCACGTACAGTGGTTTTGGTGGTTGTTTTTTTGTTGGTGTAGAGGCGAGTTCCCTTTCACGAGCGTGCATCTCATCCTTTCTTGGGCTGGCCGTTTTTTTTTTATTGTAGGAAGTTTGGTTTGTCCCCCCTGGGTGGTGGTTTTCATCGGTAGCACCAGTTCTTCTAAACATATTAAACGGCTCAACATATAAAACAACGAGTATTTTTGAAAACTCTTTCTGAAAAATATTGGTACACATAATCGTCTCATTTAAATTAAACAATAATTAATAGGAACTATAATATAACATTTTCATACATTTATAATTTAATTTGCTTAATAAATATAAAATGAAGTAAACTAAATGATTTACGATTGTTTTTTTTTTTTAAATAAAGCCTTATATCGATATTGTTTCAATATATTATATTGACTTACTCTATATTAACTTGCGATATATTTAAAATTATCGATATATCAAAAATAGGATTTTTAAAAAAATATCACAGTGCTATTTTGAACTGGTCAGTCAGAATGATCATTTGAACTGACCGTGTGTGTGAAAATTTCTTTGGCTTCAATCCATTCGAACTGATATCAGTTCAACTGATGTGTTTAACTGACCGTGTGTGGATGTGGAACTGCAGTTGTACTACTACTACAATATATAACTTCATTATTAATAATGAAGTTATGTATTGTAGGTATAATATATCAAACTTGTTGATTTCTTATATTTACGCGAACACTACACATTTACACAGAGGCTAAAATCCGTAAAAACTAGTATTATTTAAATTCAAACTTATTCCCTAATGCAATTTTTGTCCTATAAAAATTAACTATTCAATATATATAATAAACTATTCAATATAAACAACAATATAAGTTTTAGAATTTTCAATAATATCTTCACTTTATAGTTTTTTGCATAACAACGATAACCATCAACAATCAAAGTTCAGCTAAAATTTTAACGCTATGCACATTTAATCAGAAAGGCAATAATAAATAAAGTATTATTGAAATACGTGTTTAATTTATTTTTCGCTTCATTTAGTCGTAAAATTTTATTTTACAGCGGTTCGATCCCCTAACAGCTCCTGCTGTAGAATTTAATGATTATGGTTTCCACAAATACGTCGTATAAAATTTTTGTATTAAAATTCTATGATAACTGCGGTTATGTTATTCTCAACCTGTCATACATATCGTATCCAAATCGTGAAATTCAATTAATAGCGATATGTCACATTTTTTAAAGGGAGTAAAAAAGTTTTTAGTTTCGAAATGTTAATGATATTTAATTTTTTATTTTCAAATTCCTTTAGAATATCTACCGTAACTAGTGCCATAACTATATTTGTATTCTAAGATGGAAGAATGTTTTCGTTCGCAAATTCAAACTTCAGAAAGTATAAACTGGCACAAATGCTCACTCTATATTTTTATACTTCATGATATGAATTAATTTAGTGTACGTGAATCAGCTTTAGGGTATTAGAGCATAATAATATACATTATCATATTATTTGGTTAATAACGGACATCAAGAAAGGAAGTGGTTATCAATCCACAATTATTTCTGCCTCCATGGAAGCGCCTCCTTGTGTGACGTGAACGTGAAGTAGAAAAGTTTAAAATTAATAATTAATAATTATTAATTTAAGCCTAAAATTAATGTTTCTATCTGAAATATTAGTTAAATTTTGTATTAATTAGGTTGTAAATGGATAACGCAAACTAAGAATAATCCTAAAAGTAGAAAAATAAAAAAACATGTGTAAAAAAAATTAAACACACATGTGGTAGACACCAGAGATGGGCCGAATATTCATTAATACAGATGACTTCCCTAGCGATCTCAAGTATGTCTGATTAATATAACTTAAAATTAAGTAACATTAAATCTAATTTTTTTAAGTAAGCCTCATTGTTTTATTTCTATTCAAAGTATCGCATAAATATTATGACTGCATAAACTTATCATAAAAATATGTTTTGTTACATAAATGCTTCAAAATTATAATTATTGGATAAAAGTTGTTTGTGTGTGTTTATTATTACTGAAATTTCATATTCAGTAATAATAAAAAATGCTGAAAAACTAAGTAGAGATGGGCCGAATATTCGTTTCATATTCGGTATTCGGCATATTCGGCAGCTTTACGAAAATTCGTATTGGGTCGAATATTCGGCTAAATCACCGAACATTCGTTAAAGTGGTACTCAAAGTGACCACTGTATTGAAGTGTACGAATTGAGTAATGCCATGTATTTCATTATTTTACTGTTGAAAGTGTATTTTGTTTATTGGTTAAATCTACTTCTATAGCGTTATGTATTTGAGGCACTGTAGATTTATTTCAAATTATAGCAAAAAGAAAGTTTGATAAAATGTTTTTGGAATCCATTGAGGTATTATAACTGCCGACATAAGTCGCGAGCACACTTTTTATTGTTCGATACGACGTTGACCACGCTGACGTTCAACGTGATTGGTTCATCAGTCGATTCTCGTCGTCTATTGGTTTCGAACGTATCATTCGGCTTCCGTACACTTCAGAGCAATAATTTTAATGATAACTTTTTTAATAACTTTTTTTTAATGTTTTTGTCAGCTCGTTGTTAATTGTTGTTTTTGTATTCCTTGTTATTAATGTTTTTGTTATTTCTTGTTTTTAATTATTTTTGTTGTTATAATTTTAGTGTTCAGATTTTGATCTAAATATGCAGAGAAAGAAGAATTCGGTGTTAAATAGACAATCCCGACAAATTTTCTATTCAATGTTTAGTTACATGAAAAAATTAGGTAATGCGAAAAACATCATAGACGTATATAAACAGACTGCTGAGGCGACTAATGTCTCAGTAGCTACTGTACGGCGCACCGCAACACTAGATTTTATGGAAGGCATATCACCTCTTCCTTCTTAATAAAATAATCAATTCTAAGCACCAGGTATACATTAAATACTTTATAGTAGATAATAAAATAACGGACATGAATATCTGCAACATTACTGTATCAAAGTAAAAGTTGATGTGTTCGAGTAAACATTTTCATAAAAGTCGCCGAAAATATTAAATTACGAATTGAAATAATAAAGGTATCCAATAATTTTGCCCGACGGTGTACCTACCTCCCACCACAGTTTATCTGTGCTCACCACTTGCGTCGGCAACTATACTACTACGTATAGAGAAGACAACGCCTTGCATGATTTTGCGTTACGCTTTGCGGTACACTGTACCGCAACTGTTTAATGAGTGTCCAGCGCCCGCACAGACATGTTCGCTTCGCATAAATAACAACTTCAAAATGCCTGGTTGTGTTCTTAAAAACTGCAGTAAATACTCCAGAACATCGAAAAAAGGTAATGGTTTAATATTTCATCAGTAAGTAGACATTAAAACGTTTAAACTCTTTTATTTAAAGTTTTTCGCCTGTTACAATGCTCACGAGAATCAAGCAAAATGTAAAATCTTTGGGAGCGACTTGTTGTACACTACGTGGAATGATACGCGTAAGCGCCATGAAATTCCTGGCGCTTATGACGTTTTGGTCGCGAAAAAACTAATCCCTAATGCAAACTAGCGCTACATGTTTTAATAGTTTGGTTAGACGACGTAACTATTATTTTAGCGCTGCAGCAAACTTTAGTTCTAACTCTTACCAAAATGAAGCAAACTTGTTGTTCTAGGTGTCTTTTTTATACGCTAGTAATATATTTCGACGTTGGAATCAAAGAAAGAAGCATTACATTACAATTAGTACATTTCACTTTATTTTGGTCGTCAGTTTCTCTAAAATAAGTGCAAATAGTAGATCTCCTGCCACTCATTTTTATCATATATTTATCAATTTTCACTAAAAATAACACAATGAAATACTTTTTCTACTCTCACAAAAATAGTCAAAACATAGACATGACATATAATATAGCAGCTAGAGTAAGTCAGGGCTAGAGTTGGTGGAGTTACACCCTCATGCATAGGAAAGCTTATTTAGTCGTTGGTCCTGCACTTGACCCCTTTCTGGACATGTCTGATTGCTGTGATACTATCCCATCGAACTATGAGAGTAGGGATATAATAGCGAGTGCACCTGTGCAGTCACATACACTCTTGCACTATAATCTGTCCTGCACCCTGCACACAAAGGTCCCCGTTGAGACTGACCACCGTGACCGAAGTCGGTCAAGGGGATATTGTAAAGCATGGGGTACGCAACTAGCTTTCATCTGTCATTGTAAGAATGCTTTAATCGATGTCGTGATTATTTTCGTAGTGGTAATGAAGGCTAATAATCTTCCGCTCGCTGTCGAATTGAAACTGAGGTGAAGTTTTTTTTTTTGTAGGAGATTTTTTTTATCGAATTGACAATCGAATTTACAGTCCGTACGATGGTGACTTTAGATAAAATACCTCTAAGCGTGTATTTATTATTATAAATAATTTACATAGAGTTTAATGATTACCATTCACAGAGTTAGTAGGTTATCCAGATTTATAAATAGTAAAATAAAAGTAATGGCAAAACTTGCGAAATATAATTTAAAACGTCTACTCGTATTTATACATACATTGCAACAAATGATAGATAGCGCTTAAACTCCTACGGAAAAATATTTTAAAGAGAATCGTTAAAGAATTTTATTACAGAAAAGTGTTTTAAAATAGACTAAAATGTGCCGTAATGTTCAAACCTTAAAGCATTCTAGCACGGCACGGTAGGAGGCTGTAAGGAAATTAATTAGGGAAGCTCTCAAGACTAATTGTCGTTACATTAAATCGCGTTGTACTTAGTAGCAGGTTCATGTACCTTTATTTTATTTTCATCGTGGCGTAGCTATTTTAGAATTCGGTTGAAAGCCCAGTGCAAACTAATATTTATGTAGCATATTTCAATCCCAAGTTAGAAAGCAGAGTTAAAACAAAGCAAAAGTTAAAGTAGTAGCGACATAAGAATATCCAAAACCCCATAAATCAACACGTAGGTGAGACAGAGGGAAACTGAAATAGGATATGAGAAATAGCATCTTCCTGTTAACGAGTGAAAATAAAAAATAAAACTTATGTTACCAACCCACCTAACAAGCGTGGCAACTATGGCAAAATCTGTCATATGAGGTATTCTATAGGGTTGCCCTATGACCAGCAGTGGAAATTTGATAGGCTATAATGTATATATGTTGCAGGTTTAAGGTAAAATCTGGTTTTTGACCAAAAATCTTAAAATACCATAATAAAATACTTAACATTACCATTAACCTGAAAAATCCTGTTTTTCGATCAAAAACCTGAACTTGTTTAATTTAGTTTTTTAAATTTAAGCACTTGATACGATTTAATGGAAGATTTCTACTGTCAGGAATTTACCACGGGCAGGGCCTTCACCAGTTTGGCTGATGGAAAATTATCGCGGGCCCCACTTCAGGTTAGGTTAGGTAAGAATAGGCTCTCACCCGAAGGCAAAAAGCAGGACTGTCGAGATTGTTCGTCTGGTGGTGCCAGACTGAATGAATAGGCGGCAGCACGGGTCACTGACATTCCGACTGGTGCAGGTGCTTCCCGGGCATGGGTGCTTTGGTAAGTATCTGTGCCGTATAGCCGGAAGAGAGCCAACAACTGGCTGGCTGTTAAGAGGGGGACAGAAAGGACGGCAGAGATCCCCATCCGCAGCCGGAGAGATGGGCACTGGAGGAGAGCATATCAGGCATATCAGGTTTCTACACCCCCATAATTGAGGCTTAGGTGACGGACATGGGGGTTGTCCGTCGCTTTTTACGTAAGGCCTCGAGGTGGCGAGTGCAGTGTGTTTCCCGAACGAAGAACTATTTTTTTAAATATCGTTCCTAAATGTCGATGGTTTATATACAATATTTTACCAGACCAATATAATGAATATGATATATAATTGTTTGTTATTAGTAAATGAAAAAAATAACAATTTTTTATAAGCGAAAAATATATTTAATTATAGCATATATATAATTGACGTGTAATACATAATTAGAAAAAAAACAAAGAGTGTTTTATATTTATAACAAATTTGAAAACGATATTAATATTTATCTTTTTAAATAAATATTTCACATAATACGTTTTAAAGTAGATACTATAGATATAATAAGCCTTATTTTAACAATATGATGGACGACAGCTTTCAACCTTTCATTTGGCTATTTTTGCTTTAGATTTTATGAGAAAAGGTCAACAATATTTTATACAAATTTTAGCGAGAGCCATCGTGAAAATATATTGCCTTTTCGTATTGTTAATACCTTTTTAAGTACGTACCCACTCAACCCGTTAGCAGATATACGTTATTCTTTGTTAGAACATGTTAAGTATATACAACAAGTAATAACAGCAATCTTATATTATTAAAAAGATACTTAATAGTAACATATATAACTAACATATAATAATACATAATTAGCGTAAAAAAACCATTGATTTATATATTACACTAGATCAGTAATAACCGCGCCAAAGCGTTGTTACTGCACATATGGCCACAGCCATATGCCTAGCTAACGTCAGTTCAGTGTTCAATGTGACGCCGACAGAGCTGAGCCGCGACGAAAATGGATAAATGCGTAGTGAAAGAACGCTATTCAAGGTCACAAAAACGTAATAAATCAAGCGGAATTACTTTCAACACATAATTTTCAGTTCTTGTTTTCATTTAAACGTAAAATACCTCAAATAATTAAATAAAATTATCCAATATTGCCATTTAGGTTCAATGTTGCCACTTTTCCGCATTTGTGATTATCCTACATTAATGGGAGACTACTTAATTAATGGAGTAAGTTGATTTGTTACCTCTGATTTTAAATATTTTGGAAACTATAATAAATAGGACTACGTTTTAAATTTCATACAAAATAATTAATTATTATTTTTTTAGTTTATTCATGAATTATCTATTAAATATATTTTATTACCTAATTATTTTATATTAATAATTTTATATTAATTGTAATTTCATATAAATTTTATATTAATTATATTTTATTACCTATTTTATATTGTTTGATTTATTAGTACAATAAAAATACTTATAAAAATATGTTTTATTTCATCATTATGTTTACTTCTATGAATAAAAAAAGTATACAAAGCTTATCAGATGAATCTGATAAGCTTTGTATCCTTTTTTTCTAAGGGGACGCAATAAATATTTTAAAATAAAATATACTTTTTTAATATAAAAACAATTATTTAACAGCTTAAAAAAATCTCATTTTTGTTGCGTATTTTAGGTAAAATTTCATATAGTAAGCCACACCAGCCCACCATTGCATTATTGTGTGTCTATCTTTATCTAATCTTAGCGACGATATTGTTTTCGCAACTTGTGTAAGTGAGATAGATATATGTTTATTTAAAATTGTTATTAGTTTCAGAGCTACGTCGTTGCGTTTGGATAGTGTTTACACTTTTTTCGACGCGTGGTAATGTGGTTTGCTCCTCTTGTGTAGTATAACTCAATGAAAAAAAAAACAAAGTTTTAAAAGCGTTGAATTTAATGTTTGAAATAATTTTTTGAACAATTACTTTGCCCTTTGCCCTTGAACCTGTGAACCTTCGAAGTGATAAGGTCAAAGATGCCTACTAAATTTATTGTTTTATTGCCGTTCGTAAAGGAGGGTGGATATGATTTGAATTTCGATAGATTTTAATTAATTTGTTTATTAAATTCATTTTTTTTAAATAGCTGTGCCATAGACCAGATGTTACATCCTATTTTTTTCAGGCGTTAAAAAGGTATATATATATATATATATTGGATTACCTTTTTAACGCCTAGAAAAAATATAGGCAACGTTTCTTTCTCTTTTTTATTTGGAGTAAAAAACTTATTCTCCTCCGTTCATGTATCTCCAAAAATTTCAAAAATTTCTTTGCCGATTCTAATCACAGTAGCGCTTCCAATTCCGAGAGCCAGTAGTAACTTTGATACTACTTGTGACACTGGCAACAGCGGTCCGCCATTTTGGTATTCACGTTCAAAATAGTCATGCAAACTAATCACAAACTCGCGAGATTCGCTATTTATATCAGTTTTTCTGGTTCTTTTTGGCATTATTACAACAAAAAGGCAATAACAAAACAAAATAAAATAACAAAAATAGGAACAACAAATGCTCAAAACAACGAAATAAACGAAAACTGGGGAACACAAAGCGTATACATACAAGGCGTCTGGCGTCGGCACTCGTACGAGGGCGGCACTGAAAATTTCGGGAATCAAGGAAGTGACAAAACATTACTATTTAAAATATAGATAGATACATCTTGAATGGCTTCTAACCATATAATGAACAAGCTCAAGATTCCTAATGTGTCTAACAATTCTTTTAGCCGCTGCCATCGCCTTGAACGTCCAATAGAAAAGAAGCCACGACCAGTTCTTGTAAAGTTCCGGGATGTCCGAGTCCGTGATCAAGTTTGGTTCTCAAAAACAAAACTGAAAGACACGGGTGTCACTATGTCCGAGTTTTTAACAAAAGATCGTCACAAGATGTTCATGGTGGCCAGGCAGAAGTTTGGCATAAGTAATTGCTGGACTAGGGATGTTTACATTCATATTATCGCTTATGACGGTTCGCGCCATCAAGTTGAATCCCTCGCTGAGCTCGAACTCGTCCCAGTAGCACCAGCTGCTGCTACCCAAGCACAGAAGGCAGTCGCTGGAAGTAATAGATCTACTGACAAAGTAGTTCAACGCTCCAAGAGGATAGTGAAGAAATGATAGTTATGTGATATAGGACCTTTAGTTCTCTTCCATAAACTGTATGTATTGTCTTTTATCACGTTATGATTTCTTTCAATATTTCAGTGTCTCTGCATTGTGCTTTTTGCTAACCTTATTTCTTTTTTTACCAGTCTTATGTTAAGTGTTAAATAAGATATGAGTTAATTACTCCATATATTATATAATTAGTCTAGTAGTTTTATATATATATATATATATATATATATATATATATATATATATATATATATATATATATATATACCATTTTATACCAGTCTCATGTTGAGTGTTAAATAAGATGTGAGTTAATTAGCAAATTAGTCGTTATGGATCCCTATTACATGCGAAGTATTATCTATCTACATCACGTTGAAACTTAGACTTTGTCTATTGTTTTGATTTTATTGTTCTAAGTTAGGTTAATTTAACAATGTAGGTATTTGATACTGATAATTGACTGTTATCTTAGGTTTCGACCACAGATTAATAAATTTTGTTTTTACAATTATGCAAAGAGTATATGATCACTATGTTATTTACTTAGAGAAACATCCTATCATTACAGATATTAAATGTTCTTGTGTACTAGCATGGAGATTTGTTTACTTGTATTTTTAATGCAAAGGTATCCATGCTTATACGGCCTTGTCGGACGTGTACTTTGTTTACATTATTGCAAGCATAAAAGTGGTTTTGACTTAATGTTTAATATATACTCACAAATGACTCCTAACGTACTACTCACAGTACATAATTCTATTTAATCTGTGGTTTCAGTTATTTCTCATAAGCACCTTGTGTTATATTTTTTTTATTTTTTTTGTTCAATCAAATATGATCTGAACGGCATATATGTAGTACCTTTTTTCTTTTTAAATATTTGCATTATTTTTTATTCTGTAAATGCTGGTAGGTAGTAAATTTAACTAAAAGGTTTAGTTTATAATTTTTATATTTTTATAGTTATTAGTATTTTTTTAATAATTTACAGTTGTTTGAATTTTTTTAAATATTTTTGTAAGGATAACATGTCTTTTGGTGAACGAGATCATATTCAAAGCTTCTCCTCTTTCTTTTCCGTATCTGATGTATTAAGTAATGACGACAGTTTTGAGAGCATTCCTCCATTAAAAGAGACCTTTGACTCCCATTTTTCTCAAGCTATCAAAAACTTCAATATAGTCCACATAAATGCACAGAGTATTCCGGTTCATTATCCCGATATGTTAACTAGTTTTGAAAGTGATAATGTTCACGCAATTCTCGTTTCAAAATCATGGTTAAAGCCATGTCTTCCTTCTATATCCTATTCCATTCCAGGATTCCAGTTAATACGCAACGACCGAACTGCGCGAGGTGGTGGTGGTGTTGCCATTTACATTCGTGCTCACATTCCTTTTTCTATTGTTTGTTTATCATCTCCATCTCAAGCTGAGAACGAAGCAGAATACTTATTTGTTGAAGTACTTCTTTCGCACAACAAATTACTTCTCGGAGTTTTTTATAGTCCTTCTTCCACAGTGGACTATTTTACTACTTTGGATAACCTTCTTGAAGAGTTAACTCCATTATATACACATACAGTGCTTATGGGCGACTTTAATACTTGCCTTCTCAAGAATGATGCCCGATCTCTCCGGCTTAAGTCCCTTATAGAAGCAGCCAATTTAAATATCCTTCCTCTCTCTGAAACTCATTTTTTCCCTAACTGTATCCCATCCCTCCTTGATTTGGTTATCGTTTCTTCTCTTGAACATGTTGATAGTTTTCGTCAATGTGCTGCCAATGCTTTTTCGTATCATGATCTCCTGTTTCTATCTTATAAAATAAGACCACCGAAAGCCAAATCAAGGATACTTCTGCAGCGTAATTTTCAGAAAATAGATTTTGAAAAGCTTCAAAAAGACGCTGCTAATATGGACTGGAGCGTTATAATTAAGGCTTGTGATGTTGACGAACAGGTAGCATTGTTTAATTCACTTCTTGTTCAACTTTATGATGCTCATGCTCCTGTCCGTCCAGTGCGAATACGTCATCCTCCAGCTCCGTAGTTGACCGAAGATCTTAAAAGATTAATCTGCATGAAGAATAGTGCAAAGTCGAGTTACAAGTCTGATCCTAAGAATGACAGGATTCGGGAGAAGTACAGACTCCTGCGGAATCAATGCAACAAGATTTGTAGAGATTTACGACGCCGCCACATCCATAAATCAGTACAAAACGAAGATCCATGTCGTATTTGGAACTTCTTAAAGTCTATTGGAGTTGGGAAAACTCGTTCATGTCCTATTCCAAATAATGTTGATTTAAATTTGCTTAATCAGCATTTTTCGTCCGTTTCTTGCCTGAAAAATATGGCAAAATCAACAACACTTACTCAACTTTCATCGTTTCCCACACCTTTCTCCACTTGTGTTTAGGCAATTTGCAGATTCTGATGTTAGGAAACACATACTCTCTATCCATTCCGACGCTGTCGGAAGTGATGATGTCAGTCGTAAAATGATCATTCCCTTGTTGGACTTTTTAACACCTATTATAACCCATATCTTAAACTTTTCCATATCCTCATCTTCTTTCCCTTCCCAATGGAAGGACGCCCAAATCATACCTTTACCTAAAAAAGCAAATCCTTCAATTTTTTCTGAATACCGTCCTATTTCAATTCTTCCTTTCCTTTCCAAAGTTTTAGAACGCCTTGTCCAACAATAAATTAATTCCTTTTGTTTAAGAAGTAGAATCCTAAGTCCTCTCCAATCTGGCTTTAGATCTGGTCATAGTACGACTACAGTGTTATTAAAAATCACCGACGAAATTCGTCAGGGTATGTAGAATCATCAAGTCACAGTATTGGTGTTGCTGGATTTCAGCAATGCCTTCAATACTGTTGATCATGATATCCTGTTAGGGATTCTGCGTTCTCTTAACATATCTCCAACTGCAATTTCCTGGTTTCATAGTTATTTGCACGGGTGCCGGCAACGTATTCGTGTCCAAGATAGACTTTCTTCGTGGCTTGATACCGTAGCTGGCGTTCCACAAGGTGGTGTCTTATCTCCTCTTTTATTCGCAATCTTTATTAATACGATTACATCCCAAATATCTTCTCTCTACCACTTGTATGCAGATGACCTTCAAATATATTTACAAACAACCATCGGAGATCTTGCCAAAACTGTTGAATGTATCAACAAGGATCTGGCTTTTATTCTCGACTGGACACGATCTTATGGGTTGACGGTTAACCCTTCAAAATCGCAAGCTATAATTATTGAGAGTTCAAGAACTATTTCCAAAATTAAAAAATGTCAACTTCAACCCGTTGTATTTAATGGTATTCTTATTCCATATAAAGAAGTAGTGAAAAATTTAGGTATCCTTTTGGATTCCAGTCTTTCTTGGATACCCCAAATTAATGCAGTGAGCCGAAAAATGTTTTCGGCTTATGCTTCACTCCGAAGGCTTAACTACTTTTTACCCATTTCCACCAAAATTACGCTTGCACAATCTTTGCTACTCCCTATCCTCGACTATGCTGACATTTGTTACCTTAATGTCACCGAGGAGCAACTTAATAAACTTGAGCGACTCCAAAATCTCTGTATACGGTCCATATTTGGGCTTCGTAAATATCACCATGTCTCGGAATACCGCACTAAACTCAAGTGGCTCCCAATCCGTGTTCGTCGGAATACTCATATACTTTCTGCGCTCTACTGCGTCTTACGGGCGCGAATATTATTATATAATGTATCATGTCCTCCCTATCTGAAAGAACGTTTTAAATTTCTTAGCTCTTGTCACGATTTTTCCTTACGGTCCAAAGAAAACCTTTCGCTCCAATGTCCTGTACACAACTCGACATTTTATGATAAATCTTTTGCTGTTCTTGGAGTAAGACTCTGGAACTCCTTACCCCAGTCCATTAAAAGTGCTCAATCTTTAAATGTGTTCAAGAAACAAATTAAGGAAAACTATTTGTCTCTTTAACTCCTCTCTCTTCCTCCTCTTAGTTATGGTCACTAATATACCTTAAGTATGTTGTCATTTTATAGTATATAAGTTGTATTTTTTTGTCTAATTTAGTGCACCCTACCCATTAATCTAATTTTATTTTTATTAATTTCCTGTTCTGGGTTGTCTGGAAGAGATTGCTATATAGCAATAAGACCGCCTTTTGTTTATCCCTCATTATTTGTTATATTTGTTTTGTTGGTATACAATAAAGAGTATTGTATTGTATTGTAAAAATGTATTTATTGCTTTTCGAAGTATTCTCCGCGAAATTTGACACATTTTTCCATACGATGGAACCAATAATTGAAGCAACCATTCCATTCGGAAGTTGGGGTCTCCAAAATGGCCGTTTTGTAGGCGTCCACAGCTTCTTCAGTTGATGAAAATCTCTGTCCACGCAATTTATACTTTATTTTAGGGAAAGTATAGAAATCATTAGGGCTTAGGTCGGGGCTGTACGGCGGATGGTCCAATAATTCTATGTTTTCTTGCTCTAAAAACTCTTTTGTTCTGTGTGCGGTGTGAGAACTAGCATTGTCTTGGTGGAGGATGATGCGGCGCTTGCAGTTCTCTTTACGGAGTTCAGAAACGACCTGTTGCAAACAAATGCTAGCATACCATTCTGCATTAACCGTTCTGTGTCCCTCAAGAGGAATAGTCGTAACATGGCCGGTTTTGGAGACAAACATGGCCACCATTTTTTTGCAACACTCCGTGTGTTAGATTATTAAGTATTTCTTTTTATGTCAAGTTTCTAAACGATTAATGGTCATTTTAAGATATTCTTTTATTATCTACATTATGCTGTTTCCTATATAAAAATAGTTGAGACTTAATTTTTATTTCTAACGTTTAAGAATTATAAAAATAACTTCCTTACTAATAATCAATATTTTACAAATAATTATATTCACATAATTAATCACTCAAATAAAAAAGTACTTATGTTTCAAATGTTATTGTAACTATTATAGGCAACTAGCGAGCCAAGATGGCGTCATTAGACTGAATAAGTGACGAAGCCTGATTTGTTAAAATTGATTAAATAATTAAAAAGACATCCAGACCTATTAATTTTATATTTCAGTAGTGGTATAATTTGAATATATCTTTCATAAAGGTTTGTTGTTGGTAAATATTTGCTCCAGCACTCGGTATGTGGAAGAAAAATGCTTATTTACTATTGTGATTTACTATTTGGTTTGTAATGTAGTAGTAATGTGTTACCTATGTGTATTTATAAAAAGAAATGTTTTTACTGGGTGATTTAAAGCATTATACCATAATGACAAAATAGGTTTATTCATACAATAATCATTGTGTTTTTCGTGTTTTGGGTCGGCTTTAGTAATCTGCTGCACGATTTAAGTGATTATGTTAGCTTTAGTTGACAGGCAATGATGCTATTGATTACCATTTAGCTGCTTTTTATGCCGGAAATCTTTATTTTTCTAGATATCAATAGTTAAAATTTTGAGGTTATATCAGGTTGGCTAGACAACCGGTACTTGATTTTGATAATGTTTTTAGTCTAGGAGGCTTGTTAGGGTTAATCTTAAACATATTACACTGTTTTTAGATGTCGGAAATGCATTTTGAATTAATTACGATAAAAACAAATTTCACCAAAAATAGTGTAATATGTCAATTTGTTTTCGTGTTATGAAGTAAATTTCCGATACTTGATTTTTTAACTATGTTTTCAATTTAGGAGGATTGTCAGGGTTATGCTCGAAACATTTACACTGTTTTTGGATTTCAGAAATGCCTTTTGAATTAATACGATTACCGAAAACCGAATTAGCACACCCCGACTCCACGTAGTCTTGTCTGCCCTACACCTAGAGTATTTTTGTAAAGCCTTAGGCACGGAGGGAGAGCAGCCCCCGCCCGCTGTAGTAAATCGCATGCCTGTGATTTGCTACGCAAGGGCGAAGGGGCTGCACTTCCCGCAGTGCCGAAGCCGTTGCAGAAGTAACTGCGTCAATATTCCTGTATAAAAAAGTGAGGTTATGATTTTACAAGAAAAGGGGGGTTTCCGGCACTTCCCCCTTTTAGGGGAGGCTCCTACCCCAGCCCCCCCCCCCCCCTACTCGGCGACCATAAATTCATGCGGCAGATTACTAAAAAATTCATAAAGGGGGGGTTGCGGCACGTAATTCTTTTAGATGGAGGTTCCTACCCCTCCCCCCCATCTACCCGCCCACTCGGCGATCATAAATTCATGCGGCAGATTACTAAAGAAATACCCGTGTTTTTTTTAAATCAATATTGTTGTTGTTTAATTGCAAAATAACGCTGGTCTGTATTTATTTAGACTATTACCATGGTGTTTTTCGTGTTTATAAAATCAGTGGACTATATTATTATTGTTGTTTTTTTTTTTATGATTTCCTATAATAAATTTTTTATTAGAAATTTGTATAGTAACTCAACGAAATTTCGTTAACTCCGTAACTCAGGCGCAGTTTACTGCGCCGTTTCATCGAGTAGCTGAAAATTGCGCTATGGCGCAATAAAATTACACAGTTTTCGACACAGGCCGTCAAAATAAAACCTCGTGGCCCGTGAGTAAAATAAAAAAATAAAAGATTAGGTATGTACTTATCATTTTTGTTTTTCATTTCACAGAGTTAAAAAAATATATAAATTATTTAGCGCCTTATAAAGAAATGGCTGAATTATATTGTTACGAGCTTGAGGTTCGTGACAATAAAAATTGCCGATAAAATTACCTAAATTAACACTTTAATTTACTTTACACAAATTAAAACTTAAAACACTAATAATTAAACACACTAATTCACTTTATTCCGCTCCGAAGCATCGCTTGTCTCGCCGAGTTCAAGTCTACTCCTCGATCGCATCTTGCAGCGTCTATTTATTTAAATTAGCAAAGAAGATCCGGAATGTTCAAGTAAACACGCGCAATGTGCCGAGTGTTCGAGTGTTTTTTAGAAACTTCAAGAGTTCTTCGGGTGCTTTTTCGACACTAGATGGCGCTATTGGACTTATTGCCGCAACACTGCCCCCTCCTAAGACATGCTCGTCCCGAGCATTATCGGTCCCATAATAACGCGCCAAGCGATCCACATGGACGATCTTAGGAGTCCCTCTTGCGCCTTTCTGTATCCGGTAGGTCACATCGTGAGGTAAAGCTTGAAGCTTAGGAGATTTCCCTTTGCTGCGGACTGAATTGTGCAACCACACTAATGAACCTTCGTTGAACCCTTTATTGTTCATTTTGCGGTCGTACCGGGTTTTCATTTTCTCAGACATTTGCTGGCCCGATTGTCTGACGTGCTCATAAATGTCATTCATTTTGTTCCGCAAGTCATTTGCATAATCGGTTATACTGCGTGGGGCATCAGGTGGTATCCCGGTGATCAGGTCTGCAGACAGCCGTAATTCTCTTCCAAAGTTTGCGAAAGCTGGTGTCACTGCTGTACTTTCGTGAACAGAACTTCGATATGACAACAAAAACGGTTGTATGTGCTTGTCCCAATCTCGTTGCCGATTGTCTACAACTTTTGCTAGGTACCTCTCCAATGTCTGATTAAATCGTTCCACCATTCCATCAGATTGCGGGTGATAAGAAGTCGTTTTTGTTTTATGAGTACCCATAACTCGGCAAGTTTCCTGGAATATTTGAGACTCAAAATTCCTTCCTTGATCGCTGTGAATCTCTAAAGGTACTCCAAAACGACAGAAGACTTCATGAACTAGTTTGTCTGCAACTGTTGAAGCTTCTTGATTTGGAATGGCGAAAACTTCTGGCCACTTTGTGAAGTAATCCATCACAACCATGAAATATTTGTTACCGCTTTCACTCTCCGGAAACGGCCCCGCGACGTCAATGGCTATTCTCTCCCATGGTGCACCAACATTGTACAACTTCAATGCACATCTACTACGAGTCTGAGGTCCCTTTACAGCCGCACAACTTGTACATTTGCGACACCAGTCCTCGACATCGTTTCGACAGTGGACCCAATAAAACCGTTCTCGGATCTTCAGTAGAGTTCGTTTAACTCCCAGATGGCCTCCTGAACAATCATTATGGTACAGCTGTAGAACATCCGGTACTTTAGCTTTAGGGACAACCATTTGCAAATGACAGCTGTCTCCCCTAACATTTTCCCATTTACGGCACAGAACTCCATCCTGAAGCAGCAAGCTGTCCCACTGGGCCCAATAGCTTTTAGTGGTCGAACTCATTGCTGAGACGTCGCTCCACTTAGGCTTGGGAGCACTGGCCTTTATCCATCCCAGAATAGGCTTGATGTCCGGATCTTCCTGCTGTGCATGTCGTAGGCTGTCCTTCCACCCGTTGCTGAGGTGGTCTGTCCTGAGCATCCTCACGGATACCATTTCCTTACTCTCTTGCCTACTACAATGGTTGCAATCTTCAGGAAAAGGTCTTCTTGACAATGAATCTGTGTTGCCGTGAGATTTCCCGCTGCAGTGTCTGATAGTAAAGTCGTATTCCTGCTGCTGCTGGGCGGTGCTGTTAGCCGCACTTCCTTTCTGAGACCGTTCACCTTCCCTTCCTAGGGTGTGCTTAGGGCAGCTGGACCGAAGATGGCCCCTTTCCCCACAGCCATAGCACCTAGGGCTGTATCTTTTATTGTGGTCGCGAACCGTAACTGCTGTAATCTCTCTAGCGTGAGGTGAACGATGATCCTGTCGCCGCCAGGTAGTGCCGTTAGCTGCACTACCCTCTCGAGATCGATCATCTCTCCTTTCCACGGTTCGTTTAGGGCAGCTGGATCGAAGATGGCCCCTTTCCCTACAGCCATAGCACCTAGGGCTGTATCCTTTGTTGCGGTCGCGAACCGTAGCTGCTGCAACCTCCCTGACGCGATGGGAACGATGATCCTGTCGCACGAATTCCACCTCCAGTGCATGGGCCAATGATTCCTTAAGCGTTTCGTGGTGCCCCAGCCTCACAGCAGCTCTGACTTTAAGGTCGCGGATGCCGTCGATGAATGTCTGCACCAGGTTCCCTTCAATGAGCGCAGGTACAGACCGGTATGCTTTTCGCACCAGCTTCTCAACCTCTAGAGCCCACTGCTGCAGGTTTTCGTTGATGCGCTGCACGCGATCTTTAAGCTGCGCACGAAAGACGTGTTCCAGGTGAGCGTCGCCATATCTCGCCTCCAACGCCTCAAGGAGTTGCTCATAAGTCACTTCCTCACCGAGAGCTTCCAGAACTGTTAAGGCCTGGTCGCGCAGGCCTAGTGTGAGAGCAGTCATTGCCTGACTTTTATTCCAGCCGTTCGCCTTCATAACAGCCTCGAACTGGATTTTGTAGGCTGACCAGGAAGAAGTCCCGTCGAACGGTGGCACTTTGAACCCACGTAGCGAAGGTGTAGTAGCTACTACGGGAGCTGTAGTTCCATCACCAAGTTTGAGGTCGTCCAGCGTTTTTTCACGTCAGCCACCACGTAATCACACGGAGTGACGTTGCGGATGTCAGTGCTACTAGAAGTACGCAAAGCTTGTCGCGAAATAAAAATTAATATCTACGTCTAAAGTTGTGATATCGATGTTTTGAAACATTTTTTCTAGACTTTAAAAACTGGTGCATATGTTAATAAATTAATCATTTGTGTGTGGTTAAGGATTGTGGTGAAAGAAAATTGAAATAAACATCTAAAAGTGAAATATAAGAGGTACCTTTATTAATAACTTTAATGTACTTCGTCTATTTACCCTCGAATTACAAAGTGTCAATTACAATATAAAGTCGGCGACACCTAGTGATAATCATCTGCATCATTACATTGCAATTAACTTAAACTAACGCGATGAAGTGCAGTGCGTGCGGTAAGTTTATGGCGGCGGCAGAGGGCGTTACATGTCCTAAATGCGATAGAAAATCACACAGGGCCTGCGTCAAAGTTCCTGAAGGTGTGCAGGTCCAACCTACTTGGTTGTGTCCGGACTGTAAAATACGGACGCCCCGAAAGTCAGATCAGAATACGCCTGTGCGAGGACTTAATTCCGAGAATATTATCAAGCAAGACGAAGAGAAACCCCAAAGCCCTGTGGCGCAAGGTCTCAAAGAGTCGGAGCTAGCTCTTGAACTACGTAAATTTAGAGAAGAACTGCGAGAAACCAGGGAAGAATTTAGATCTTTCCGACAGGAGATGTTTGATTTGCGTAATTCCATAAAATCGTGTGAAGAACGCCTAGATACATTAGAAAACAAATACATCCGTCTTGAAGAACAACAAACCCTAATTGAGTCCAAAAATGTCTGCGGCAAAATTCAGGATCTCGAGAGGATTATTGCGGACTTAAGAGCAGATTTAAATGATCGAGACCAAGAGCTGCTGTACAATGATATCGAAGTCGCAGGCATTCCAGAAGAGGGCGCAGAAAATGTTCTACACATTGTGACTGCGTGCGCTACTAAGCTGGGCGTAACCCTAGAAGAGCGCGATATAGTGAGTTGTGTGCGAGTCGGTCTTATGCGCGACGAGCAAAGTAGGCTAGCGAAGCCCCGTCCCATAGTCGTGCGGCTGGCGCGAAGGCACACGCGGGACACTCTGCTGCGGGCCGCGCGCGTGCGCCGCTCCTTAACTACCGAAGGTCTGGGTCTCCGCTCCGAAAATACACGAGCCTTCTATATAAACGAACGGCTTACTAAGTTGAACCGCAATGTATTTTTTAGAACTAAGGAATTCGCTCGGCGATTTGATTGGCGCTACGTATGGTCGAAAGAGGGAAAAATTTATACTCGTCGAGAACACGGAACAACGTCTTATCGCATAAAAAGTGAAATAGATCTCGAGAGGGTTTTTGGAACAAATTCAGTTGGGGCTATCGGAAGCAATGGAAAAAAAAATATAAAAGTCATAATTACCTGAATTTTTTTTTTAAATTTTATCTTGTTCTGCTATTGCTCATTTTTATGTAAGTCGTTAATAATTGTGTTTGTATTTTTATTTAAGAACTATTTTTGGGTTCTATTTCTGTCAAATGAAATATACTATGTCTATACTCGTATGTGGAATAATAATATATCCTGGTTAGTTCCGGCACAAATTTCTAACATCAATGTATTGAAAAGACTCACTAGCGTTTTGTCTTTAAGTTCTGCAATACATACATACAATAATTACTATACGAGTACATTAAGGTACAAGAAAATTTACTCAATGGATAACTATTTAAAAATTTGTGATATCCCCATAAATATTATTTATTCTCTCAAATCACATAAAATTAATTTTGTCTGTACAAGAAGCAAACTAAAGTTAAATTTTGCGTCGGAACCTATTATGTCAAATAAATATGTATATCTAAAATTCGTTTATGGCTTCTAAAAGTAACGTAAAAGTTGGTCTTTTAAATGCAGGGTCCCTTGGAACGCGGCACGATGAATTTACAAATTTATTAAATGCAACAGCATAGTGTCGATATCATGGCCATCAATGAGACGTGGCTGCGGGAGGGCGAAGAGGGGCGCGCGGCCGCGATGCCCGGCTACCGGCTGCGGCACGCGCCGCGTCCGCCCGATGTGCGCTCGCGCGGCGGCGGTGTCGGCTTCTATGTGAAGCGAGGCGTCGGCGTCCGCGAGCTGCCCCACCCCTGGCCCCGCTAGTAGAACAAATGTGGATCTCGACCTCTAGCGGCGGAAAGCAACTCGTTATCGGTACCGCGTACAGACCGCCGTGGCTGAATGTCGATACATTCATAGACGCGCTTACCGTTACTATGGGGACTTTTTCATGGAGCCAAAACTTACTTCTTCTCGGTGATTTTAATATTAATATGTTAAATATGACGCATAATACCACTATAAAGCTAAATAATTTTCTTACTTGCTTCAAATTGAAACAGCATATAACTAAGCCAACCCACTTTACGGAATATAGCGAGACTTTAATTGACGTAATATGTACCGACATAAATGTAAACGCAGTTACTGTAGAACCTATACGTGAATTAAGTAGTCATGCTTTTATTACATGTCAAATTGATATGAGTAAAAAAAGCCGGCACCAGTTACAATAATGAGTAGGAGAATTTCTGACATAGACGAGGGAGACTTTCATAAGGACCTTACATCAATAAATTGGAAAGAAATTGAGAGTATCGCGGATGTAAATAATCAGGTAGTGCTATTTAACACAGCCATACTTACACTATTTGAAATTCACGCGCCTCTTAGAAAAAAAATTATTAAACATCAGCAATTCCCGTGGCTAACCTTTAATATAAAATTGATGATGAAAAAACGAGATGACGCATACATTAAAATGAGAAAAAGTAAAAACGACATACATATTAAATACTATAAAGATCTAAAAATCTACGTCAATAACGCAATATATAGAGAAAAACAAGCCTACTATAATTTTTATGTTAATCGTAATATAAATAATCCTATTTCAATGTGGAAACATATAAAGTCCAATGTTAAGATAAAACCAAAACACAATATCCCGATAGACTTGTTTAATGATCCAAATAAAATAAACGACTATTTTTTAAACTTGCCTTTAAATAGAAACGTCTCGTTGTCATATTTAACGTACTTTGAGTTCCACTGCTGCGTTAATGACATATTTGAGATAAAGGAGGTAGATGAACTAGAGGTACTAAAATTCATTAAAAGTTTAAAATCTAAAGCCATAGGCATTGATGGGATTTCTCTCGATATGATCCGTATGACCCTCCCGGAAACACTATCAACTATTACTGCTATGGTGAACAAATCCATTAACTCTAAAACCTATCCGACATTATGGCAACATGCGTTAGTCAAACCCATACCTAAGAACTCAAATCCATTGTCTGAAAAAGACCTTCGGCCCATCAGTATTCTCCCCTGTGTCTCTAAAATTATTGAAAAAATTGTCGCAGAACAGCTAAACATGTATTTAGATAGAAAAAAAATTCTACCGGAAATGCAGTCGGGATTTCGTAAGAACCATAGCACCACGACGGCCCTAACCCAACTTACTGACGATGTACTAACCGCTCAAGATGAAGGAAAAGGCACAATACTAGTATTACTAGATTTTTTCTCGTGCATTTGACTGTATAAATGTTTCCCTTCTCTTATCAAAGCTTCATTACTATGGATTCAGTAGCAGCGCAGTACAATGGTTCGATAGTTATTTTAAAAACCGACTACAAACTGTAGAACTGAGCGATGACCGAGGAACATTAATACGTTCGCAATCAAAAAAAATCAAAGCCGGTGCGCCCCAGGGATCGAACCTGGCTCCAATATTGTTTTCAATTTACAGTGCCGACTTAGTAAAAAACATTAAGCACTGTAAATTTCATTTATACGCAGATGATTTGCAAGTCTACATGTCATGTAATCCGCGTGATACTCAAGAAGTCGTTAATAAAATCAACGAAGACCTCGAAAGTATAGCCGCGTGGTGCGACTCAAACTGCCTTGTACTAAACGGAACTAAATCTAAACTACTAATTATGGGTTCTAAAAAATCAAATAAAAAATTTATCAGAAAGAGGGGCATGCATCCAAATTCGAGGGGAAATCGTAGAACGTGTAAATGAGATTCGCAATCTGGGCTTACTAATGGATGACAAACTACAGTTTGAGAACCACATACTAAGTACTAGCAGAAACTGCTTTTATAGGCTTAAAGTTCTTTATCAAATAAGGGAGTTTTTAAATTCGGATATTCGGGTAAAATTGTGTGACACACTTGTCCTTTCGAAATTTAATTATATGGACATTGTATATGGCCCGAGACTTTTAGCGCGGTCGCGACGTCTAGTGCAACGTGTTCAAAATGCATGTGCAAGATTTAGTTTTACAATACCGCCCCGCACGCACGTCACACCTTACATTAACAATGCCAAAATGTTAAAAATGGAATATCGCCGAAAGCTGCACATGGCAACTCTCCTATTCGGGGTATTAGAAAATAAAACACCTCCCTTCTTGCTGACAAACTCATATGGTCACGTGATGTAAAAACTTATAATACGCGCATCAGAGGGAATACTCTTGTCGTGCCTCGTCACCGCACTCACGCTTTCCGAGGAAGTTTCAAATACACCGCATCCAAGTGCTGGAACGATATACCGCCTCCTTTGCGAAATCTGAAAGCAGTACACACATTTAAAAATAAATATAGAACACAATTACTGCAAAGTCAGATTGACTTTGATCAAAGTTTATAACGCTTTGCACGATTACGTACCTCATCGTCGTAGATTATTAACAACGGAGCATTAAAAATCGTCCTCTTGAATGCGGCGTTTGTCTTCTTATATACTTTTATATTCTTCAATAATTACATAGTGTAGTATATAGCCCTATATAGTATTTTAATAATCTCCCCCTTTTGTAGTGTTCGTATAGACCTTCTAAGAGCATCTGAAAGCACCATAAACGGGACGTGCTGTGTCGAAGTGGCATTCGACCTTGAACGCTACTCTCTCCCTCTCACTTAAAATAGTTACTGTCTCTTTCCCCCCTTGTTGTGCGTAATTCTGTTTAAAACATAATAAAATGAGTATACATATAGCACTGATTTCGGTAAGTCACTGGTTGGACACACTGAAAATCAGCGCCTTGGAAAAAAAAATACATGGCATTATGCTGAGTGTGCTCCTGTTCCCAGATGACGCCTTGACACATACTAGTATAGGTATTGTATAGTTTGTAATATGTAGTATATTGTAATTTGTATTGTATAGCCAATATTATTTGTAAATTATGTGTTTTTTTTTTATGTTATTTGTGATGGCGTCATTTTGGAGAATAAACCTTTCTTTCTTTCTTTCTTTCTTTCTTTCTAATCAACCCGATTGTTCACTTGGTCGATTTGGGTTTTAGCTTCCTTGATTTGGGTTTCAGCTTCCGACAGGCGGTTGTCATGTTGAGCAACCCTATCCTTCACCTCCCTTATCTCTTTCCCAAAGGTAGCATGAAGGTCCTTCATAAGGAGCATCTGCTCTTCCTGTCGGCGGGCCTGTTCATCCTGTCCGCTCTGCAGCTGCTGCAGCATCACCATCAGAGCACCTAAGTCAAGTGCTGCAGATGTAGGAGCTACCGACGGGCCTGCAGCCGGTGGCTGGCCCTCCAACGTCTGCGGCGTTGCACCACCAAATCTTCGTTGGTCCGTCTCCTGCTGGCGTTGACTTCGGGTACGGACACCCTCCGTTTCTTCCTTAGGTAAAATCGGCATGATTTTATCCCACTTCTGACACCAATTGTTACGAGCTTGAGGTTCGTGACAATAAAAATTGCCGATAAAATTACCTAAATTAACACTTTAATTTACTTTACACAAATTAAAACTTAAAACACTAATAATTAAACACACTAATTCACTTTATTCCGCTCCGAAGCTTCGCTTGTCTCGCCAAATCAACACTACTCCTCGATCGTATCTTGCAGCGCCTATTTATTTAAATTAGCAAAGAAGCATCCGGAATATTCAAGTAAATGCGCGCAAAGGGACGAGTGTGCGAGTGTAGATTTTCTAGAAACTTAGTTCTTCGGATGGCTCGCTGTCGCTCTCGTTCCTGACACTAGATGGCGCTAGTTGACTTATTCACGCAACACTGCCCCCTCCTAAGACATGCTCGTCCCGAGCATTATCGGTCCCATAATAACGCGCCAAGCGATCCACATGGACGATCTTAGGAGTCCCTCTTGCGCCTTTCTGTATCCGGTAGGTCACATCGTCCAGCTTGAAGCTTAGGAGATTTCCCTATGCTGCGGACTGAATTGTGCAACCACACTAATGAACCTTCGTTGAACCCTTTATTGTTCATTTTGCGGTCGTACCGGGTTTTCATTTTCTCAGACATTTGCTGGCCCGATTGTCTGACGTGCTCATAAATGTCATTCATTTTGTTCCGCAAGTCATTTGCATAATCGGTTATACTGCGTGGAGCATCAGGTGGTATCCCGGTGATCAGGTCTGCAGACAGCCGTAATTCTCTTCCAAAGTTTGCGAAAGCTGGTGTCACTGCTGTACTTTCGTGAACAGAACTTCGATATGACAACAAAAACGGTTGTATGTGCTTGTCCCAATCTCGTTGCCGATTGTCTACAACTTTTGCTAGGTACCTCTCCAATGTCTGATTAAATCGTTCCACCATTCCATCAGATTGCGGGTGATAAGAAGTCGTTTTTGTTTTATGAGTACCCATAACTCGGCAAGTTTCCTGGAATATTTGAGACTCAAAATTCCTTCCTTGATCGCTGTGAATCTCTAAAGGTACTCCAAAACGACAGAAGACTTCATGAACTAGTTTATCTGCAACTGTTGAAGCTTCTTGATTTGGAATGGCGAAAACTTCTGGCCACTTTGTGAAGTAATCCATCACAACCATGAAATATTTGTTACCGCTTTCACTCTCCGGAAACGGCCCCGCGACGTCAATGGCTATTCTCTCCCATGGTGCACCAACATTGTAGAACTTCAATGCACATCTACTACGAGTCTGAGGTCCCTTTACAGCCGCACAACTTGTACATTTGCGACACCAGTCCTCGACATCGTTTCGACAGTGGACCCAATAAAACCGTTCTCGGATCTTCAGTAGAGTTCGTTTAACTCCTAGATGGCCTCCTGAACAATCATTATGGTACAGCTGTAGAACATCCGGTACTTTAGCTTTAGGGACAACCATTTGCAAATGACAGCTGTCTCCCCTAACATTTTCCCATTTACGGCACAGAACTCCATCCTGAAGCAGCAAGCTGTCCCACTGGGCCCAATAGCTTTTAGTGGTCGAACTCATTGCTGAGACGTCGCTCCACTTAGGCTTGGGAGCACTGGCCTTTATCCATCCCAGAATAGGCTTGATGTCCGGATCTTCCTGCTGTGCATGTCGTAGGCTGTCCTTCCACCCGTTGCTGAGGTGGTCTGTCCTGAGCATCCTCACGGATACCATTTCCTTACTCTCTTGCCTACTACAATGGTTGCAATCTTCAGGAAAAGGTCTTCTTGACAATGCATCTGTGTTGCCGTGAGATTTCCCGCTGCAGTGTCTGATAGTAAAGTCGTATTCCTGCTGCTGCTGGGCGGTGCTGTTAGCCGCACTTCCTTTCTGAGACCGTTCACCTTCCCTTCCTAGGGTGTGCTTAGGGCAGCTGGACCGAAGATGGCCCCTTTCCCCACAGCCATAGCACCTAGGGCTGTATCTTTTATTGTGGTCGCGAACCGTAACTGCTGTAACCTCTCTAGCGTGAGGTGAACGATGATCCTGTCGCCGCCAGGTAGTGCCGTTAGCTGCACTACCCTCTCGAGATCGATCATCTCTCCTTTCCACGGTTCGTTTAGGGCAGCTGGATCGAAGATGGCCCCTTTCCCTACAGCCATAGCACCTAGGGCTGTATCCTTTGTTGCGGTCGCGAACTGTAGCTGCTGCAACCTCCCTGACGCGATGGGAACGATGATCCTGTCGCACGAATTCCACCTCCAGTGCATGGGCCAATGATTCCTTAAGCGTTTCGTGGTGCCCCAGCCTCACAGCAGCTCTGACTTTAAGGTCGCGGATGCCGTCGATGAATGTCTGCACCAGGTTCCCTTCAATGAGCGCAGGTACAGACCGGTATGCTTTTCGCACCAGCTTCTCAACCTCTAGAGCCCACTGCTGCAGGTTTTCGTTGATGCGCTGCACGCGATCTTTAAGCTGCGCACGAAAGACGTGTTCCAGGTGAGCGTCGCCATATCTCGCCTCCAATGCCTCAAGGAGTTGCTCATAAGTCACTTCCTCACCGAGAGCTTCCAGAACTGTTAAGGCCTGGTCGCGCAGGCCTAGTGTGAGAGCAGTCATTGCCTGACTTTTATTCCAGCCGTTCGCCTTCATAACAGCCTCGAACTGGATTTTGTAGGCTGACCAGGAAGAAGTCCCGTCGAACGGTGGCACTTTGAACCCACGTAGCGAAGGTGTAGTAGCTACTACGGGAGCTGTAGTTCCATCACCAAGTTTGAGGTCGTCCAGCGTTTTTTCACGTCAGCCACCACGTAATCAACCCGATTGTTCACTTGGTCGATTTGGGTTTTAGCTTCCTTGATTTGGGTTTCAGCTTCCGACAGGCGGTTGTCATGTTGAGCAACCCTATCCTTCACCTCCCTTATCTCTTTCCCAAAGGTAGCATGAAGGTCCTTCATAAGGAGCATCTGCTCTTCCTGTCGGCGGGCCTGTTCATCCTGTCCGCTCTGCAGCTGCTACAGCATCACCATCAGAGCACCTAAGTCAAGTGCTGCAGATGTAGGAGCTACCGACGGGCCTGCAGCCGGTGGCTGGCCCTCCAACGTCTGCGGCGTTGCACCACCAAATCTTCGTTGGTCCGTCTCCTGCTGGCGTTGACTTCGGGTACGGACACCCTCCGTTTCTTCCTTAGGTAAAATCGGCATGATTTTATCCCACTTCTGACACCAATTGTTACGAGCTTGAGGTTCGTGACAATAAAAATTGCCGATAAAATTACCTAAATTAACACTTTAATTTACTTTACACAAATTAAAACTTAAAACACTAATAATTAAACACACTAATTCACTTTATTCCGCTCCGAAGCTTCGCTTGTCTCGCCAAATCAACACTACTCCTCGATCGCATCTTGCAGCGCCTATTTATTTAAATTAGCAAAGAAGCATCCGGAATATTCAAGTAAATGCGCGCAAAGGGACGAGTGTGCGAGTGTAGATTTTCTAGAAACTTAGTTCTTCGGATGGCGCTGTCGCTCTCGTTCCTGACACTAGATGGCGCTAGTTGACTTATTCACGCAACAATATAAAGCCATTGAGGTAATATGTACTTACGTATTATATATACAGCTGATGTTTTTACTGAATGGTTATAAAATCCGCTAGTTTTAATGTCAATTTAGCGGTAAAAAAAATCGGTCGTATTTATAGTGCATCCGCCTTTTCTTTGTACTGAAAGGCGACACTATTGGCCGAAACGCATCGAGTAAGAGTATAGTTTCGCAAACTGACATTTCAGAGATAAGTTGGTGACACTGTAAGCAACGTTGAAGTATGTTTTATGAATATGACATTTTGGTCTCTGTTTAGTGTCTAATGTGTTGATTATTTGATGAATTTTTGTGAATATGGATGTTAAGATTTTAATGAGGTTCCATTTGAGTTTTATAATATAAGTACCCGGATGACCGAGCTTTGCTCGGTTTTTTCTTGAAATAACATTTAGATACAAATTATATATTGAATAATTATATTTGATCTTGTTGACATAATAGAAAAAACTGAACTGTTTATTTGAATAAAAAATCATGAGTGCAATTAGTTTAATTAAAATTTTCGTATTTTTAAAAAATAGTAAAAAAGGGCTCGAAATAAAAGATTTTCTCACAAAAGAAGGGAATTTGAAAAAAAAAGGAAAAAAAAATCGGACCGAAGACGGGACGCGAACCAAGGCATTACGATTTTGTGACCGCTCGATATCCACTTGAGCTATTACGATCATTGTCAAAGTATCAAAATTTACCTTCTTATATTGTAGCAGTTTTTCATTGCCTGAAAACACGGACAAAAAGACATTTTCTAAAAATAAATCCCAGCTAGATCGATTTATTGCCCCCGAAACTCCCTGGACACTAAATTTTATGAAAATCGTTGGAGCCGTTTCCGAGATTCCGATTATATATATATATATATATATATATATATATATATATATATATATATATATATGTGTGTAATATAATTACAAGAATTGCTCGTTTAAAGGTATAGGATTACATAATGTAATGATTTTATTGCCCTATGAAATCATAAATACCTACATTTAAGGGAACATGGACTGAGAGTTGATCAAATAATGAAAAGCGTCAAATTTGTTTCTTGTTTATATTGTACGCAAAATAGTCATGAAAATGTCGTTGCAGATATTGTAAAAGGCTCAAAGAAGAAGTGTTCGGTTTACGACTATATAATTATTGTAAATTTAACAATACAGTGTAGACCTTACGTGTCATCTATCACATTTATACACAACAGTTGATATTTTTATATATATATATACACATAAAATGTCTGATCGTGGTTTAACATCCCCTTTATCATCAAAAGGAGATGGTGGTATGGATCGTGCCAAGTCGTAGCGTCCGAGCCGTAAACGAAATCGTAGCTTTTCGGTTAGTTATTTTACTTCGGATTCAAATTCGTCATATACAGAATATTCGCGATCACCTACGGTGCAACGACATGGCCACCGTTATTATCGCCGAACACCCTCTCGTAATAAACATACTACTCGTAAACCTCATATTGAATCTGCATCACTTGTTCAAATCCGAACGAAACGGTGGCACCGCCGAAGTATCGAACGTGAAAGCACTCTGTACCATACTTACATCGAACGATCCCATCGTAAATTAAAGCATTCGCACAAACACAAAAAAAAATACGGCGTTGCATATCTAGTCATATGTCCATTGAAAGTGCAGACTCAAAGCAAGCCTCTAAAAATAATTTACTTCAACAATTGGCAAGTGCACTACAAGGTAGTAATTCGAGAGTCCATGCAGCAACGTAAGTGCAAGGTTCACAAAGTATTATCACGGAATTGTATCCTGGTTCTAAAGCACAAAACATTAAAGATTGGCTCATAAACATTAATGAATCTGCGGAAATGTATGGTTGGTCGGAACAACAAACCATTTTCTTGCTTTGCAAATGTTAAAGGGCTTAGCTAAGAAATGGTATGACGGTTACGGGTGTTAAATTTGGTTGGGCAGAATGGCAGGAAAAGTTATTGAAGACGTTTCCCAGCTACCAGAACTACGGAGATCGTTAAATCGTAAAAGTAGACTCTTATTGAATATTACTACGATAAAATTATGCTCATTAATAAATGTCACCTTGTGGGACGACAAGCAGTGGATTGCTTAACTCACAGAATGCATGATTATAACGTAAGAATGAATGTGCACGGTGCACATTATGGTAACCCGGAACAGGTTTTAAATTACTTTCGCTGTATTACTGGTAAAAAACTGAACCACCACAGTTTCTTAAACGATTTAATACTGATATGCATGACAAAAAAAATTATGATAGCGTAAACAAATATCCAACACCTCGAAATCCCCATGAAATTCGACAGTTTATCGGGTCTCTCAGTCAGGTCAGTCAGGAAACTTCATCCGTAATTTTGCTACTATTGACGGACCATTAACGTCTTTAACTAAATCTAATATGCCATGGACTTGGGGGAAAGATCAAATAAAATGTTACCTTAAAATTGAATAAATACTAACAGACAGACCCGTGTTAGCAATATATACCCAAATTACTTGACCGAACTTCACACCGATGCAAATCAACTTGGAATAGGTGGTATGTTGTCGCAAAAGCAGAACAAGAAATCACCACTTCAGGCTGTCACGTATAACAGCCGGGAGACTACGGTAGAAGAACATCTTCACTCTTATGAGTTAGAAACTCTTGCGGTGGTGATGTCCTTAAATTGATTTCGTGTTTACTTGCTTGGAATTCAATTCAAGATAGTAACCGACTGCAATTCTTTGAGGATAGCATTGACCATGAGGGATCTTGTACCAAGATTAGCGAGGTGGTGACTTCTTATCCAAGATTTCGATTTCTCGATCGAATATCGACCGGGTACGTAAATGCAATATGCGGACTCTTTGAGTCGTAACCCTTTGCCCGTCGTCGAAAGTAACTCCATAGATTTGCATGCACTTAATGTTGTACAAGACGAACATTGCTTATTAGCAGCGCAGTTAAGTGATCCCAAACTAAAACTTATAAAAGGTATACTCGATAAGAATTGCACTGAAGCTAAATATATTAGGCATACCTATACATTGAAGGATGGTAAGATATATAGAAAGGTTGGCGATGTCTTGAGATAGACAGTACCACGAGATACTCGCTAGAAAATCTGTCAGATTTGTCATGATGACAGTGTACACTTTTCTTATGAGAAGACTTTGGAAAAGGTGCGCAGAGATAACTGGTTTTCGGGTATGACTCATTGTGTAAAGAAGTATGTACGCGCATGCATACCTTGTGCCTACGCTAAAGAACCATCTGGAAAGAAACAGGGTCAGCACGCGATATCTTTTTAAAATAGGGTAGAGGCCGATACCCCCTGTGTGTGTACGCGGTAGCCCACCAATTTAAAGTAAACAGACAGAGGCCGATACAACCTGTGTATGTACGCGGTAGCCCACCAATTTAAAGTAAATGGGTAGAGGCCGATACATCATGTGTGTGTACGCGGTAGCCCACCAATTTAAAGTAAACAGACAGAGGCCGATACACCCTGTGTATGTACGCGGTAGCCCACCAATTTAAAGTAAATGGGTAGAGGCCGATACATCCTGTGTGTGTACGGGGTAGCCCACCAATTTAAAGTAAATAGACAGAGGCCGATACACCCTATGTGTGTACGCGGGTAACTCACCAATTTAAAGTAAATAGACAGAGGCCGATACACCCTGTGTGTGTACGCGGTAACCCACCAATTTAAAGTAAATGGACAGAGGCCGATACATGCTGTGTGTGTACGCGGTAGCCCACCAATTTAAAGTAAATAGACATAGGCCGATACAACCTGTGAGAGAACGCGGTAGCCCACCAATTTAAAGTAAATAAACAGAGGCCGATACAGCCTGTGTGTGTACGCGGGTAATCCACCAATTTAAAGTAAATGGACAGAGGCCGATACATCCTGTGTGTGTACGCGGGTAACCCACCAATTTAAAGTAAATAGACAGAGGCCGATACAGCCTGTGTGTGTACGCGGGTAATCCACCAATTTAAAGTAAATGGACAGAGGCCGATACACCCTGTGTGTGTACGCGGGTAACCCACCAATTTAAAGTAAATGGACAGAGGCCGATACACCCTGTGTGTGTACGCGGTAGCCCACCAATTTAAAGTAAATAGACAGAGGCCGATACATCTTATGTGTGTGTATGCGGTAGTCCACCAATTTAAAGTAAATGGGTAGAGGCCGATACATCCTGTGTGTTTACGCGGGTAACCCACCAATTTAAAGTAAATGGACAGAGGCCGATACACCCTGTGTGTGTACGCGGTAGCCCATCAATTTAAAGTAAATAGACAGAGGCCGATACACCCTGTGTGTGTACGCGGTAGCCCACCAATTTAAAGTAAATGGGTAGAGGCCGATACATCCTGTGTGTGTACGGGGTAGCCCACCAATTTAAATTAAATAGACAGAGGCCGATACACCCTGTGTGTGTACGCGGGTAACCCACCAATTTAAAGTAAACAGACAGAGGTCGATACACCCTGTGTATGTACGCGGTAACCCACCAATTTAAAGTAAATGGACAGAGGCCGATACACCCTATGTGTGTACGCGGGTAACTCACCAATTTAAAGTAAACAGACAGAGGCCTATACACCCTGTGTATGTACGCGGTAACCCACCAATTTAAAGTAAATGGACAGAGGCCGATACATCCTGTGTGTATACGCGGTAGCCCAGCAATTTAAAGTAAATAGACAGAGGCCGATACAACCTGTGTGTGTACGAGGGTAACCCACCAATTTAAAGTAAATAGACAGAGGCCGATACAGCCTGTGTGTGTACGCGGGTAATCCACCAATTTAAAGTAAATGGACAGAGGCCGATACATCCTGTGTGTGTACGCGGGTAACCCATCAATTTAAAGTAAATGGACAGAGGCCGATACACCCTGTGTGTGTACGCGGTAGCCCACCAATTTAAAGTAAATAGACAGAGGCCGATACATCTTGTGTGTGTGTACGCGGTAGTCCACCAATTTAAAGTAAATGGGTAGAGGCCGATACATCCTGTGTGTTTACGCGGGTAACCCACCAATTTAAAGTAAATGGACAGAGGCCGATACATCCCTGTGTGTGTACGCGGTAGCCCACCAATTTAAAGTAAATGGGTAGAGGCCGATACATCCTGTGTGTGTACGCGGTAGCCCACCAATTTAAAGTAAATAGACAGAGGCCGATACACCCTGTGTGTGTACGCGGTAGCCCACCAATTTAAAGTAAATGGGTAGAGGCCGATACACCCTGTGTATGTACGCGGTAACCCACCAATTTAAAGTAAATGGACAGAGGCCGATACATCCTGTGTGTGTACGCGGTAGCCCACCAATTTAAAGTAAATAGACAGAGGCCGATACAACCTGTGTGTGTACGAGGGTAACTCACCAATTTAAAGTAAATAGACAGAGGCCGATACAGCCTGTGTGTGTACGCGGGTAATCCACCAATTTAAAGTAAATGGACAGAGGCCGATACATCCTGTGTGTGTACGCGGGTAACCCATCAATTTAAAGTAAATGGACAGAGGCCGATACAACCTGTGTGTGTACGCGGTAGCCCACCAATTTAAAGTAAATAGACAGAGGCCGATACATCTTGTGTGTGTGTACGCGGTAGTCCACCAATTTAAAGTAAATGGGTAGAGGCCGATACATCCTGTGTGTTTACGCGGGTAGCCCACCAATTTAAAGTAAATGGACAGAGGCCGATACACCCTGTGTGTGTACGCGGTAGCCCACCAATTTAAAGTAAATGGGCAGAGGCCGATACATCCTGTGCGTGTACGTGGTAGCCCACCAATTTAAAGTAAATAGACAGAGGCCGATACACCCTGTGTGTGTACGCGGTAGCCCATCAATTTAAAGTAAATAGACAGAGGCCGATACATCTTGTGTGTGTGTGTACGCGGTAGCCCACCAATTTAAAGTAAATGGGTAGAGGCCGATACATCCTGTGTGTTTACGCGGGTAACCCACCAATTTAAAGTAAATGGACAGAGGCCGATATACACCCTGTGTGTGTACGCGGTAGCCCACCAATTTAAAGTAAATGGACAGAGGCCGATACATCTTGTGTGTGTACGCGGATAACCCACCAATTTGAAGTAAATGGACAGAGGCCGATACACCCTGTGTGTGTACGCGGTAGCCCACCAATTTAAAGTAAATAGACAGAGGCCGATACACCCTGTGTATACGCGGTATTTCATTGATTAAAGAAGGAGAGAGACCGATGTACCCTGTGAGTACACGCGGTAACCCATCAAATAACAAAATCTGTAAACTGAGACCGATGCATCCTGTGTGTGCACGCGGTTAGCATCTACAACCGATTCCAAAGCTAAGCATAAATCAGAGCATAACGATTGAGTGTACACCTGCAGTAATATTTCATTTGTCAAAATTATGCTGTGAAATTCTGTGGTTAAAAATTGTAATATAACTTATATGTGAAGGACATTCCGTCAGAGTGCTGTGATAGTGCCAAATTATGGATTATGCCATATTAAATCCGGTTCCTGTGTTTTAATAATATGTGTCACAATTGTAATGGATACTACTGTTAAGTTTCCTGATTATATTATATCTTAGGCTACATGTAGAATTGAATGAGGGCATTCAATTAATAAATTAGGATGGCCGAATTAACAATTTATTTGGTAGTAACAACAAGTACACATTATCTACATTATGCTATTTTCTATATAAAAATAGTTGAGACTTAATTTTTATTTCTAACGTTTAAGAATTATAAAAATAACTTCCTTACTAATAATCAATATTTTACAAATAATTATATTCACATAATTAATCACTCAAATAAAAAGTACTTATGTTTCAAATGTTATTATAACGAGGCAACTAGCGAGCCACGATGGCGTCATTAGACTGAATAAGTGACGAAGCCTGATTTGTTAAAATTGATTAAATAATTAAAAAGACATTCACGCCTATTAATTTTATACGTGAATGAACATTTTTTTTGGCTTTAACTCATTTCCGAACACCCAAACTCGTGACTGGTTTTTTGTTTCGGGTTAGTACGCGTATATCCAGGATTCGTCACCTGATACGATGTTGTATACAGCATTTGAGGATCCTGCGTGGAATCTTTCGAGAATTCTGACGCACCAAGTAACGCGAGCCACTTTTTGCTCTTCACAGAGCGAATGCGGTATCCATCGGGAAAACAACTTTTTTACACCTAATTGTTCATACAAGATTATTTGTATTTGACTCATGTCAATGTCTAAAGTTGCCTGAATTTCGCGGTATGTCACATGTCGATCATCCTCAATCAGCTTACGCACAGCATGAACGTGTTCTTGGTTGACTGCAATTTTTGGACGACCTTGACGGGGATCATCACTGAGCTTGACACGTCCACGTTGAAATTAAGCAAACCAGCGATAAATTGTGGTTTTGGATGGGGCTTCATCACCAAATGCAGAAATCATCCGGTCAACACACTGTTTTTGTGTTAAACCACTTCGAAAGTTATAATAAATCATCGCTCTTGAATTTTCTCGAGTCAATTCCATTTTCTCAACGACTAAACAAGTTTGAAAAAACCTTGTGACAAGACCGAGAATCTGTTTTTAAATAAATAAATGGTATTCGATTTTTAAAACCAAGGAGTTTTCAATGAAAAAGATTTTAATATGACAGAAACAGTAGAAATATTTCATTCCCGATACTTTTAGTGCAGCCTAGGTACCTCGTACTGACAGAAACTCAAAAAATCTCAGCTCAATCCGCTGGACCTAGAATCGTGAAATTGAAACAGTTACTTTCATTTGAAACGTAGGCATCTAATAAGAAAGAATTTGGGAAAATTTAAGCCCTTAGAGATGAGGTGCGTGAAATATGGTGCTCTAGGTTGTAAGAATTTTTTTAACGGGGCGATTTCATATTTGTACGTAGTAAAATTATTAAATGATTTTTGTAAATTTAAAATTAGAACGCCTTTTTTCTGATTAAAATATATAATAATAATAATAATAATAATAATAATTTATTGTTTCTCACATAACTTTTACAAACAAATCATATTGAAGCTCTGTAGCCCGTGGTAGTTGAAAACTGTGTTACAGGCTACAGCATCCTCCCCGTTTCAATGACATATAGTTGTAATGTGACAAACTATTATAGCAAACGGTATAAAAAATTAATTAGAATGACATCAAAAATAACATATAGCTTAACAAAGTATAAAGAGAGAGAAAAAAAAACAATAATAATAAGGTAAATAAAAAAGTGTGTGTGTATGTGTGTGTGTGTGTGTGTGTGTGTGTGTGTGTGTGTGTGTGCGTGTGCGTGTGTGTATGTGCGTGTAAACGTCGTAATATTGTATAAGAATTATTTAGTGGAAACGATAAGATTCTCAGTAGCATCATAGTCAAAATTACTTAACCACTTTAGTAAAATTGACTTAATATTATGATTACTTAGATGAGCGGTTTTAAAAATTGTATTTAATTTGTTGTACAGTAATGTAGCAGAATAGTTAAAGTGTCTTCTAGCGAAGTTGCTCTTGTAGGCAGGCAAGGGATAGCGGACCGTCCTCTTATCACTTATTTGTATTCGAGAAGCAGTACTTTTGTGATATTTACGAATAGAATGGAAGATATATAACTTTCGTATGGTAAGTACGCCACATATTTTGTATAAGTCCTCAGTCGGGTGTCTAAAAGGTAGGCCTTTAATAACTTTCAATAAAGCACGTTGTGCACGTTCGAGTTCGATAAGGTGTGTTTTAGCTGCCCCACCCCAAGAACTAATGCAGTAAGTCATAACACATTCTGCAAGGGCTTTATATACTTTCATTATAGCCTCATTATCTAAAACATCTCTTAAGTTTTTAAACACATATATGAGCTTCCTTAATTTATTACTAACAGCAGCGATATGTGCTAACCAATTTAACTTGTCATCAATAATTACGCCCAAGTATTTTACATTGTCACTACGCAATAAGTGCGGACAGTTACATGCAGGTGTGGTGGTTGGAAACCTGTTACAAGGAAATTTATGTATTACTAATTTTGAATTTACACTCGGCTTGCAAGCATTTGTAATGCTAAAGCTTAAGAACTTTGTTTTAGACGTATTTAATGATAGTAGGTTGTCTTCCAGCCATGCAGTAACGGTTTTTAAACCTTCTTCAGCGAACTTGTATACTGAGTTCCAGGTTCGTTCCCGAAATAGAAGTACAGTATCGTCTGCAAACATCTGAATTGTTGCACCATTTACTACTGTATTACACAGGTCATTAATGTAGATCACAAACATCGTGGGGCCCAGTGTACTTCCTTGTGGAATACCATATGTACAGTATGCGCTGTCACTTAGTAAGTTATAACGTCGTACGTTTTGTTTTCTTTCACTCAGATAGTCTTTAAACCACATTAGCGGGGTACCTCTTATACCAAAGCCTTCCATACGTGCCAGAAGGATGGGAATAGACACTGTATCGAATGCTTTTTGAAGATCCAAAAATACGCCAAGGCATTTATCACCCGCATTCAGATGATTGACTATTTGTGATGTAAGATTTTGAACAGCATCATCCGTAGATCGTCCGCATCGAAATCCAAATTGGTTATTGGATATAAATTTATGTTGTTCTAGATATCTTAAAAGTCTTTTGTTTACAATTTTTTCCATAACCTTAGATAAGGAAGTCAACAATGAAATGGGCCTATAGTTGGTGGGAAGTCTTTTGTCACCTGATTTGTATAACGGTGTAACTATTGTTCTTTTGAATATATTAGGGAAGGTACCTGTATTAAAGCTCAGGTTACACAAATGCATCATAGGTTCCACCAGAACATGACAACTGCCTTTCAGTACCCTACAAGGTATGTCGTCCCAGCCAGTTGCACTAGATTGCCTGAGGTCCTTTATGGCACTTACTACTTCCAACGGATTAACTTGATAAAGCACAAATGAGTTTAGTGGAGCACTTTTTGTAAAGATTTTGGAAGCTAATTCAATGTCTGTAGTATTTAAGGTCTTGAGTGTATTATTAGCTATACTGTTGCCAATACTGGTAAAATAATTATTGATTTCGTTAAGTGATTCCTTTACTGTTGGTTTAATTTTCATGAGACATTCAGCTGTTTCGGTTCTTTTTTGTGAAACCCCCAACTTCTTTAATTAGGTATAATGAAATACGTTTTTTATTTTCCGAAAATCTTACCTTAAATTATTAAGTCCAGGGACAAGTATGCATGAAAAGAATGATTTTTTCTTGTGATGTGATTGCGATGGAGAAATTTGTGAAACAAAATGTTGATAATTGTGAGTTATAATTTTAGAACCTTGCAAAAATTTGCCTTTATTTACCCAATAAAACATGAAACTTTGCTGAACAAAACAGTATAGTTGTCTATTTATTATTGTGAATAGGTTAGTATTATTGCAATTTACGTCTAGATGGCGTTAGAACTGAATTAAATGAAGTTTTTGTTACCACCATAGCTTAGAAGATTTTAAATATAATTTTCCTACATTTTTAAATGCGTTATATTAATATTTCACGTATTTCAGCTTTCGAATATTTAAATGTAAGCTATTTTGAGCGCAGAATACTTTTTTCTTACTGTTTCCAACATACCCACCGATAAAGTCCTCTAGGCCAAATTTCGGTTATGGCGGCCTGTCTCAACGGAGACTAGCCATTTTTGCAGGATATTGAGATATTATGTACGAATCTTTTAGTGAAGTGAATCTTAAAGACTTATAGTGTTTTATAATACGTACGTATATACCAAGGTAGTAACTTTTTTTTCTTTTACGCATACCCGCCTCGCTGTGGCAAGTACGGGTTATGTCGGACTCGCACTGATTAAAACCCCATGGTGTTCTACCTTCGCCGTATATTGACAGGGCCACGCGAACGCTTTCGCACACATCCGGGAGGATTACTTCTCCATATTTACTTCTTAGGTAAGGCGCACCAAGAACATAAGGCCGATACGCGGAGGCCATGGGTCCAGGAAAAAACGAGCACTCGAAAGCACCCGCTTCTGGTTTATGGCTCCGCGGCCAATCAAAATTCGGCTGCAGAGGGTAAGGAGAGCAGCGTCTCGCAACACCAACACTCCTCTGCCCCCGTAGCCCTTTCACCACCGCATCAACGGTGCGGCCCCGTCAGTCACGGAGGATAGGGCAAATGGCGCGTTGTTGAACCAACACTCCTCTTCCTCCGCGACTCCCCCTTGACTACAGCAGTAGAGGGAGAGGACACCCCTTTCGCCGCAGCCCACAAACACATGTCTGAAGCGGGCTCGCCAAGCCCACTCGGCCACTACGGGCAGGCCCTTCACCTCGGGTCAGCCATGTGGATTCCTTTTTATTCACCGTGGATGACCAAGACACTTCTACTATGTACTTCCGCCATGAGAAGGTGAGAACCCGTTCGGGTTGGGAGGGGGAGTTGTGGCGAGAAAGAAAATCTCGTGCTACTGAACGTGATAGGAATAGTGTATTACCTTTAGAAGGAAATAAATACTATGCGATTATTTTCTTTTACCTTTTATTAATAAACTAAATTTAAAAACCCAAGGGTTTTAATGTGCGAGGCTTCATATGATTTCATTGCGTTCGGCTGAAGAATAACTTTTTATTTACTTTTTGTTAAATGTAACAAAACAACGTACAATGTTATTCAGCACGCAACCTTTAGTTTTGAACACAATTGTTTCGTGGGAAATATATTTTTAAGCAAATATTACAGATTGTGAAGCAGATATTTCATTGCCCATATAAGATGTATAATTTCTTACTGGGAACGACAATAGTTAAGGTATTATGCTTAGAGTAAAAACCGTATTCATCATTATTGCAGCTCTTAACAAGTTCACTGCTGACCATAGGTCTCCCCCAAGGAATGCCTCAAAGCACGGTCCTGAGCCACCTGCATCCGTCGATGCTGCATGTCTTACCAGGTCGTCATCGTAAACTTCGCCTACAGGTACGAGGCTGCCACTCGAAAACCTTTATTCACCATCAGATATCGGTTCTTGGAGCTATATGGCGGGCCCATTGCCACTTCACATCCCTATATAAGCAACGACACAAATAAAAACAGTATTATGCCTTTTTAAACAGAAAATGAATTAATTACATTTCTTTTCTAACAGAATCAGCTGCTACTTTGCTAAAATAGTTTCCTAAGACCCGTATATAAGAATAAAATTAATTTGGGTGCGATTTAGTCTGCCTACGTTATCAACTACTCAATTTGTGCTCATTTTAGTAAGATCGTTGTGCTCAGGCAAGATGATAAAGGAAACAAAAATACATCTCAATAATGGGAAAGCTTAGTAGAATTATTTGGTCTACCATTTGTTTTAATATGGTAGCTCCTTTCAGGTATTCATTACACACTTACGCGTGGAAATGTGGAATGGTATTGGTTCGGAGTCGATTCAGATTAATTAGAACAAGGTAGATATCATCATTTGTTGTCAATTTATAGCAGACGATAAAAAAAACTGACGTGCGATGCACATTCGTACAGTACGCTTCTGAATGATAACAGAGATGGAGGGCAGCTAAAGAACGAAACCCTAGTATCGACGTCAAGAAAATGATGTGCTACATCTAGATGCCAAGCATGTCCTCCAAAGAGGAATCGAAAGACCATCTCTTGTCAAAATTGCGACAAAATGTTATATAGGGAACATGCACTGCCCATTTTTTATTGTATTCAAAAAATTATGTAATTATCACTCAAAATCCTATTTACATCTGACTAGTAGTATTGTTTCCTAGTTTACATAATGTTACTTCTATGTTCATTTATTACTTAAAACATATTGACATACGTTGGTGATTGTAGTCAAGTCAAAAAATAAGTATGTTTTTAAAATAAGAAGAGCAAAATTTATTTTTTAAGTCAAAAATTACTTTTTCTGTGATTTTGTGCAAATTACTAAAAATTAAGATAATATTTTGGTAAGAAATTATGATACGTAGTTTTTATATATAAATATAAATAGTTTAATCAGTAAATGATCATACATAAATTAGAACCGGGGATGAGGTCTCCTATTAAGTTTAAAAACTTGTGTTATAAGACTCCATTCTTCCATAGCACTTACATTACTATTTGCATGATCTTTACATAATAATTAACTATAAAAATTAAAATAAAAAACTAATACTATATCCGCGCGCACATGTATGGAGGTGCACGCAGGCGTATTTGTGTGTGTGTATGTGTGTATGAGTGAGTGGGTGTGTGTGAATGAGTGAGTGAGTGAGTGAGTGCGCGCATTTGGTATATTTAAGTGTTGTGTATGTGCCAAATCGATTGAGAAAACAGATAATGACCTTTCGGTCGTTTAACCAGGGGTTACAAACCTTCAATATATAGGCACATTTTATATGTAGTAATTTATTTGTAATGATTTTTTTGTTATTTTTTATAATGATCGATATGATATATATTTATTAACTATTTTTGAAAAGTTATGTAAAAGATCGCTGTAGAAGAAAAATCGTCTATTGTTATACAGTACTTTATTCATTTAACAACAAAAAGCATTAATTTATAACACATATAAAGATTCGAGGAATAACGACACCGAGTAAGTACGTACTTATTCAAAAGATAAAACTTTATTTCCAATATTATATAAGAACTTTATTTTTATTCGGTGCAATCATCACTCGTATCTTCACTTAATGTGTATTCAAATGAACTGTCTGTAACATTAATTATAAAACGATCTGCATTTTGGTCAATTCTATCATCCACGTATTTCTTGTTCAACCTTAAGGACATGCTGAACACAGTTTTTTCCATTTATCTGGCGTGATTTGAGTTAAACCATCTTTAAGTAAATTTTTAACATCTGTTAACTTGAAAGTTGTATTTTTTCGTGCAACGTACCCTTTCACATCTGCCCACACAAGTTCAATGGGGTTAAGCTCACAGTGATAAGGAGGTAACCTTACCACTGTGATGCCTATCTCTTTTGCCATATCGTCGGTGACGTAACTTCGATAGTCGGTGACGTAACTTGAGGAAAAGATTCAATTGTGGTGTCTTCCCATACCTTTCCGATAGTATGACCTGCGTTAATCCATGTTTTGTCAAGGTAAAAAATGTTACGTTACTCGTTTCTTAATATTTGTATTTCTCCCAAATATCTGGTACGCCATAGAACTATCTCTGGACGATCTATTAGACCACTTTTTCTGTTTCTATTTATATATTTGAATTTTAAATGGCGCATCATACGTCGCAGGGAAGTTTTTCTAAGGTTTTTCAACTGGTCAACTTGATTTATACTGAGCAAAATTTTGTCTAAAGTCGGTAATTCTCCTGCAAAAAAGAACTGATACACTTTCGCTCTTGTAGCCGATTTATCAAAATCGTCCAACTTGTCAATTACAAACTTCTTTCTTTTATTAATTATTCCCTTTTCTGGTATTTTATGGGAATCTCTATACACGCTTAATACGCGATAGTGTATAGTGCTCTTGCTGACTCCTGAGATCTCCGAAACCTTTTCTACCATTTTAACGTTTGAAGGATACACGTCTTCGAGCCAGGTGTTTTTGACATATTTGTATACATTAATGATAATCTCTTATTCCCCGACTGACAAAGTGGTAGGTTTTCTCTTTTTTACTGGTGACGTTAAAGGCACTCCAGAAGATGGGCCTGTAAATAAATGACAAAAATATACTACCATAGTACTACACAACAAAAATGAATATTGTTTTAGAAAATAAATACCACATGGTCACATAAAAAGAGCACGTTAAGAAATGGAAAGGCTACGTCGTCGCATTTTTACCTATTTGTACGTACCTGCTACGTTTATTATGGGTCGGCAACGTCTCTTTCCACTTGACGTTGAAGGACCGGGTCTTTCACCAGATTCTTCTGAAGTCATGTCGATGTACTAACAACCGTCACAGTAAAACTAATATAACAGATTCAACAACAAAAACTTAACGATATAACAAATTTAACAGTAAAAACTCAACTAAAGCAATGCAGTGAATGCAATGTATTACCCGAGACGTACACATGCAAGCGCTATCTGAACACGAATGAAAACAAAATGGCGGACCGGTCCAAAAAAGGTGACGCATCTCTGGCTACCATTGTCACGTTTCTTTTAGAACGAACTGACGTAACGTGCGTTTTGTTTATTTTAAAAGAATGAATTTTCAAAAGCTCAATATGGTGAAGTTTTTAGTTATATTTCTTCAAATATTTTTTTAATATGAAACTGTTATTAAATGAAACGCTGCGTTACTTACCATAAATTGAAGTATAAAATATAACACATTTTTTTGCGGTGTACCGTAAGATTTTACGATGTTTATAGGAACCACAATCTTTCAAAATATATTATTTAAGAAACAAAAAAACCAAACATATGTGCTAACCTAAAAGTATGAATAATATCAATATTTAAATATTGTTATCACATCTAAATTGAGATTTTGTAAATTACGCCTTTTGACACTCGGCTCATATCTGAGGTCATTGTCCGTTTTTCTCAATCGATTTGGCACATACTATAGTTAAGGTGATGACTTTTATGCTTTTATTAATGACGTTGTATAGAGTCGCTGACTGTTTTACATATTACCTCCTAGCTAAAACAGTTTTAACAGCGACAGCTGTAGCCACTACGTTTTTCCTTCTTTTGGCTACAATACAACAGTTAAACTTTATAGCTTTTTGCAGTCTTAGAACTGAATATGAGATGTACGGTTTTCTAACAGTTATTACATTCCTTATGGCAGTAGGGAATCTTTTTGGTTTAAAATGCATAATTTTTGTAAATTTATCTGTGCCCTTCTAAAAATAAAAACTTCTAAAAATTTAGTGTTTGTAGCTCAACCAAATACAGGAATACTCGTATAATATACTAAGATTGAGCCAAAGCAATACATATTTGGTAAAGTAACTTTTTCTTAGTGTTTTCAAGCCATGTGTTTATTAAGAAACAATTGTTTATAAACACTGTTTCAAAAACAAAATCTGAACCAAATCATTTTGTTTCGATAAACTTTACATGTTTATTGAAATGTTTCAGTGTTCCGCTGTGAGTGGGGAGCACAGAAATAAATCATTGAAATAATACTAGTTTTTACGGAATTTATCGCGTATATTTAACTTTTTAAATACCCGACGTTTCGAACGCTTTACAGCACTCATGGTCACGGGCGGGACTGAGACATTCAACGTCCATATGTCATAGTTAACCGCGGTTACCATAGATTAAAATTTAACTTTTGTTCCGATCTATGCAGTATGAACTTATGGTATCTTGAAGTCTTGCAGTTGTATGCTTGGGTTGGGATTTAATTTTATTTATTATAGGATCCCAAGCAGATGGTAGCACCCAGCCATCTTCTCTATTGAAATTAGGATGTTTTTTGATTTCAATAGCCTCGCGAATCATCCTTGGAAGGAATCGGTGTTCTTTAGCGAGGATTTGCGGTCTATCAAATCTGATGTAGTGACGGGGGCGATCCTGTACGTGTTCACAGACTGTAGACTTCCCGGAGCGTCGATTCTTCACATCAGCTATATGTTCTTTAACGCGGGTTTTTATTGATCTTTTAGTTTTTCCTATGTAGGAGAGACCACATTCAAAATCAAGCTTGTACACTCCTGCATCTTGCAGAGGGACATTACACTTGACTGATGGTAAAAACTGACCAATCTTCTTCAGCGGCTTGAAGTATGTTT